>OX276360.1:21490111-22090111 GCA_946251885.1 Cosmia pyralina
GGTTGGTAGCATTGGAATGTAATTTGGAATTAATTGAATTACCCAGATTGACTATTGAAACAATTAACGGACACGTTTTAAGTACAATACAGGGTTAGTTTTCAATGACCAGCCAAATTTTCGTAGGGTGTTCTACCCATGATTATGAACAACTTTCACTATGGGAACAACTTTGAAATCACGAAAAAAAATCTGCTGTTTCATACATTTTGGTCGAGTAAGTATTGAACTTTTGTATGAAACAGCTGTTTTTTTTTTCGTGATTTTAAAGTTGGTCCCATAGTAAAAGTTGTTCATATTCACGGGTAGAACCTGACCCTGTATAGGGACCACATACTACAGAGTACACACGTAAGAGTATATTCAAGACTGTTTAGGTTCTTATGGGCCTAAGAAGTATAGGAATCGCAAGCAAGGTGGATACATGCTGTTTTGTTGCCCACATGTTAGTTAGTTCATACGACAATCCATGCGTCATGTTCGTGAACGGGCGCCATCAGTTGGGACTGGCTATCTTTTAGCTGCCACGGCGTATTTTTAATTTAGTTGTTTTCAGTTTTATATTTTTATTATACGGACGCTTTTAACGTGCACTTATTTCTACATTGTTCTCACAATATGTATATTTTCAACATGAGAGATGTAACCAGTATAGAATAGAATAGAATAGAATAGAATAGAATAGAATAGAATACTCTTTATTATGCACACCATTTAAATTACTGGTTACAATTTTACAATGTTGAAATTTTACATACGAGTGACACAATGGGCGGTCTTATCGCTAAAAGCGATCTTTTACAGACAACCTTTGGATGGAGTATGGGGACAAGGAGAGAAATTCTGTAGGTAGTCCGTGGTGTACCATATACATATACAACATATACATACATTAATACATTTATATATATATATATATATATATATATAAATGTATTAATGTATGTATATGTTGTATATGTATATATATATATATATATATATATATATATATATATATATATATATATATACTTATACAATAATAAACATGAAACAAGAGCAAGGAACTATATATGTAATAATGACGTTTAAAGAGAGAGGAAGTGTTTTTTACCAGAATTTTAAAAGTGGCCAAAGTTTGAGCTCGCCTTATCAACACTGGCAAGGCATTCCATAATCGTACTGCTTGAACTGTAAAAGACTTGTCATAAAAACTGGTGGAATGCATCGGCATCTCAAGTCTCAAGTTTTCCGATGACCTCAGATATCTATTATGTGTGTCATGAAGGAACTTGAAACGCTCTTTAAGATAAGATGGGGTTGATATTATATATATCAACCCCAGTATTTTGATTTTGTAGTGTTGTTTCTTGCCCGTTCTTCTCCATTGGAATCTGCTATGCTTTGGAATGGGCAACTAGCTTTTTACAATAATATAATAATAATAATTGCTTTACTTTCAGGCAACTAAAGCCCATTAAATAAAATAAACAAAATAACAAAAAATAATAATAAAAAAAAAAAAAAACTCGAATACATTTTTTTTTACTACTACATTGCGTTGGGTCGGCGACGTATTGCGCTGAGTCGTGGTGTCATGTAGCCTTCCGCGAAAACGCCGATGCACGACACCCGTTGGCCAAAATTCCTCCTTCATGAAAGTCTTCAGGTGATAAGTCCGTACCCGCACCACAAAAGATTTGAAGTTAATTTATCTTTCTGACTGACCGACCCTTTGACAATTCAAAACTGCCTGTAATTGGTTTATTTGAAATAAATGCTTGAGTTTAAACGTTCAAAGGTTCCATCGTGGACCATTAATTCGGCTTTGTTCGGTTTTTCCGAAAATAAACGATAGAACCTTTGAATTGAATGTTGTCGTACTGTATTTAATCGAGAGCTTCATTAAGTCTTTTGGCCTAAAATTCTTTCTCTACTTATGATTTATTAATATTTTTTCATGTAAGCACCTCTACGTTCAGATTTTTAGCTAGAAATACCCTGATAAACAAAAGTGAGAACGGGTCTTCTCGCGATATTCCTTTTTACGAGGTAAACAGGTACCTATTTGTTTCCCGACGTTTAGAAATATCCTTACTTAGGACACACGAAACTATCTTAAGTCTCACCCATAACGAAACCCAAACCTCGACAATACCAACATACTTCAAGACCCAATAAATCGCAGACACTCATAACTTACACTACACTTAGGTAATAGTTGCCATCCAGTTATGAAATGAGGTACTCTGTATGCGAAACTTTGACGTCTTATATCGAACAATAATAATAAATAACTGAGACAAACGTTCGCAGCTGAGATGGGAATTGCCTCATGTGTTGTAGTACATTTTCTGCTTTTGAAAGTGTGTTTTAGAAGAAATAATTATTGGTATTGTACACAGGTGGTTTTATATTGTGCAATGCAATGGACCGATGGCCCGTTGAGCAGACGAGTCCTGGAGTGGAGACCGCGTTGTGTGAGACGCCCCGATGACCTGAAGAAAGTGGCAGGGACCAGTCTAGATGCGGAAGGCGGAGGATAAGGTGTTGTGGCGCAGCCTGGGAGAGGCGTATGTCCAGCAGTGGACTGCGATAGGCTAAGTTGATTCATTCATTTATTAAATGCAATGAATATTGCGAATTGCATATTACTTGCTTATGTTCTATACTTTAATATGAGGAAATTGAAGAAAGAATGACCATGCTTATATAAGGTGCTATAAAAATATCTGCCAAGGCTGCAATGGGAGACAGTTTTGTTTATATAGATTACAATAGTGAAGATAAATTATTGATCTTATATCATTAACATTTTCATACAAAAAAATGTGCGTATAAATTTTAATTGATTTATTTGTATGAAACCGTTCTGTGGTAATTAGTGTTAATTTACAGGACAGTTAGAAAGAGGTAGCAATTGTTTTCGTTGACGAAGCGACACATTGCGCGTATTTTGTAAACCACGTTATGCTGAATAAAGTAAATGATTCTATATTTAATTACTTTATTTTCTTAAATTGATTTATCTATTTCGGGGTTCGAAATTTCTTCACTATTGTAATCTATAAATACGGGTACGTATCAAAATCCCGAAAGTTCATAATACCCATGATTGAAATACCGACGTCCATAACACCGAAATTCAAAATACCGAAAGTTTTAAATGTCGATAGTCGTTATATCGAAACACAAAATACCGATGTTGAAATGCCCGAAAGGACGAAATCCTGAATGGATGAAATCCCAAAGAGCGGCGACGTAGTTCCCGCGATTACTCATAGATGGGCACCCCGAGGTTAGGTTTGGTTAGGTTACTTTAAACCCTTTATACAGAGCCCCGCGAAGCGGGGCTTCGTCAACATAGGAGACAAGAGCGAGCGAAGGGCACCCCGAGGCTAGATTTGGTAAGGTTACTTTAAACCCTTTACACAGAATTTCAACAATTTGACAATTAAATTTTTTGACAATTTCGGGATTTTAAACTTTCGGGCAAAATGAACATTCGGGATTTTAAACTTTCGACCAAACAACCATTCGGCGTTTCAATTTTCGGGATTTCGTCCATTGGTATTTTAAAATTCGGGATTTTGATACGTACCCATAAATACTCAATACCATTTCTCATTGAAGCCGTGGCAGATATTTTTATAGCACCTTATATACATATAATATTATGTATCTAAAGACAAATAAGTAAAGGTACCTACAAAAATATTGAGACTAGTATTCAGCTGCAACAGGTTTGATTGGAAGCTGATGCTCCGCATAGTTGGGAAAAGGCTAGGCAGATGATGACCTAGAAAAATATGAAATGGAAACAAGCTCACTAAATTACATTTTAAGGATGGCAACTTTTGAAAATAATATTGTTTGAGAGTGGAAGTTTTAGAGTTGTAAAATTTAGTAAAGCCCATGTATGTCTATGCAAAATATACTTTTTATGATATTTTACAAATGAAGACCATATGAGATAAGTACCTAATAACTACGGCAAATCTATAGGAAACGCTTAAAACAACAATTTGAATACCCTAACACATGACCAACTCAATTTCCAATTGGCATAGGTAATCAGCCTATAATGTTGCCACTGTTGGGACACAGGCCTCCTCTCGTTGAGAGTGAGTTGGCCTAATCCACCACGCAGGCCCAGTGCGGGTTGGTAGATGGCACATGTCTTCGAATTTTTGGTTCTAGGACATGCCGTTTCCTCACAATGTTTTCCTTCACCGTTTTGAGAGCAGTGGTGATGAAATAATTTACACAAAGTAAAGCTCCTGTCTGTGTTCGAACCTACGACCTAAAACTCGTAAGTCGCGGCCGCTACAACTGGGCCACCACTGCTCTAAATTCCAATTACCCAACCAAAATCCCAAAATCCGTCCTTCATAACCATATAGCCAAAAAATAGCCGGAACTCTAATCACAATCCGAGCCGGCTAACATACGGCTACTCGGAACTTTGCGAGCTAATTCCCTGCCAAATTGAATTCGTGGCGATACGACGAGGAAGTTTCTAGTTGGCTAGTTTTTACAACGTTTGCTGACGGAAGATTGGTGTTGTGACAATTGCACCGTTTTTATGATGAGGAAATTGGCTGTTATAAAGACAGAGTTTACCCGACTGCTCTAGTTAGTAAGTAAAATATTTTAGGATAGAGTAAGATAGGATTTTCTAGAGATCGAGGAGGAGCTCGTGGCTAAGTAATAACAGCCGCATGAGTCAATCCATCAGGTTAATCTACGCTTTCCAGGGTTGGTCCGTGGATGGGTGACCATCTGTACATACCGGGTCTCTTCCGTGTCTCGGAAAGCACGGTAAGCCGTTGGTCCCGGCTGTCATTCGTGGATATTTGACAGTCATTACGGGTCGTCAGAAGCCCGAAAGTCTGACACCCAGTCTTACCAAGGAGTCTCGTATTACCCAGTAACTGGGTTGTGGAGGTCAGATAGGTAGTCGCTCCACGTAAAATACTGGTATTCAGCTGCATCCGCTTAGACTGAAAGCTGACCCCAAAGTAGTTGGGAAAAGGCTAGGCAGATTGATTCCCTGTCATGAAAAGCAATAGCTATGAGGAATTGGTTAGAAAAGGGGTGACAAATGAGATGACGACTAATAGAGAAGTAGGTAATGGAGGTTGGCGAAGAAGACATGATGCACCGACCCCAAATGAGTAGGGATAAGGGCAAGAGGATGATGATTGTTGGCCACGAAGGTTGATGATGTTGAACAAGCTTTAATGATTGGGTAACTATCTGTTTGAATGTTAATTTTAGTCTGTTGTTATTGGATAGTCCTTGTTTGGGTTGGTAAATCCAAAAGGTTCCATCAAAGAAGAGACACTGTCAGCGAAATTAATTGTTAAGCAAATTGACACTATCACGCGTAGCATGACGACGTTATGTCGACAGAAGAATAGACAAAATGACACATTGCCATGCATAGACGCGTAGAATGCGTAGAAATATTTCTACAATGCATGACCACCACAGAAATGGGTTTTGTCGACGGAAAAATAGACAAAATGGCAGATAGTAGAAATATTTCTACAACGCATGACCACCACAGAAATGGGTTTTGTCGACGGAAAAATAGACAAAATGGCAGATAGTAGAAATATTTCTACAATATTAAAAAAAAAATTATAATAATGTAATATATCATTTATTTCGGGTAACAATGACCCATAACATAAATGCCTTACAGACTATCATACATATTTATTAAAACCACAAAATATTAATAAAACTATTGTATACAAAGTGACGGCCAATGCATGACCACCACAGAAATGGGTTTTGTCGATGGGAAAATATACAAAATGGCAGATAGTAGAAATATTTCTACGCATTAGATGCGTCTAAGCATGGCAATGTGTAATTTTGTCTATTCTTCCGTCGACAAAACCCGTTTCTATGGTGGACATTATGCTACGCGTGCATGTGTCAATTTGCCGTGTTATAGTTATTCACACTATTCACACTAATATTATAAAGGCTAAAGTTTGTGAGTGTGTGTGTGTCTGTATGTTTGTTACTTCTTCACGCTCAAACGGTGGGACCGATTTGTATGAAATTTGGTGTGTAGAGAGCTTATACCCTGGATTAACACATAGGCTACTTTTTATCCCGGTCTACGCGGGTGAAACCGTGGGGTGCAGCTAGTTATTTCATAAATCAAAATTACAGTTTTAATAGGAATTTTAATAGGAATTCAGAGAATAGGTAACTAAGCGAAAGCTTGTTCCTACCCCACGTGTAGATAGAAGCATACCTTAACTAAAACATACTTTGAATAAACCTCTTCAAAACACCTCTTACATAACCAACCGTGGGTGTCGAACTAATCTGTGGTCGAACTTTGATACCCAGTACATACTCCTTGCTGTAAACTTGATATTTTTCCCCCATTACGCCACTTTATGGTCGATAGTGGCGAAATGGGCCAGCTTTCTTCAAAGTTGTTCATGTAATTGAGTTTCAAAGGCTAATTACCAGTAGTTGCTGGTATTTACCGGTTTTGCTTTAATCTTGGCGTTAATTTTTGCGCAAAACAATAGCTGCAGTGAACCAAACTTGTAGCTACCAGTTTGCTTTGTGTGGGCTACTTGATGCGTGTGTTTACGTCCTAATCATATCGCCTTGCCTCTTCGAACTGAGGTCAGAGAATACCAGATTATAACTTCGTAGAATTTTTGCATTGTTCCTTTTTATCACATTCGGACTACGGGATCTCCACCAGACGACATCCGATGCAAATATCAGGAGAAATGTTTTTCAAAGCTCTTAAGACTTCAAAATATCGCTTTCAGTAATAAGACCGTCCATTATGTCTCTATTTAAAATTTCGACTTTTAATTTTATGACTATGTATGAGCAGGCGCTCGTGGCTAAGTAATAACAGGCGCACGGGTCGATCCATCAGGTTAAGCTACGCTTGCCGGGGTCGGTCCGTGGATAGGTGACCATTTTTACATACCGCGATTCCTCCATGCCTCGGAAAGCACGTTAAGCCGTTGGTCCCGGCTGTCATTCGTGGATCTTTGATAGTCGTTACGGGTCGTCAGAAGCCCGAAAGTGTGACAACTAGTCCTACCAAGGGGTATTGTATTACCCAGTTAATGGGTTGTGGAGGACAGATAGGCAGTCGCTCCATGTAAAATACTAGTATTCAGCTGCAACCGGTTAGACTGGAAGCCGACCCCAACATAGTTGGGAAAAGGCTAGGCAGATTGATTTGAATTTTATGTCTGTTTAAATGGTGTACATACTAAAGAGCTCCATCAAATAAGCAACCGTTTAAGATATCTATATAAATAAAAGAGAAGTCCTGACTGACTGACTCATCCAACCCTAACCCTAGAACCTAGAAAGCTGAAATTTTGCACACAGGTTCGCTTTATAATGTAGACAAGGAATAAGGAAGGATTTCCCGGTAGTATGTTCCCGTGGGATATTTTCCGACGTCCATGCGGGCGAAGCCGCGGGCAAAAGCTAGTTTACTATAAATTCAGCTGCAAACGTTACCAAGTAGGTAAGTAATCTTTTTATCTTGACAATAATGTTACTGTTATGCACCACGGAAGACGAAGGTGATTGTGATGTATTCATCAAAATAGTGGTAGAGAGCAGTGGTGGCCCAGTGGTAACGGCTGCGACTTACGACTTACGTTCGCAGGTTCGAACCCAGGCAGGCGCATTATTTGTGTAAATTATTTCATCACCACTGCTCTTATAACGGTGAAGGATAACATCGTGAGGAAATCCTCGTTTTCTTGATAGGTGGACATATTGAATCTGGTTAGGGCTCCGCGTAGAACTAATTTAGTAGGAGTGTTATTTGATATTTGATCTGAGCTATAAATACAGAGGGCTTCAGCCCCATTTAAATAGAGTCCCTCTCGTATTATTTAATTGTTTAGTAAATGTCCTACTGTGAGGTTCGAGACCTCACATAGGACATGCCGATGTCCTAGAACCAAAAATTCGAAGACGTGTGACATTTACCAACCCGCACTGGGCCCGCGTGGTGGATTACGGCCCACTACCTCTCACCAAGAGGAGGCCTGTGTCCCAGTAGTGGGAACATTATATAGGCTGATTATGCACCAAAATACCAACTACCAATCATCCAACTTAAACACGCAAAAATGTTTATTCTCAGTAACTGGCTAACCCAGCAAAGTTTTGCGAAATTCGTAAAATATATCGCGTGATTGCTCCAATAGTGCCCGGGCAGTAATTTCTCGCGTGTGCTTGCATGATTGCGCACCGGTCGGGCAATTTATTGTTTTTGCTCAACGCTAGGGTTTACTGTTACATTATTGGGGCTGTTTTAGACGCGTTAAAGTTTAGTGTGTATTTTGTAGGAAAACGCATAAAAATAATTAGTTTTTCAATCACAATACATACGAGTATACCAGTGCTAGTGGATTTTTATATAATAGGTCTTTACCTATGAAATTGCCGTTTTGTATGAAAAAATTTAAACGAATTTTTTTCATGCATTTTTTATTTGTATTAATCGAAGTAATCACCCATGCAATCAATGCATCTTTGCTAACGCAGTGGCAGTTTATTGATGCCCTTTTTAAAGAAATCAGCTGGACGGGAGGCAACAAATTCTTCAAAGGCATTTTGTACTGCCTCTCTGGTATTGAATTTTTTTCCCGCCAAGAAGTTATCCAAATTCTGGAAAAAGTAGTAGTCTGTAGGCGCAAGGTCTGGTGAGTAGGGCGGATGACGGAGAGCTTCCAACCCCAGTTCTTCCAACTTGGAAACCGTCTGCTGTGCAGTATGAGGTCGCGCGTTGTCGTGCAGGAGCAGCGGAGACGAGCGATTGACCAATGCTGGTTGGAGATGTGCCAGCTTCTCCATCATTGTGTTCAGTTCTTCACAGTACACATCTGAAGTAATGCTCACCCCGTTTGGTAAGAAGCTGTGATGAATCACACCGGCGCTAGACCACCAAACAGTGACCATCACTTTTCTAGGGGTAAGTTTTCGTTTAGGGCATTGTTTAGGTGCTGAACCAGGATCCAACCAACTTGCTGAGCGCTTGCGGTTATCAAACAGAATCCATTTTTCATCGCAGGTAACAATGCGGTTCAAAATTCCTTCATTTGTATGTCTGTTGAGCAGTGCAAGGCACGTCTCGACGCGTACTTCGCGCCGGCGATCATTGAGTTCGTAGGGCACCTATTTGTCAAGCTTTTTTACCTTGCCAATTTGACGCAAATGGACCAATATTGTTTTGACGCTAACGTCGAAAGCTGCTGCTAATTCAGCCGTAGATTGTGTATCATCAGCTTCTACAATCGCCTTTAATTCGTCATTGTCGACCAAAGTCTTCGGACGACCGCGAGGTTCATTTTTCAGGTCGAAATTTCCAGAACGGAAGCGAGCAAACCAATAACAAGTGGTGCGTTGGTTTGTAGTGTTAGCTCCGTAAACGTCGTTGATGTTGCGTGCCACTTGTGCCGCGTTGCTGCCACGACGGTACTCATATTCCATAATTACTCGAATTTTTAACGTATCCATGATGACGAAAAAGATTGAAATGCGATGAAAATGTAACACTAATCAATAAACAAATGACTACTTTTGGAAAAAAAAATCCATGTTTTTAAAATAAAATTAATTTGAAATTAGAATTCTTAGCCAAACAAAAATTATTATGATTTGAAATGGCCAGTACTGCAGAACGGCAATTTCATAGGTAAAGACCTAATACACTTCTGGACACATCTTTTGGCCCACCTTGTATTTTCAGTTTCGTTTGGTCCTAGCTAAAATTTTATATTAGATCGAGCAAAAAGTTTTTATGCAGTTTTGAACCTGGCACATTCACAATTTCATTCAATAGTCTTTTTTTGAATTTCGAACACAGAATTTAAAGAAACAAAAGACAATTTGGAGCCTGTTTGTTGATATCAAACAATCGAATACTAAGAAAACTTGGTTTTATTGGTTTACTTGGATTTAATTCTTGAAAAAGTGATTGATATCTTTGGTTTTGCAACAAACATTACTTATTCTTAACATTAAGGTGAGGTTCTATCAATAATCTATGGATACTTCACCTGAAGTCGCCGCCCAAGCTGTGGCACTTATTCAGGCCGGACACAGCCAAAGAAACGTGAGTGCTCAACTTAATTTAAGTCGATCTGCGGTCCGAAATGTTTATCGGAGGTACCTAGAGACTGGCGGCTTTGTTCGTCGCCAAGGAAGGCCACGATCTCGGGTTACAACTGAAAGGCAGGATCGATTCATCGTGACGACCAGCTTGAGAAATCGTCACCTTACCTCCATTGAGATACAAAACCAACTTCGCGACTTCCACGGAGTATCTGTGAGCGCTCGAACTGTTCGGAGAAGGTTAAAAGAACGCGATATGGTACCACACAAGCCAGCTAATGGCCCCAAACTAACGCGAGCCCACCGAACAGCGCGCCTTCATTTCGCACGCAGTCATTTAAATTGGACACAGCAAGATTGGAGCCGTGTACTCTTTTCTGATGAGTCTAAAATTGTGTTACATGGCAATGATGGAAGGAAGAAGGTCTACCGACGTAAGGGAGAGCGTTTCGCACAATGCTGCTTTGAAGAGAGGGTTGCTTATGGCGGTGGCTCATGGACTGTCTGGGGCGGTATATCCGCGAGCGGCAAAACTCAACTTGAGGTTGTTACAGGACCACGGCTGCCAACATTAAATGCTGAAAGGTACATTCGTGAGTGCTTAGAACCTCACGTGATACCATACGCGGACTATGTGGGCCCAAATTTCTTTTTTATGCATGATAATGCAAGAGCCCATGCGGCCGGCATCGTCAGGGAATATCTTCGGGATGTGAACATCACAGTTATGGACTGGCCAGCTAGAAGCCCAGACATGAACCCCATTGAGCACATGTGGGACGAGCTAAAAAGACGTGTTAGGGCTCGTCAGCCAGTTGCCCAGACGATGCAGGAGTTGAAAAGTGCCATAGAAGAGGAATGGGAGATGATCCCTCAAAATTTCATAGAGCGGTTGATAAACTCTATGCCTAATCGTATGAGAGCTGTGGTAGATGCCCATGGAGGCAACACGCGTTATTAAATTAAACCTTTATTTGATAAAACATGTTTTTTATTCAAAAATCAATTGCCTTTAACAAGGCGCATATCCGACTTGTTAGGCGTAGCTCCATGTCGTATGGTATTCTGAATTCAAATTTAAAACAATACGATCGAAAAAGATGGTAAAATGTATCAGGTTTAAAACTGCATCAACAGTTTTTGTTCAATCTAGCAATCATATTTCGGTAGGGGCCATCGAAACCTAAACTCTAAGGTGGGCCAATAGATGTGTCCAGAAGTGTATTATACTAAAACCTTCCTGAAAATGTGTAGACCACGTTAGCGAAAGAATCATCAAAATAAGTCTTTGAATTTTCAGTTGTATGACATGCCGGTTTCCTCACGTCAAATGATAATGACAAATGATAACAGATTGTTCTTCGCCGTGCCTCGGAGTCGAACCGTCGTCACTCGAGCCCAGTCTCCTGTCCCTCGCACACTCGCTGCGCTCAACGCTCTCTTGGACGCTTAGCCTGACTGTGATGTGTTCGCGGATGAATGGAAGAAGATCTTGTCAGTATGTCTGGAGTATTGTGAGAAGAACGTATGACTGTCGAGAAGTTGCATACTTTTGTTATTGTACTTAAATAAATAAATAAAATAAATTTAAAAAAAAAACGGATTTTTTTTCTGTAAGTAGGTTTCTACAAACACTTTAACACGTCAATCAAATTTTTTTTAAACTAGATGAGGTCAGCGCTTCCTATCTGACTACTCTGAGAAGAAAACCCGAAACAAACGCAGAGGAGACAGTCCCTGCCAGGGTCGCGGGTTGTTCGAAAGAGATACCGTGGCCCTAGCACAGGCAACTGAAGGAACACGGGTGGGTTTTAGTTAGTGAAAGTCTGGCACGAGAAGTAATTGAAGATTTCCCATCCACAAAAAAAAAAGAGGTGACTGTCAGTTTTATAGTCCAGACATAATCTTGGTCAGATCATGTGAAGACCATGTAGCCTGGTGTCTGAAATGGTCTTTTGAAGAAAGTACCACACAGACTGAGTGGACCTGGTCCAGTCAGTGTACGCAGTATCAGTGTCAGTATTCGTTACTGCGACGTTTCGCTTCTCGCTTTGATTAAATTTTCACAACATAAAGTGCTGCCTACGAATGAACCTACGATCTTAACCTTCAGTCAGGGCCGTTATCATAGGCGTGTCAGGGGGCGGGGGGGGGGGGGGGATAACGCTAATGCGTTAGTCGAAATTGTAGCTACATATTAACACAATAGGTACACCACAAATTGTAGACAGTCAAATAAATTCTCGTCGGTATAAATGTCGCAGCCTATAGCTTAAATTAGCCTTTCAATTAACAGCTTAGCCTTTTAACTAAACGGCGGCCGTTCAACTAGCGACCTGAATGAATTATAGGTTAGGTTGGAACTGTGACCAATCACGCGTGAGCCGAATTGGTCGTAGTAACTAAGCTAGGGCACCCCGACCGAATGGGTTAGGTTAAAACTGTGATCAACCGCGTGCCAGAAAAGCAAGTGAAGTGAGCGGTGCCACGGTAGCGGCTGGCGAGCATTACTTCCAAAGGCTAGGCTGATAAATAAACGGCTAACTAAGCTAGTCGGCTGCGACATTTACACCTTTTTGAGGCTGAGTGTACGTAACCCTAAAATCCAAAAATTCATATTCAACACCTACCACACCCACATTCATCACCCACATTTCGCCAGTTATGATTAAGTCCTATGTAATAGGGGGCGAGCCTATTGCCATCAACCCAGCAGAAATCAAGACTACGGGCTGCTGCGAGTCCGAATCAGGTTCTAACGGAAAGAAAAAAAACCGGCCAAGTGCGTGTCGGACCACGCACAATGAAGGGTTCCGTAGTTGGGATGAATTTATCTTAAGAACAAACTTAACATTGTAGTTGAAAAACATGTTCTCCCATACACTCCAACTGTAAATGTAAGTTTGTACTCACAATATTGATAGATTTACCATGTCATTTTAAGAACACAGACTTCTTATAGGTTTTCCTGTAATCTACAGGTAAAGATCTATTTTCTGTATTTTTTTCAAAACTTTAGGCTCAGTAGTTTTGGAGATAAGGGGAATGGTCAATTTTCGTCTATTTTCTTAAATAACTTTAAAACAATTTATTTTAAAATTATAAAAAAAAAATATGTTTGAGACCCTCATATAATAGTAAGGTCTTTCATTTGACATGCCACATGGTGTAGTTTCCAAAACTTTTTTTTTTAATTTTCTTATTTGTCCCCCAATAGTGACCTCTATATTCAAAATTCATTTATTTACTTTACCCGTTCGTGTTTGGGTCACAGATTTTCACATGTGTACCAAATTTCAACTTTATCGGTCCATTAGATTCGGAGCAAATTGGCTGTGACAGACGGACAGACAGACAGACAGACACACGAGTGATCCTATAAGGGTTCCGTTTTTTCCTTTTGAGGTACGGAACCCTAAAAAAATTAAAAGTTGAAAATTCGGGATAAAATTGACAGTGATTTTTTTTTCTATACGGGGTGTATCAGAAAGGTGTGGTCAAGAAGGATGTGATACAGACCATCAAACTGAACAACTTTCTCCATGGGACCAACATCGTAATCGAGAAAATATTATCAGCCGTCCCATACATTTGGGTCTAGTAGGTATTGAAGTTTTGTACGCGACAGCTGATAATTTTTTCTACTATATAGAAAAAAAAATCACTCAGCTTTTCCCGAATTTCCCAATTTTCCGGCAACTTAAATTTTTTCGGGTCAGCTAGTATTATAATAGTTTTAATTTCACATGCTCCCAATGACAAACGATGACTCATTAAAGTTCAAGACGCCCCCACTAGAGGGCGATCTATTCGACGCCTCCTATCAATCTCTGAAGAGATTTATCTGTGTTAGCTTAATTGAGTTTCTTACTCCTTACATTAATATTACTTCCCTTTGATGCATCAAAATTCGATTATATTGGTTCTGTTTTCGAGTGTGCCTTCAAGGTTGATATTCATGAGTGGGTAGGCAGATTCGTTATTAGATACCTCTATTACAGCGTTGCGTAAGGCAGCCTTGTTGATTAATATGATTAATTAATATTAGCAAGACCTTATGCAAATACTGTTGACAGCAAATTAGGACAATTTTTTTTTAATTTCTTTTTTTTTTGGGCTCTATTATTTAAGCGACGGTTTTTTAATTCTATTGAATTGAAACTATCACTAGGTAAGCATCTTCACGTATATAGTTTTTTTTTTTTTTTTTAACAAACGGGTACTGAGTTATGTCTCTCGCACATTTCCAATATTGACAGAGTGAGATGGGTTATTGGTCGGGGTGGGGCCAACGCCTTTGTTTGGTTTTGAAATTGTTAATGCCCGTTCATATTGAACACTTCTAAAATTTACTGTACAAGAGACATGTCCGCCATGACTCAGGCACAAACAATATCGTCTGGTTCACTCACTAAAACACGTGCGACGCACAGGTAGTCGCTGACTCAACTGAATGTACATGTAACTACAGCAGTTGGTTTGTGTGCAATGGACTTTGATTACGTGGACCAATAACAACGCAGTCAAAATTTTCGAAAAACAGACTAGTACGTCAAAGGTTCCATCGTTTATTTTCGGAAAACCCGAACTTTTCCGAATTAAATGTGACTGGTCCAATAAGGGGGTGATGGAATTAGTGCGTCACAATCTATAATAATTTAGATGGGAATAATAAATCAATTTCTATTGGTCGATAGTCGCTATATTTCGTTTTTTTCCGAAGATAAACGATGGAACGTTTGGATTTTGTCAAACTGTAGGTAAGTAACTAATTAACCGACAAATCCATGTTCATAAACCTTATACTCCATTTACAATAAGATTAGACATTTTTAGAAACCTTTTTTACAGTCCGTTCAACCGATTTTGACTTCTATTCCGTTGGTGTCATGACAAATGGCAGATGCAGTAAACAGTTGGTATTGTAACCACTTTTTTGCCTTTAATGCCATCCCATCATCATCATGCCTGCGGAATAGAAGCCAAAATCAGTTGAACGGACTGTAAAAAAGGTTTGTATAAATGTCTAATCTTATTGTAAATTATAGTTATCATTCACACTCGTAAATAACACACTTAACGTGAAAAATACAATTTTATTAAGTTTATTGCAAATATCTACCCCGCATCGCATCGTATATCTATCTATTATTTTACCCGTGGCTTGGCCCGCGTGTAGGTCAGTAATTATCCCACGGGAAAGTACATACAACTGGGATAAAAAGTATCCTATCATCTAATCCTGGTCATGGTCAACCCATGTGATAAATATCATACAAATCCGTTCAGCCGTTTTAGCGTGATAGCGTAAATACAAACAAACAGACAATAAACACACTCACTTTCGCATATATAAAATTAGCGTTTGCTTGCGGCTTCGCTCGCGTTAATTTAGAATTTGACAATCAATTCGGGTTGTACTCTACTTGTAATAAGTATTTTTTTTATTCAATCATGATTCGAAAGACACGTGGCGCCATCTATTATCATAAGAACGTTATTGTTGTTTTCCTCGGGAGCAGTACTTTTTTTCGGGATGAAAGGTATTACGTCCGATTCTGTACACCTGACAACGTATACTTATGCAAAATTTCAGGACGATCGTTTCATTGGTTTAGGCGTGAAAAGGTAACAAACAAACAAACTTATTTTCGCATTTATAATATTAGTTAGGATTCTAATTGTATTCTAATTTCTTTTTATATTTTGATATGTGTTAACACTATTTACACTAGGTACTAAATTAAATGACTAACTAACTAACTATACAAATAAATGTACGAGTAAAAACAAAAGTACACTTAGGCGTCGAAGTACACGTCCGCATCGATGTCATCCGGAAACGTGCCCAGAAGTCTGGCAGCATTGCCACGTTGAATGGCAATGCTAATTCTTTGGCCAAAGAACGAGCCAGCCTTCTGGTCACGTGAAGTCTCGACCAGTCGGCGAGGAATTTCCTTGAAAAGTAGACGCGCACTCGAGCCCCATGACCCGAGCGTTTCGACCACAATCGGCTCAAAACTGTAGTTACCTATAAGGTTACAGTATTTGCGTCGCTTGAGGGTCTCAGCAGCCGCAGCAGCGGCGCGCATAATATTTTTATATTATGTTTTCTATAATAGGTAATTTCATTGTTGTTGTTATTGTGAATGCCGCGTACACGTATGTACCCGTGTATACACGTGTGCCCGGTGTACGTACCGGGCTTACCAGCACTTTTCTTTTGCCCTGTTTTGTATGTACTGCTGTTGGTGTACAGTCAGCAACAAAAGTCGATTAACACTTGCAGTTTTTTAATCTTAATTATTAAGCAAAATATTTAATTCAAATCTGAACAGAAGTACTTAAAATTTTAAGAACATTAACTCATGACAGTTAAACGAAAAAAAGCAGTTTATCGAATCGTTTTATGTTAATTTAGATGATGTCAAAAAGTAGCAGTGTTAACCGACTTCTGTTGCTGACCGTACCAAATAAATAAAAAAAATTGAGGAGCTCGTGGCTAAGTAATAACAGCCGCACGGTTCGATCCATCAGGTTAAGCTACGCTTGCCGGGGTTGGTCCGTGGATGGGTGACCATCTTTACATACCGAGACTCCTCCGTGCCTCGGAAAAGGACGTTAAGCCGGGTCCCGGCTGTCATTCGTGGATCTTTGACAGTCGTTACGGGTCGTCAGAAGCCCGAAAGTCTGACAATCAGTCTTACCAAGGGGTATCGTATTACCCAGTTAATGGGTTGTGGAGGTCAGATAGGCAGTCGCTCCATGTAAAATAATGGTATTCAGCTGCATCCGGTTAGAC
Source organism: Cosmia pyralina (assembly GCA_946251885.1). Classification (NCBI taxonomy): domain Eukaryota; kingdom Metazoa; phylum Arthropoda; class Insecta; order Lepidoptera; family Noctuidae; genus Cosmia; species Cosmia pyralina. The sequence continues at coordinate 21,507,036 of OX276360.1, forward strand.
TGGAAGTTGACCCTAACATAGTTGGGAAAAGGCTAGGCAGATATATATATATAAATCTTAGTTTCTGTATAAAAGATAAAGTACCTAATTCATCTGTCCAGACAAAGTTTATAAATGAAAACACCGTAAATTATGTAGGAACCTTAATTAATATAATTTTGCCATACCTACTTACACACAAACCTAAACACAGCTACAGAAAAGAAAACGAAACGAGATAAAAAAAGAAAGATGGACGTTGAATCGCCCAATTATCACAGAATTAATATTTACTTCCATTCAAAATTAGGACTGAATACGTAATCGCGTTGTGACAGAAAAAAATCTTTAATATTCAACCTTTGATCTTTGTAGGAAGTTAAAAAAGAGCCTAAACTTAGCTCCAGGCAAGGGGCAGGCGGAATGGCTCGGGCAGGGGAGGTGGAGGGACCCGGGCAAAGATTATACAAAGGGAGAAACGACATTATTTTAGTTCGATTCCAATATTTCCTTAAGACGTTTAGGGGTAGAAACACTGACTATTAGATTATAAGGCTATGCCGTAGAGGTTAAATTTTCGTAGAAGAAGTTTCGAACACAGCTAGGTACAGCATAATAATGCCCGAGATATGCGAGGCTAGCTTTTCAAAGCTAGGACAGCAAGCTAGAACCTCTGTATACTATCCTGGCTTGCTGTCCTGGCTTGGCACAATTCTAGTGCTGTTTACACGATGCTAAATAATTTTAAGCCATTGCAGTGATTAAGGTAACAACACGTCCATGAAGTAAAATGAACTGCAATCATAAAAAAAAAAAAAAAAATCGAGCAACCTTAACTTCTATGTGGACTACACACAAATAGAGAAAACACAATAAAAATTATAATACAAATAAAAATGAAAGCAAGGTAAAAGATTTAATATCTATCCGGACCTGCTGATGGCAACAGGCCTATCACAGCAGTGCCTTATGTATGAGCAATCCATTCGGTCCGCGATCATTGTCAGGACTGCATTGGTGCTGCCCCACAGCCTACGCACCAGGGATGCGCCCCGCTTGCGCATGATCGCGTAGAAGCAATCGGTATGCGCCTCAGCGAACACACCTGAGGCGCTACAGTAGCGAGGCAGCCCCAATACAGCCCTGAACACGTTTTTGAACCATAAACATAAAATACTAGCTTCGCCAGCCACATGAAGTTAGTACCTACACAAGCCAGAATAGTAAAATCAGTGGTGAGTGCACTTGCTCAAAAAATAGAACCCCATCCTATTAAACTATCCTTGCTTGAGACGCTAGCTTACTAGCTTTCTCACTAGCTTATTACACACGAAGCCAGAGTTATTAGCTTGTTAGCTTACTATCAAGCATAAATTCCTCGGGCATTACTGACAGTAGAGTTATTATTTGAGTCTGCAAAAAAGTAAGGGAAAATAATTTTCTTTACCTTCAACTTGTATTACAACCACCTCAGTCTGCTCAGCAACGTTGTGACCTGAAAAGCCTTGTTGATATTGGAATAACTATACTTAACCGTTTAACTTAGCCGAATTAAAAGGTCTAATCAATCAATCAATCTGCCTAGGTTTTTCCCAACTATGTTGGTGTTGGCTTCCAGTGTAACCGGATGCAGCTGAATACCAGTATTTTACATGAAGCGACTGCCTATCTGACCTCCACAACCTAGTAACTGGGTAATACGATACCCCTTGGTAAGACTGGTTGTCAGACTTTCGGGCTTCTGACGACCCGTAACGACTGTCAAAGATCCACGTATGACAGCCAGGACCAACGGCTTAACGTGCTTTCCGAGGCACGGAGGAGTCTCGGTATGTAAAGGTCACCCATCCACGGACCAACCCCGGCAAGCGTAGCTTAACGTGATGGATCGACCCGTCTGGCTGTTATTACTTAGCTACGAGCTCCTCCGAATTAAAAGGGCTAATAGAATATAAACATCCCCTTAGCTGGATAAAATACAAAATCAACGTGAGGAGGCATTTATGGTTCGGTTTTTTTTTTATTTTTAATCTACTCCGCATTGATGAAACAAAATAATCAACTGTCTATGTACCAAACGAACCTGTATACGTTCTAAGTTAAAATTTGAAGACATACTTCTTGGCATATCTGCTCCAATTTTAAGATCAATTTGCGAAACAGAACGCAAAATTTCAATTCGTGAATTTGTTATTTAAATTGGTTAACTCAGCTGTCATTAATTACTTATTCTTTTACTTTGGGAATAACTTCAACACCGTTCCGTTAATCAAACCAATATTGTGTAAAATAAAATTAATTATGTAGTTTTTAGATGATGCAGAGGGGCTTGTGGCTAAGTTATAACAGCCGCACGGGTTGATCAATCAGGTTAAGCTACGCTTGCCGCGGTTAGTCCGAGGATGGGTGACCATATTTACATACCAAGACCCTCCGTGCCTCGGAAAGCACGTTAAGCCGGCTGTCATTTGTGGATCTTTGACAGTCGTTACGGGTCGTCAAAAGCCCGAAAGTCTGACAACCAGTTTACCAAGAGGTATTACCCAGTAACTGGGTTATGGAGGTCTGATAGGCAGTCGCTCCACGTAAAATACTGATATTCAGCTGCATCCGGTTAGACTGGAAGCCTATCCCAACATAGTTGGGAAAAGGCTAGGCAGATGATGTAGTTTTTAGATAAAATCGGATGTCTGATACGATTTCATTTACTTGCTAAAGAAGAGATTTTGTATACCTCACTGGTTTTCTCTGGTTTCAAATGGTTTCCTCACGATATTTTCCTTCACCATTTTGAGAGTAGTGAGTAGTAGGTGATGAAATAATTTATACAAAGAAAAGTGCCTGTCTGGGTTCGAACCTACGACCTACAACTCGTATGTCACGGCTATTTCCAATGGGCCACCACTGCTGTCAAGGAATGACGTTTGTAATTTGAATATACGAACGTATTATGTTTGAATTTCCCCAACTTTACATAATTACGCTCAAGAGCATTTAATAATTTGAACATAACTTCCTTTGTAGGTATTTATTTATTTTTTGTTTTATAAAAGGGAGGTAAACAATTTAATAAATAAGGAAGTAGGTCACCCGGTATAACGTTTTTAACAGACCTTTTTTTCCTCAATCATGTTAGGTTAGCGGTCACTTTCTCGGTGAAATGGCCAGCATTCCAAGGGTGTCATCTTGAATTGTGTTGGGCATAAGAAAGCCAAACGGATTTTGTTCCGTTTAAAAACATATGGCAATACATAACAGAAATGATTTTGACTGAAATTGCGGCTTCAAAAATATGAAATTCATCACCAAAGATAGCATGATAATGGTGCCGATTCTGTTGTGCACAAACTAAACTTAATTTAGGCTATTGCTAACTTTTTCTCTCTATTATGACAAGAAAGGGACGGAAGTAAATTAGAGCTGTCAAATTAGTTAGAACTAATTTTTCCATAGACATTTAGACGACACGTAAAAACATGTCGACTAAAAAACACGGTGAAGCGCAAAGCGTGAACTAGTTTGACATCTCCAATTTAGTTCATAGCTATAGCCGTCCTTTTCTCGCGCTGCCTGTTAGTAAAAAAGAACAAAAGAATCGCCACCATTATCATTCTAAATATTAACTGTTAAAAAGTCTTAATAGGTTCAATCAATCTTTCTAACCCTTTCTCAACTACCTATATCGGGGTGGACTTCCAGGCTAACTGGATGCAGATGCCTATCTGACCTCCACAACCCAGTCTTAATTATTAGCAACTCTATCTGCCTAGCCTTTTCACAACCCAGTAACTGGGTAACACGATACCCCTTGGTAAGACTCGTTGTCAGACTTTCGGGCTTCTGACGACCCGTAACGACTGTCAAAGATCCACGAATGACAGCCGGGAACAACGGCTTAAAGTGCTTTCCGAGTCACCGAGGAGTCTCGGTATGTAAAGATGGTCACCCATCCACTCTAACCCCGGCAAGCGTTGCTTAACTTGATGGATGGACCCGTGCGACTGTTATTACCTAGCCACGAGCTAGTGACTATCAGGTTTCCTCACAAAAATTTCCATATACAAAAAAAAAAAGTGTTGTCAAAAAAACAAAAGAGCACATCGTTTTAAGTACTCAGAAAAAAGATCAAGCAAAATGCACTTAATAATATTTTTTCCGTCTGCCTCGAACACTTGGCTTCCTATTCGCTTTTTAAAATTTTCTCCCCAACAAAATGGCGACATCTTTCGGTTTTAAAGCAACAACGTGTGCTGCCAAAGGCAATATCATTATTTCATACTCGCAAGATGTGTTCGGAAGCGGCAACCATTTTTACTATTCCATACTTCAAAACGGAGATTGCTTTTGAAAATTTGGCAAATGTCGCCATTCCTGCCTATGTGGGACGTTTAATTTTAATCGTTAATGGCACAGATTATACTTAGCTAAATGTATTGCTGTCTTTATTTAACAGGCAAAACGAGAAAGAGATGGAAGGAATCGAGTGCTAGGTGCTAGTTTACATGATGAGAAACCTTGGTTGGTTTTGCTGAAGCGGCATTTAATCCTGATTAACAGACATAGTGAGTCTAAGGATCGTATCAGGTGGCGTTCTGTAGTTTCTGCCTACCCCATGGGAAGAAATCGTGTGTTTATGTATGTTTGTAGACATATCAGTTAATTTTGCAGTTAGTATTATAGTTTCAGCATTACTGTGTGGATAGTGTCATTTTATTGGTGTTCGAAAAACATATAAGAATAATTATAACATGTATTATGTATATAAATAAAAAATAAGGTTAAAAAACTTTAACCCGACTACGAAAAAATAAATAAAATTAAATAAAAATAAAAAAAAAATTCCTAGTCGGGTTAAAGTTTTTTAAACTTAATTTTTATTTTATACTTTTCCGTTTTAACGCTTGATAAACGATATGACAACCTAAAAGTAATACTCTATGTCAGTAGATAATCTATTTGTTCTTGACTTGACGACTGTGTCAGTGGTAGTGGAAATGTGAGGGAGATGTCTGTGTGTATTGTCGAATACACGTTTGTTATTATATTTTTTGAGGTCAGTAATTTACATGTAAAGTCCACCATATTAAGTTTAGGGATTATTTATATAGCTTATATCACCCGAACCATTATTAAAAATCTATTGAAACCTCATTCATCAAAATCGATTCAGAGTATAGACGCTATTGTGGAAAACACGTAAATCATAACCCTTCCTTTTGGTTTTACCGTAGTCGGGTAAAAAGGAGGGGAAAGAAACATAGGGCAGCGAAAAATTCGTCCGCATCGCTGTCAACAGGAAAAGTGCCCTGCTGTCTCTTTGGGCAAAAAATAGCCCAATTATTTATTATTTACTTATTTTATTTAAAGCTGATTTTACAATAGACAGACAATTTCTTATCTGAGTTACAGTTTTTTTCCGAAAAATAATTACGTCAAAATAATTTTAGTCTTCAGATTAAAACTCACTATTGAAAAAAAAACTAGGTAAGTAATACTAAGGAAAGTCATTTTAGAAGGTTGATTATGTTAGCAAAATTGTACCTATCTTATTGCTGTATTTGCTTCCTGTGTTGATTATTTGCTACTCTGCAGCAGGTCGTGTACTGCTTTGCATAATGGTGAAAAGATGCTGGCCGTATGCGCTGCAACTAGCCCGATGCGGAGAGTTGATTCTTACGAGTTCCCAGGAGGTATTTGTTTTGGTGTTTCCTCCGTACGGTACGAGTTTTCTTAAGAAAAACAAAGCATGTTTTCTTACAGATAAAATTCAAGTAACAGGAACAATTAAACGAGGCTTGCGGAGAGATGGATACTTATCTCAGAATTTTCAGTAAGTAGGTAGGTACGCCATTTTCCAGAATTTGTCTTTTTTTCATAGAAACATTGTCTGTAGTTCAGAGGCCGTATTGATTATTTTCACATTTTTGGCAGATGAAGAAGGAAGATTCCACAAAAGTAATAATTTCATATGTCACTTTGTAAACTGATATTCTTGCAAAAAAATTACTGGAATACAGCTGTATCTTGTTAGACCCCAAAGTAGCCATAATATCTTTCACACAGTCCACCCATCGTTTCATTGGTCTTGTAGGCACAGTCATGTAGAGATCTTCTAATTAAAAATGCACGTACCTCTACAAAAATGTATATATTTAAACATTTTAAATGTGGCAACAAGCAGGCATAGAGACGAGCAATTTCAAATTAAAAGATCGCTACAAAACCAAATCCTGTATACACCACTCCTTACAAACGGAGCAATGTACAAAGCCCGGCAATTTCTCCTTAAAAAGCTGTGTTAAACATGACATGATCTAAATTAATCGCTTGGAGTTCAGTGTTCACGGGAAGTCGGCCTCGTTTGTATCGCTAACGAAAACATGCTAGGAACACATAAGCCTTTCTCTTGGCGGGTATCTTCGACAGATTAGCTGTTGAGCTAAGTTATGAGAGGAAGGAGGGAAAGTATAATTAAATATTATTTAAAAAACAATTATGAAACTTTCTACTAAAATACAAAGAAGCTATTAAAATATTTTCGAGTAGAAAAATTTAGCAAAATATTAGAATAAAATGTAAATAAAAATTATATCAATAGAAATATCTTTTAGAAAAAAGACAGAGTATTGATATAATTTTTATTTACATTTTATTCTAATATTTTACTAAATTTTTAAGAAAGATAGTAACTGTTACACGGTCATTGTTTGCCTTCCTACGTCGCCGAGTCGCTAAAGTACAGGAGATGCCGATGACGATGACGTAACTGAAATTCCTCAAAATGATTTTTCCTCCACAAAATATTACCTGAACACTTATATTTACAACTTTTAGAAATATTGCTGGTTTCCTAAACCTTGCTCTTCCACGAAAATCTCCTACATTTCACACCAAACAACAAACGTAATTTAATATTAATTATTTCTAGCGAACAGTATTAATTGCAAGCGTTTACACCAAAACACGGTTCGCGTTTCTTACAAAATAATAGATACCTAACTACGTGTACTAATAAACAAGGTGCTGGCAACCTTTACCCTTGAAATTCAACCTTGACGTTCACAAGTTAAGGTTGGTTTTTCTTTGGAATTGGTTTCTTTGAATTTAGAAACTAAGGATCAGATTTCGTATTGGGGAAGTTTGGATTATCTAAACACGTGTTTCTTGTCGTGATTAAATATTTTCTGTAACGTTTGTAAGTGGGTTGCTCTAAATAGAAAATTATTAAAGCTGTAATTCAGATTGTGATTACTTACAAAAAGATTGCTGCCATCCTAGCAACTTATTTTGTATGCTAGATCACGCCACAATTGCGGCGATAAGTCCCCTCTTTGAGGAGTGGTTGGAGAGGCGCCACGGCGTCCTCACCTTCCGCCTAACGCAGATCCTCACCGGACACAATTGTTTCGGAAGGTTCCTGTTTCGAATAAGGCGGGAGGAAACGCCCGGGTGTCACCATTGTGTGGATCGCCCGGAGGACACGGTGGAGCATACAGTGGAGGTCTGCCCGGCTTGGGCGGAGCACCGCCGTGTTCTCACGGAGGCGATCGGCGGCGGCGATCTCTCGCGTCCAAACCTGGTCCAGGCCATGGTGCGGAGTGAGAGTGCATGGGAGGCCGTCACCTCCTTCTGCGAAGCAGTAATGCTCGCGAAGGAGGATGCGGAACGCGTGAGCGAGAGGCAACAGCCGCGCCCTCGCGCCCCTAGCCGCCGTAGGAGACGCCCTGGGCGGCGGGAATCTATCGCCGATTCCCGGCCACCGTAGGCGCGGGCTTGCGGACGACGAGTAATGGGCAGCTCGCCATCCGGTAAGGACCAGGCCCGGGTCAACGGCGCGTTGTGTTCCACGCGCACCTCTAAGAGATGTCAGCAGTGACGGGGTCAATTGGGCCTATGCCGCCGGGGTCGCGGGTAGTTCGAAAGAGATACCGTGGCCCCGGCAAGGGCAACTGAAGGAACATGGGTGGGTTTTAGTCAGTAAAAGTCTGACACGCCCTCCCGACAGAGCGGGAGAAGTCATTTGATGATTTCCCATCCACAAAAAAAAAGGTCATCTCTTTTCTTGTTTTAATGTAAATATGTTTATAAAAGGATTGGGTTCGTGTAAATAGTGCTAAGGTTTCCTAATACTCGTACTGCGGTGGCCGCCACGCGGTCCGTATTTTACCGTCGAATGACGTAACTGAAGCGTTATTTATATATTTTTCGTTTGTCTGTTGGAGTGTTTCCCTAGACTCTAGAGAAACACACGAAGTTACTTTAAAAAAAAAACCATCCAAGTGCGTGTCGGGGCACGCACAATGAAGGGTTCCGTGGTTGAAAGAATTTATCCCAAAACAAACTTAACATTGTAATCCCAAAAAAATATATATTATGTGATAAAATTACAAATTAACAATTTTCAGAATTTTCCCTTTACTTGTTGCTGTGAGACCTTGCTTCTTGCCAAATTTCGTGATTCTAGGACCCAATAGGTTTTGATATAATTGCGAGTATCAAAATATGTCGCATAAATTACCGTATTTTTTTATTGCGTTGACTTAGATACTTGTGTTTTTTAGAGCTTCAAGGGACCATAGACCTACGTATTTGATACTAATTTTAACTTGATATCTCTACGCGTTCCTAAAAAAAAAGGTCTTGACAGACGGACAACGAAGTGATTCTATAGGGTTCCGTTTTTTTCCTTTTGAGGTATATCTGCCTAGCCTTTTCCCAACTATGTTCGGGTCGGCTTCCAGTCTAACCGGATGCAGCTGAATACCAGTATTTTACATGTAGCGACTGCCTATCTGACTTCCACTATCCAGTGACTGGGTAATACGATACCCCTTGGTAATTAAGACTGGTTGTCAGACTTTCGGGCTTCTGACGACCCGGTACGATTGTCAAAGATCCACGAATGACAGCCGGGACCAACGGCTTAACGTGCTTTCCGAGGCATGGAGGAGTCTCGGTACGTAAAGATGGTCACCCATCCACAGACCAGCCCCGGCAAGCGTAGCTTAACCTGATGGATCGACCCGTGCAGCTATTATTACTTAGCCACGAGCTCCTTGTGGGGGTTTCCTTTTGAGGTACGGATCGCTAAAAGCATTTATTTATTTATTTTATTAAAATACTCTCTAGGGCCTAGAGTGTTTTTTGACACCGTGAAGTCAAACCCCGCTGCCATAATTTTCATGAAGTCACAGTCACTGTGGCCGTTATGTGGCGGGTGGCTGTTACCGTCTTAGTAGGAAACACAAACTTTACAGATTGAACTTACGACGTCTTGCTTACTAGTTCCACTGCTTTAGCATTTGGACTATTGCTATTGTTCTTGTGTAGGTACCTACATGGTTGCGTCTCTATTTGAGGTAGTTTTGCTGGTCAAACTTCAGTTTCAAAATCAAAATATTTTATTACTAACAAGCTGACCCGACAGACTTTCTTCTGTTCAAATTTCAATAACTCATACAAAATTCCCATAGAAAATGCACTTTCAGTTTTCCTGAATTTTCCAATTTTTCTCTTCATAAGAACCTTCCTCGGACGCCAACAGATATTTGAAAAAAAAAAAATGCCGAGTTGGCCCAGCCCTTCTCGAGTTTTGCGCTTAGCAACACATTTAATCACATGCGCACTTTTGAAACGTCAGAAGCTAGGTGCACGGTTCCAATTGGTCGTTTCCTATGGAGAAGAGCCGACAAGAAACTCCACGGTTACTCTTTTAAATAATTGGCTTTTCCAATGTTTCCAAATGACATTATTAAGGCGAACCCAAAGGTCAATAAATGCATCAGATCTCACTTATTTTGGTGATGTTCACTACTGTCTCACAATAATCGCCATATTGTACAAATAAGCCTCAGTGTATCTCTTTCGCTTATCTTAATAACCAAGCCGTGCAATATGCAAGTCATTCATTGAATGCTGACGGTTATTTGTATTGTTTTGGTTTCCGAAGCGAAGGCAAAGGAGGGGTTGGTTAGGGTTACACTCCCAAAATATTAACAAACATACATAGCAGAACGGACGGACGGACACATTCAGTTCAAGTCAGCTTTTATCCATAGAAAAAAAAAATATATTTGTATGGAACGACGCGGAAAGCTGAACACAGTCACACCGAGCTGAACGGGTGCGTATGCATCTCTATACAAAACAGTTTTTTTTTTGTATGGACAAAAGCTGAGCAGTGGTGGCTCAGTGGAAATGACCGCGACTTACGAGTCAGACACTTTACTTTGTGTAAATAATTTCATCACCACTGCTCTCAAAACGGTGAAGGAAAACATCGTGAGGAAACCGGCATGTCCTAGAACCAAAACTTCGGAGACATGTGACATCTACCAACCCGGGCCCACCACGGATTACGGCCTACTCCCTCTCACAGAGAGGATGGCCTGTGTCCCAGCAGTGGGAACGTTATAGGCTGATTATGTAAGTATATTTAGTTCCTTAAGTTAACGGTCTACAGCTTACACTGTTTGTCCACCGCACTGGGAATGAGACGTCAACGAGAAAACAGATGACGGCGCCATAGTAAATGTATCGTTGCTACCTCGGCGCGTTTGGTGATAAACAGTCCTAGGATGTGCACGTATTAGCTGCGTGGTTCATTTGTTTGCCAGCCACGCATTCATGCGTACCGTGCCCGTGGACGATCTCGTCAAAATTTTCATACATAGCGAAGTTTAGTACACGTGTGTAGCTTAGCTGTGAGCTGCTATGGAGCAGCGCCTTTAACACAATGATACACGTCCACGATTGACCTTTGAGCTACGTGGCTCCAAGTAGTGATACGGTCACACACTGATAGCTGACCTGCGCCACGCCTCGCTCGTCAAGTGCTTGTGATGGTTTGGGAGAGAGAATGGCGTCATCGGAGGAGGAGAAATGGCTGCGCCAACCGTCTGCGGCAACCCATGCGTGTACCTCTGACGTCATATATCCACGCAGCCATGCGTAGCGTGCTTTATTACCACGAGTTGTAAGAGATAGGAAAGAGTTTTTGTCTGACTGTTAGCTTAAATTGCGCGTTTGAACCTGTTTATTTGTCTTTTACGTACATAGATCGAGCTAAGAAGTAGGAGTTAGGGCCATTAGCCTAGCTTGATGACAAGGTAACTTGTATTTGTGACGAACCAAATAAACAAAACATCACGCTAGTTTTCGACAATTTTTCGGCTAAGATGCAGGTCTATATTTCACCTATATTTCATCAGTTATAACTGCTACATTGTACGAGAGTGATACACTTTCCAGGTTTATTTTATATTCAAGCAGGTTGCTACGCTTGCCGCGGTCGGGCCGCAAGTTAGTGACCATATTTACATTTCGAGACCCCTGCGCGCCTTGGAAAGCACGTTAAAGTGATTGCGCTGTAGTAGCCCTCGAAATTATTTTTTTTTTGGGTTTTTTGCAATTTTCAGGTTGGTGTAAGGTCAGGTTGAATGATTCGCGAAGATAATGTATTTATATTATTTTAACCATAAAAATCATAAATACAATCAATAAGTTAGATTTCCTCTAGATTGTTCTAATTTCGGAAATCAGACGAATCCGGAGGAAATCTAACTAACCCAAGAAAATTTGCATTTCGCGTACTACCTTAGCGGATCTCTCTTAAGCTGTTGGTTCCGACTGTCTTTTGTAGATCTTTGACAGTCGTTACGCGTCGTCAGAATCCCGAAAGTCCGACAACCGGTCTTACCAAGGGGTATCGCATTACCCAGTAACTGAGTTGTGCAGTTCAGACCGGCAGTCGCTCCATGTAAATACTGGTACTCAGCTGCATCTGGTAAGACTAAAAGCCAACCCCAACATAGTTGGGAAACGGCTAGGCAGATGATGATTAAAGAAACAGGTCGGTAAAACTGGAAGCACTCACGAACACTAGATAGCTTTAATATCAAATAAATCAATCACCAAAACGTTTACGATTGTTATACAGAACCCCTATTATTACTAATAAACATCGTACCATAAACAACATACTCAAAAAGCGGGCGAAATTCGAAGCTTGGCGATAGTCAAGAACAATTTCCTTATAGACGCCCAAGCCGCGGGCGAACAGAAATAATAAATTAGTGTGATAAACACCACAAAATATATAAACCCAGAAGGTCAGCTAAATTCTGTTTAAATGCCAATCAATCTGCCTAGCCTTTCCCCAACTATGTTAGGGTCGACTTCCAGTCTATCAGGATGCAGCTGATTACCAGTATTTTACCTACATGGAGTGACTGCCTATCTGACCTCTACAGCCCAATTACTGGGTAACACGATACCCCTTGGCCCTTGACTGGTTGAAAGAATTTTGGGCTAATGACTACCCGTAACGATGACCGTGTCAAAGATCTACGAATGACAGCCGGGACCAAGCTTAACATGCTTTCCAAGGCATAGAGAGGTCTCGATGTGTACCTAATGGATGAAAATACATTACACATTACACTGACCGCGGCAAAAGTACGAGCTTATTCTTCAATCGTCCCGTGAGACGGTTGTTATTCAGCCACGAGCCCTTCTGTTCAAAAGTATCTGATTAAAATGTAAGCACACCCTGGTTACATTAATGCACAATCACTTATTACAGGGAATTGGTAGCACATACGTCTGTATCTAAATAGAAGGACTCAACTCAATAATTGTTTGAATAACTTTATTAAATTGTTATTGAAAAAACCATCGACGAAAAATTATGTTATAAAATTAGCCTGAATTGTCAAATGAAAATCGTTATTAAGGTGACATAAAAACAGGATTGTCGGTTCAATTATCCAAACAATTATCAAATCAGATCACTCAATTTGTACAATAAGTGCCACTAAAGATGAAACTTGAGACACCACGTGGTTTGACGTGCGCAGTACATAATTTATAGGTCTCTTTAGCGGTATGAGGGAAAGATGGGAAGGTACCGGGCGTCATCACGCAGTGCGGGAGGCGCGGTACGGTGCTAGACTGCTCGTCAAGACTCATCTTTCGTGGCGCGTATTATAAGTGGTACTACAAATTGGCATCCACAAGTACATTTCTTCATCTTCATTCTTCTTTTTTTCTTCTTTCTTTTAATTTCTTCTTTTTCTTCTTTCTTTCTTTTTTTTTTTGTTTTCTTATCTAGTTTTTATGTTTTGGAAACGACCTCATTATATATGCATACGCGTACCTACGTATAGGGCGGTCTCAAACAAATGAGTGCGCTTGCACTCGCTGTACGTGAAGCGTGTCTATGTGTGCGTGCGATATCGCTCGTTGTACAGAGCTGGCCTTCTGAATCTATCTATTGTGTGTTACCATAGCATACCGGCTACTATCAGATAATTGTTTCCGGGAATCGAATGTGGGACCGCTGAGCTTATTAGAATAATTTTATGATCTTCTGTATTTGTAAATATGATGGTGTTTTGTTTTGGAAATAGTCCTAATAGAGAAGTTATCGTACAAAGTTTGTGTGGGTTCATTTTGGCATGTGAAAATGTTAGTGATCACTTCTTTTTTGTTATTCATGCTTCAGTTATAGATAGTGGTACGCACGGCACTATACGTTTCCAGTTTACAATGCGAGATTAGCTTATACTGGAATATATAGCTTGATCTGTAGCCGTGCGTACCTATACCCACCATTAGACAGTGGTATACCATTTAACGATTATTTCTTCAGCGTCGCGAATATCTCCTGTACACTTAGCTTGACTTTATTTGAAGTTAAGAAAAAAATTAAAAGGAAAGAAAAAAAAAGTAGAAAGATAATATAAGAAAGAAGAAAATAGAAAAAAGAAAGAAAACGATATAAAAAAAAAACAGAAAGAAAAGAATGATATATAGCTGTCATAATCCCACCTCGAGATAACTCTAGAATCTGATCCTCTTCTTGTACTAAATCTCACACAAACAAACACCCTGACATAGACCAACTTTCACAACGCCATAAAAATAATATGCATTCCGTAGCGTAGAACCCATTATCGTTCACCCTCTGCGCCAATCGAGATATCAAAGGAAAAGATTGCGAGATTCTGCCGAAATTCTTTAGAGCAGTGATATTCGTATCTAATTGGTAAAAGGTAAATGATATTTATTTCTGTAAATTGGCTCAAAAAACACTATTACACAACAAAAACAACTAAAGGAAATAATTTTTTAATTTTAATTCTGAATAAAAATACTAGGGTAACCACTATAGTGATTGCCCAGCATATAGTGATTGCCAACATTAAGAAGCAGTGCGTTTATTTGGTAATTTTTAAAGGGTTAGTATAAATTTAATAACCATAGTTGTTACTACTATTTATATAGTAGCATTTTAAATTTCAATAACTGGCAACATTTTATTTTTTAAATGTCATAACCAATTTTGATGTAACAGGTGTGCAGCTCGTCAAAAAAAAGTAAGTTTCTTGTGATTTTTCTTAAGGATAGTTGTTTCAAAATTGCATTTTTTGTTGGCTTTTTCTGTGTTAAATGTTTTGTGATTAATGTTATTCGATAAAATAGATATTTAAGTGCCTATCTAACTACTTGGAATAACGGTTATTTTTTTCGTAAAGTTTTAAAAGGGGGTGGGCAATCACTGTACCAAAATTCTAATAATTTTAATCGAACGAAAAAAAAATTACATTAAAAAAACGTAATTTTTTTTTTTAGTAAAACCACGATACGAAACGAAACACGAAACTTTAGTTTTAAAAAACTAGATGAGGTCGGTGTTTCCTATCCGACTACTCTGAGAAGAAAGACCGGAAAAAACTCAGAGGTCATAATAGTCCAAACGTAATCTTGGTCAGGACATTATATTATAAGAGGATCATGCAGATTAATAATCTGAGATGGTCTTTTGAAGAACACACACACACACCACACCACACCACAGATCTGAGTGGATCTGTCATGACTTGACTGATCCACTCAGATCTGTTGCAAAAAAAAATTCATTCTTATTTGTAAAATAGTTGGGCAAACGTCACCTAAAACTGTTCCAAATTTCAAGTTGATAGCATTAGTAGTTCTTGACATATCCAGCTGTGACAGACAGACAGAGAGTAGCACCATAAAGGTTCCTTTATACCATTTTGATACGGAACCCCTAAAAACAAAAGACGAGACAGCAAAACTTCAATATCAAACAATTCTTAATTAACAATCGCGCCTAAACCTATTTCACAACTTGCTACCAAGACTTGGAGACAAAAGTCGAACAGCCGACCGTCGCATCGCTTCCGTCGTGAACGCGACTGCCTGCAAATTAAATCTCTTTTGTAACACTATGAAAAAGCAATGAAAGTTTCAGTTAAGTCTCACCTTCAAGTTGAAATGGTTTTCATACTTTGTATAAACTGTTATTTAATTAAATGTTAGGCACCTATTTATTTTCAGCAGTGTATCGAGGGGTTTCGGAGGGGAAAAGTTTGGATTTCAATTTTTGGGAGTCGAAGTTGGTACTTATACTACTTGCAGATTTGATTTTATATATTTTGTTTTCAGGATAGACCACAGTATCATATAAACGTTATGGGGTAAAATTATGTGGATAAGTAGCGGGTAGCTTCATGTAAGTTAGACAAAGTTAACTTATCGTCAGAATGTCTTTAAAAACCTGTCCGATTCATTATTGGCAGTGAGGGGCTTGTGGCTAAGTAATAACAGCCACACGCGTCAATCGACCAGGTTGCTACGCTTGCCACGATTGGTCCGTGGATGGGTTCATCTTTACGTGAGCCTCGGAAAGCATGATAAGCCGTTAGTCCCGGCTGTCATTCATGGATCTTCGTCAGTCATTACAGATCGTCAGAATCCCGATAGTCTGACAGTCAGTCTTACCAAGGGGTATCGGGGGGTAATCAGCTGTATCCGGTTAGACTGTAAACTGACCCCAACATAAATGTAGTTAGGAAAAGGCTCGGCAGATGATTCATTACTGTCAGTGTTAGGAAGATTAACTAATAACTTACAAAGATTGGTATGTTAGAGGAATCAGTTATTAATCAACTACACTCCTTTTATGGTACCATATCCTGCCAGAATCTGCCATCCCTCGTGCCCGAACCTTTGCCGAATATATTATTATGTGGAATACATGTAGCTGGTTTGAATGAGGTTCATTCTCTAAATTCCTTACCAATAAATGATTTCAAAATTCGAACCGACAATATAAAGATACAATTCCAATGCTGCGTTTCTGGCTTATTGCCTACGCAGCCAAAAAACACAACACAATACGGATTCCAAAATCCAAAAACACCATGCTATAAATTGGTATATTATTATAACTTAGTACAACCGACAGCCTATGACAAAAAGAACAAAGTAGTTGGAACGCGCCGACGACGTCTTGGCAACTTCTCTGAGTGATTAAAATCTTCGGAGCGTGTATACGAGATAATCTGGCATCAAACCAACGATCCTTTAGTACTCTTGGGAGCTGAGAACATTGGGACTATCTGTTACTTATTTTTCTGCGTTTTTGTAAGGTTCTGTGTTGATTGGTCTTTTGGGGTTGGTCCGTGGATGGGTGACCATCTTTACATACGTAGACTTCTCCGTGCCTCGGAAAGCATGTTAAAATCCGTTGGTCCCAGCTGTCATTCGTGGATCTTTGACAGTCGTTACGGGTCGTCAGAAGCCCGAAAGTCTGACAACAAGCCTTACCAAGAGGTATCGTATTACCCAGTTACTGGGTTGTGGAGGTCAGATAGGCAGTCGCGTATTCAGCTGCATCCGGATAGACTGGAAGCCGACCCCAACATAGTTGGGAAAAGGCTAGGCAGATTGATTGATTGTTTAGATTGGTGTATTCAATTGGAGCCTGTACAGAACCTCGTTTTTACATACCAATAAGTCGCCTTCCTCCAATTTCATAGATCTTTGAGAAGATAGTCATATGAAGAGTCAAGTATGATACAAGACAACGAAAACATATCAGCAGAACACTATTCCACTGTTGAGTAGGTGCATCGAATTATTGACAAGATAAGACAATAGTAATAAGTTTTGTCTTTTCACATTCTTATATCAACAATTTTAGTTATTTTAAGCAGATGTAGCTTAAAATATCGTTCATAAAACGAGGCAAATGTATACAAAAAAAAAAAAACTTTCTTATTTGCAAAATAATTGGGCAAAAGTCATCTAAAACTGTTCCAAATTTCAAGTTCATAACATCAGTAGTTCTTGAGATATCTAGCTGTAACAGACGGACAGACAGACAGACAGACTGAGTCGCACCATAAGGGTTCCTTTTACCATTTTAGTACGGAACCCTAAAAACTGGTCGCTAGTTTACTACAATAAGGGGTTTGTTGTTAAAAGTATGACAATACAATTTCAATCTTTTCTTACACCAGCCGATCACCTGAAGACCTTTAGCTGAAGTGACCATAAAGTGAGCTGTCATTCCACCTGATGTTAGGATTTGACACTATTGACAGTTCATTACAAAATCACTTCACCTAAGTTTTCACGGTGAGATACAGAATAGATCGGCAGGACTTCTCTTTACAAACAAAGCATAAAATCAGCCTATACTCACCGTGAGAGCGGGTCCTAGAATCTACCACGCGAGCCCAGTGCGGGTTGTTGGACGGACAAACTAAGCAATATTCACAGTTTAAACACCTTTTTCAAATACCATCTTCTCTTAAGAATTTCTGTCACTATGAACGAGTCCTAACATCCGTAAACAAGCTGCGAGGACCTTTGTACATTGTTGTTAAGGAAGCGAGCTCTAGAATTGTTTACAACGCTTGATTTTGTATAGATATTGTTGGTTCTGTTGCTCTTTTGCGCTCTTGGCTTCCGTGTGTCTAGCACACTCAGCACCAAGGGACCTTTGAGGCAAAAGTAGTGGACTTTTCAATTTTTTTTTTGCAGTTTGCTTCTTCTCAAAACGTCCATATTAAATGTTCGCAACGGTGTACTAATAATAACAGTATTTTATATGGAGCGACTGCCTATCTGACCTCCACAAACCAGTAACTGGATAATACCCCTTGGTAAGATTGTTTGTCAGACTTTCGGGCTTTTGAGGACCCGTAACGACTGTAAAAGATCCACGAATGACAGCCGGGACCAACGGCGTAATGTGCTTTCCGAGGCACGTTCTAGCCGTGTATCACCAATTATTATACACTGGCCTAGGACAATAACATAGGGTGTTGTATATCAGGATATACACTTGACGCTGAGCGTGTTAGTGATAAGTTATGTGATGTGTTGTGGGGGTCAGGTTTGGTAAAGGGTGTTAGGAGATTTTTGAGAAAGATAGTGGTGAAAACGTAGTGAGCAGTTTTGTGGAATATTTAAAATCATCAGGCTTAGAAGAAGAAGGAGAGTGGAGACTGACATGACAGGCGTCGCAGAGTGGTTTTATAAAAAAAATTAC
Source organism: Cosmia pyralina (assembly GCA_946251885.1). NCBI lineage: Eukaryota > Metazoa > Arthropoda > Insecta > Lepidoptera > Noctuidae > Cosmia > Cosmia pyralina. The sequence goes on from OX276360.1 coordinate 21,525,382, forward strand.
TTAGGCGTTGAGGGGCTCGTGGCTAAGAAATAACAGCCGTACGGGTCGATCGATCAAGTAAGCTATTGCCGCGGTTGGTCCGTGGATAGGTGACCATCTTTACATACCGAGACCCCTCCGTGCCTCGGAAAGCATGTTAAGCCGTTGGTTCCGGCTTTCATTCGTGGATCTTTGACAGTCATTACGAATCGTCAGAAGTCCGAAAGTCTGACAACCAGTCTTACCATGGGGTATCATATTACCCAGTAACTGGGTTGTGGAGGTCATTTAAGCAGTCGCTCCATGTAAAGTACTGGTATTCAGATGCATCCGGTTAGACACCCAACATAGTTGAGAAAAGGCTAGGCAGAGGATGACGTAGTGATTTTTGTGATGATTTGGGAATCCAAATAGGTATTGGTTTGAACTTAGAACGCGCACTTAACGACAGAGTCCACTTTGTTTCAAATCTCTTCTGAAATAGAGTAAAATTCCATAGATTCAATTTCAATAACTTTGGAATAACTCTTCCCTCAAATAAACACCAAAAGCGTGCACCAATCTTCAGCAAAAATAATACCGTGACACACTTTCCCACCATTCCCGTACAAACGAAAACAAATCGGAACAGTCGAAACACCGAGCAAAAGTCCAATATCATGCCCAAAACTTCGACGTTCGTATATAAAAAACAATTTTCGATTCTTCATAAAATTACAAGTTGGGCCCAAAGAATGGTCGAGCGTAAGATTTATGTCTTAATTTTGACAGTCCCGTAAGGTTTTCGGGGCGGAATAAATAAGTTATGAGTTATCGTCTCCCAATTGAAAAAAATCTCGCACAAATGTTACCTTCGGAGGGATAAGTTTTTCTGCACTATGTGTATTTAGGATTATTTGGGGAGTTCTGTCTTATGTTTTTTGTTGCTGTTTTTTCACGACTATAAACTCTGGTCCTATGCTCTGGCCACACTGAAGCGAATTACGTGCGGGATGCGGGACGTGACTGCTCAAATATTAATTGAAAAAAGTTATTACACAATTGAAGACTTCCTTAATGATGGATCTTTGACTGATTGACATTCATTGATTGATTCTATTTGAATTTTTTTCTTGATTTAATTTTTTTTACTACTGTAACCGCGATGACATTTTTTATTTTATTTCTTAATCAGTAACCTTGTTGACATTTTTCTATTATAACGACATATTTTACTGCACAAAATTCAAATGAATTGAGATTAATTTGTATAATTTCCTAATATTGTATTGACACCCTTGCGCCATCCCATCTTCCTAGCACGGTGGGCTGTGCTGGGGCGGCTGCTGCGGGTGCGGAAAACCTCAAACGGCGCAAATACTCTAATCTTATTGGGACTTGTATGTTTGAGCCGTTTAGGGTTGAAACACTAGGGCCATGGGTCCGAGTGCCCTTTTAGTTTTTCGGGACATCGCCAAGCGGTTGGTCGACTCTACACGTGACCAAAGGGCTGGCCCATTTTTTGGCCAAAGAATTAGCATTGCCATACAACGTGGCAATGCTGCCAGCCTTTTGGGCACTTTTCCTGTCGACAGCAATGCGGACGAATTTTTTGATGCCCTATGATTATTTCCCCTCCTTTTTTATATACTTGTACATATTTTTTGTTTTTAAGATTGTTAGATTTTAAATTTTGTAAATATTCATGGATAATAAAAATCAATAACACTCTTATTTCCTAATTGTTATTGAAAATTATAATATATTTTACTTACATAATAATAATATGACTTGCATGCCCATGTGACGGTAAAATATGGAGGACTTATATTATAAAACATCTATGTATTAATATTAATTACACATGTGTGCAAACTAATATATTGTTTGATTTGCAAGGTGATTGGTTTAATGATTAGGAAGTAAGACTACTATTTGCGCCAGTTTGAACACCTCCGTACAAGTTAGTTCACAAAATGGGCGCGAGTGACTTTCTTCCTGTCTCGCGCGGGAGTCCTCAGTATGGCCAGAGCTTAGGTTTAAAGAATTTATTCTCATAAGAACAATACATAGGTTCACTTACAATGAGATACAAAGTTATTGCTTAAATCTAAATGAATACATTTTGCCTCAGGTGCGTGTTGGTGAAGTTATATAAATAAATAATAGGTAGGTAAGAAGTTGCTAACATTAATTGATATGGTATGACTACATTTGTTGAATATAATTTTTTAGTTTCACTTTGAATGAGTTAATGTTGTTACAATCTTTTACGTCATTTGGCAGGTCATTATACAGCTGTGCTCCCTCGAACAATATGGTTTTTTCACCATATTTAGTACGAGCTTGTCTTCGTTGTAGTTTATTTTTATTTCTTAGGTTGTATGATATGGTTTTTTTGTGTAATTGTAAATTGGATTGTATGCTGTTGGTGGTGATTTTTTTAATTAGAATGCAGGTGCCGTATGTGTATAGTTGTGTGAGATTTAATAATTTAGTTTTTTCAAATATTATTTTAGTCGGAGTCAGATAGTGATAATGATATAGGGTTTTAATAATTTTGTTTTGGGTTCTTTGCAAAGGCATCAGGATAGTTTTCGCGGCAGATCCCCATATTTCGATAAGATACTCGAGGTGTGATTTTACTAATGAGTTGTATATAATATTACGTATTTTCCGTGGAATACAATTTGCAATTTTATGTAGTGATGCTAGTAATGACATTAATTTTGTTTTTACATGTTCGATGTGTAGCTTCCACGTAAGTTTGTCATCTACCCTCAGACCGAGGTATTTTTCGTGGTTCGATCTTTTTATTATGTCATTGTTTATAGTAAGAGGCGAGAATTCTGGTAATGGTTTATTTTTTGCGGTAAAAATCATGTATGTTGATTTCGAGGTATTTATTGTAAGTAAATTATATTTGAGCCACTCACTGAGTATGTCGAGATCTTTTTGAGCATCGGTTATAATATCATGAATAGATTTATCGAAATAAAAGAGGCATGTGTCGTCCGCGTATAAAGTTAGGTGTCCCGTTAACCCTATTTTGTTTATGTTATTTATATAGATTAGGAAGAGTAACGGACTTAAAATTGAGCCTTGAGGACAGCCATATGGTACATTTTTTATAGAACTAGTGAATTTATCTATTTTTACTATTTGTTGTCTATTCTGTAAATAAGATGTAAACATTTCTAGGGCTGTATCTACGACTCCTATGTTGTTTAATTTTTGGAGAAGCTTGTGGTGGCATACTGTATCGAATGCTTTTTTTAAATCAATAAATACCCCCAGGACAACATTTTTTTGATCTATGTGTGTTTTGATTTTAGTTATCAAGTCTACTGTAGCTGTAAGAGTGCTAGATTTCGAGCGAAAGCCATATTGTTCGTCAATTAGGATTTTTTTCTCAAGAAGGTATGTGTTTAAACGGCTGTACAAGACTCGCTCAAATATTTTTGATAATACAGGTAAAACCGACACTGGTCTGTAGTTACCTGGATCAGTTCTACTACCCGATTTGAAAATAGGGCTGACTTTGGCAACCTTAAGCGTTTTCGGAAAAATGCCGCGCATGAGACATTCGTTTATGCATTTAGTTAGTTTCGGAACAATTATATTTTTCAGGCATTTGATCGTCTTGGTGCTGATACCATCTAACCCTGTACTTGTATTGCTATCAAGACCGTCAATTATTTTAGAGATTTCGTCTTCAGTGCTAGGAGTGAGTTTATTCAGAGTTACGTCGTGTGAGTGGTTATGTTCGTACATAAGAGTGTTGCCGTCGTTCGCGTGATATATGTTGGGTATTTGGTTAGCTAATTCCTCGCCTATTGATGAGAAAAATGAGTTAAATAAATCACATATTGAGTTACCTTCGGTTACAGGTCCCGAGCTCGACATTAGTTTCGGAGGAGCATTGCTTTCTTTGACTTTATTTTGTGCTAGGTTATTAATAAGTTCCCACATCTTTTTTGGTTGATTGTTGTTGTTATAGAATAAATCGTGATAGTATTTTTTCTTGTGTGTGTTGATCAGGTTGGTCACGTGGTCTCGTTGTTTAGAAAAGGTTTTTTGTATGTTTCCGTCTTTTGGGTGAGATTTTGTCTGTTGCCATAGGTTGTTACGTAGATTTATTGAATCAAGAATACTGCGGTTTATCCAGTCGTTTTGAGGTAGATTTAGAATTTTTGTTTTATCGATTTTGTTATTATTTACATGTTTTGTGATGAAGCACTCGAGGAGGTAGTAATCATTTTCTTCATTTACATAATTATCTGTTAGTGCGTCGCTGTACAACTGTTCATAGTTTATTGCTTTGTATTGCATTGTTTTGTTTATTTGTGGCTCTAGACTGCCTATTTCCAAATATATTTGTTTATGGTCCGACAAGCTTGATTCAACTATGGAGAAATTAAATGAGTGGTTAGCTATGTTTGTACAAACATGATCCAGTATAGATTTTGTAGTCGAAGTTTCACGAGTGCTGTATAGACCATTGATTTTGTTCAGTATTTGATATCCATTTCTCTTGATTTCATTCAGGTATTTAGTGGCGTGGTTGTCCGCATTGAGGAGATCAATATTAAAGTCACCAAACACAATTGCTCTTCTTCTCTGCTCCAACTGCAAGGAATACGTCGCTAAGAAATCGGTGTTGTTTGAATCACTAGGTTTGTAAATTGCTCCGATGTTTAGGGATAGTTTGTTTATGTATATCCATAAGTAGTGATTTCCATTTTCGCATAATTCTTCCGTTATGTCGTATTTTATACTATCGTGTATATAAATCGATACCCCTCCACCTTTACGTCTTTTCCTGTAATTGTAAACATGTTTGTAGTTTGGCAGCTGATATAATTTTGCATCATCATCGGAAGTAATCCAGGTCTCAGTGAATACTAGTAGGTGGGTAGTTTTCGGTATCGCTTTTATTACACACTTTATTTCATCGAGCTTGCCAGTTTTGCGAATACTTCGTAAATTAGCATAAAAGAATCTAAGTGATGATGGGTGTAACGGTATGTCTTCGTATTTTTTGATGATTTGATGGCTTAGTTTATCTGTGCGTTTTCTATTGTGTTGTGAAACCCTTTGAAGTTTTTTTGGTTGGTAATAATTGTAGGTTTTCCTTTTATATATTTAATAACGAGATCTTTTTCTCCGTCTTCCTTACGTTTTTCGAGTTCTCCCTTTATAGTTTGTAAATATAGCTTTTGAGTTGGGGTTAAATCTGAGTAGATTTGTATATTTTCGGGTAATTTACTTTTGTTCCGGAGCAGGTATTTTGGTGTTTCTGTATTGGTAAAATAGATTTTGATGGGCCGGTTTTTATCTGTGATGTATTTTCCCAGTCTTGTGGTTTTAATTGGCTTCGGACAGTCCTCATACAGTGTGGTTAATACCTTGGTTACTTCATCGTAATCGTATTTTTGTCGAGAGTTATAGTTCTTGTCGCTTTTTTCCATTATACCCACAATTATGATATTTTTCTCCCGCTCACTTCGATCCTTGAGTTCTAGAATGAGGTTTTCGTGATGTAAGACGGGCGATTGATCGGGTGTAATTGGAGTGTTGTTTTGGTTTTGTATTTGGAGAATTTCACTTTCTATGCGTTTAAATTTGTCTTGAGTTATTTCGTTGTTGGATTTAATTGTTTTGATTTCAGTATTTATTTTTTCAAATTGTTGTTTAAAGTTTTCTGTACTCGATTTTATCGTTTTAATTTCTTGTTTAATCTCACAGATTTCTTCTCGTATAAAGTTCAGGTTTTCTTTTTGAGATCGTCCAAATTCTTCTAGAAACTTCATAATGTCTGTGCGGAAGTTTGCAAAGTCTAATTTGTAGTCTATTTCATCAGTGCGCTCTTTTCGTTTTCTCAGGCAGATGTTGGTTTGGTATTCATTGTCACTAAATGTGGATAAGTTCGGTACTGATCCGCTGCCGCTTTCGCTTCCGCTTATTAACATGCCACCAGGCGGTGCCTTCTGTGGGTTCATTGCGTCGTCAGTCCCAGCGGGTGCGAGTGCGATGCCGATGGTTGTATCTCTTTTTATCCTCGAGGTGCGCGTGCTGCGTAGGTACGGCGCGCGCACTGTGCGATGTTTAGTAAAATCAAAAGAATAACGACTTTAACACTGTGACTCCAAAGATTGGTTTTGAGTGAACGAAATGTACTAAGATTTAATACTTTTGCGATAATTAGCAACACACGTCTGCTCCCAACAAGCGCGCGAGGTCAAGCTTTATATAGTAAGCTTTGCTTTTAATTATTTTTTTTAGCTTTTGTTAAGGTCTAGGAAGTACAGTGCATTTCGTAGAAATTCAGAATTAGGTACAAACATTTCATCATAGATGTAGAAAACGGCTGGACAGCCGCTAGCCTTTCCAAGATAAGATCAGTGCAAATAGAGGAGTCAAAGCAATGCTTTTAATTATAAGATTTCCCATCTATGTAACACCCTAACCGCTCACACGGCAGATGCGCCCGCTTAAAAAACTAGTCAAGTGTACCACCCGCTGATGTCATTCAACCCGCGGCGCGAGTTTGTTTACATAATGCGATAGCGGCATAGTTTCTAAGAACTCTGTAGCTCCAATTCTTTACTTGGAAACCTAATTAGTAAACCACCATTATATTGAATGTTTCGTTTGAATTTGTTATTGTTTACATTTCTAGAAATGGTTAAAAAGACGAACAAAGACAATTTAGCTTCAGATTTCAAAGAAATGGCTCTAGTAAGAAAAAACAAGCGATGACCTATATGTTTTAAGGTTTAAAATGCATGGTGTGTTAATTCTTAACATGAAACATAAATAAACTTACTTACCACAGTACAATTAAACTATTAACTGAGTAAAAAACTTTTCACAATCGACCGACCGAACAATCATGTCAGAGAAAAAAATATTTTTTAATGTCATAGACGAGTCTCAGTCAGTGTTGACGTATCTTAAATCGTTCGGAAATAGATAACGCATCAAATTAAATGCATAGAATTCGATATTAGTACTTAATAGTGATGGAACAACGTTAATAATAAAAAAATATTTTCTTGGTATAGAACTCATACCACGTACAATATTAGGTACGGACCCGATTCACACCACGTTCGTGTGAGCCGCTAAGTGAGTTGGGACAGTGAAGTTTTTTTTTCTTGAGGCGTGCCAAACTCGTCTCCTGTGTCCCTATAGCATAGGAGTCGACTTTGGAAATACTTTGGACACAGGAAATTACCGTGCTAGTGCTTAGAACCTATTTTATAATAGACTAGCTTTTGCCAGCGGCTTCGCCCGCATGGATGTCGCAAAATATCCCACAGGGACGTACTACCTGGAAATCCTTTCTTATTCCGTGTTTACATTATAAAGGGAACCCTTGAGCAAAATTTCAGCTTTCTAGGTTCAAGGGATTTGGCTGGGCGTTGATGAGTCAGTCAATCAGGACTTCTCTTTTTATTTTTAAAGATACCATATTGAGCAGAACATGGTTGCAACAAGTTTTTCGTCGGATGTAGTAAGATATACCCATCCTTTTATTTCATACAAAGTGAGGAGAATACCATATGCATTTTCACACAAAATAGTGGTGGATATTAAGTAAAATAATCACAACCTTACTTTTACACTTCTCAACAATAAAAAAACAGATAGAAGATTGCATTTTCAGAAATTACCAACCAATGGCTTCGATACTTTGCTCACAAAGAACAATCGGACCACGATCAGTAACATGGCACGAACACAATAATTATAGGTGTCACAGCCACAAAGGAACTGATATTAAATTAATTTTGTGCAAGCCGTACCGTGCGCTGCCAATATTCCATACATATAAAACAGTCTCGTGACTGACCAACTAAATGGTTAACTGACAGACCGTTAAGGCACTGCCTAAACCATTGGAGGTAGAAACATAAATGACAAATGATTTTATTTCTGTAAGTAGTGTTGTACTCACACGTCAATCATATTCTAAAAACCAGATGAGGTCGGCGTTTCCTATCTGACTACTCTGAGAAGAAAGGCCGAAACAAACTCTTGGTCAGATCATGTGACCATAACAATCATGACATGAAGTTCAGAAACCTTCTATGGAACATAATTATAATTTTTCCTAGTGTTTTAGCTTATAGAGGTATGAGGAACAGAGTGTGAAGTTCTTTCATACTCTATAGAAAAGGGAGAATCCTACGACCAGACGGGTGTTGTGTCTGGTGGGCAACTACCCGACGATTAATGTTGGGATGATAATATATGCCAGTCGCGCGGTAATTTCTGCTTGCGCGATGCAGGATTTGTGTGACGTCAGGTATTTGATACGTAGTTCTCATGTGGCGTTGTAGATGCCGCCACAAGCTGTTGTAGAGCTCTCTGGAAATACTGCCGCCATACTTATGTATTTCTACCGCCAAGTGATGTTGTTGTGTTCTGGTACACTTACTATGCTTCTGGGAATGCATTAATGTCACAAGAGCGCTCGTTTGTCTGACAATAAAAAAACATTAAAAAAACTAACTGCAACAAAAAAGTTCAAAACAAGATCACTTTTCAAGGAGTCTGTAATTGCAGTCAGGTTTTTTTTTTAAGTGAAATCTAATTTTTTAAGCACGTTAAGCGATTTTTGGTAGGGGGAAATCTTATGAGTTCGCGTCACGCGTCACGTGACATGTTGCCTGTCAAGTTTTCACTTCTGATGGCAGTTCGCAGTCAACCTTTTAGTGTATTATATTTTTGGAATCATCTCCATCTCATTATCATTTTCCCGCCCTTGTGCCATGTTACGTGGGGTTAGCGCAACACGTTTTCTTCGTCCATTCTCCCCTGTCAATCGCCACGCTATTCACTCTCTTCTCTTTCATAGCATTCCTCACACAATGCATTCATCCCTTTTTTGACCTTCCTCTCCATCTCCCTCCATCAACATTTACATTCATCACTCTTTCAGTCATTATGCATTTTCTTCCTCCTCATCAAAATCATCAACATCACGTGGTACAAAAAATATGTTCTTATGGTCCCTTATCTTTTAAAGTCCGCCATTTTGATTTTATGAAAACAAAACTTTTGCTATCGCGCAGTCGGGTAAAAAAGAGTATAATAAATAGTAGTGCTTCAGTGGTTCAATAATGTAAGGTACGACGCCCTCAGGCTAGATGGAGAGACGACCTTTGCAGGGTTGCCGGTAGCAGCTGGATGAGAGATGACGAAAATCAAAATCGTTGAATGGTGTGCAATTGGAGCGGTCTATGTCCAGCAATGATGATGATGATGCGTCCAATAAAGAAAGAAAAGAAAGAAAATACATTTATAAGAGATTAAATGAGCTTGATTGAAATTGATTGAATAAGAGATTGATAGGGTCGTTTTGGTTTAAACGGTAAAAGTTTATGTATATCCAATATCTACATGGACAAAGTCATGGGCAAAACGCTATACAATATTCCGTACGTAAACATATTTGGAATGAAACCGGGCGTGTACAATTTAATTATTGGTGACACGGCTATTGTTGTCGTATTCAGTAATCACTGTGTACTTGTTCACTTAAATTCAATTAAGGTTTTGTATTTTTAAGTAATTAATTGGTTATTTTTGGGCGGTTTGTTTATGTGGCAATTTGATGATGTAGTGCTGGGTAAAGTCAGGTGTGCGTCAGCATACAACATAGGTATGACATTACGGCCAAATAGGTGTATTCATTTTATGGGTTTGTATGGTCAAATCTATGAGAAACGGCGAAAAATAATTAGGATTTTACTGAAAAAAAAAACTGACGATCCACTTAGCCTTTTTAAAAAAAATATTAATTGCCAAAAACTATTTTTAAACGGTTAAAGTAAAAAATCGGCCAGGTGCATGCCCAATGAAGGGTTCCGTTGTTGAAATGAATTTATCTATATTTATTTATAACATTGTAGTTGAAAAACATATTCTGTCTCCTAAGATACAGGACTACCTAGTTTAGAAGACAGGGTTACATAATCTGTGTAGATTTATGTAGATATCCGTGTTTTGTTGTTTTGTACATCTGCTTTTGTGTACCTATCATGAATCTTGTGTGTGTAATAAATATTATTCTTATTATATTCTCCCATACATCGTCACGGTCAATTCTCCAACTGCAAATGTAAGTTTTCGGACTTTTTGCTTTATCTGTGCTGTGAGACCTTGCCTCTGGCTAAATTTCATGATTCTAGGTCAACGGGAAGTACCTTATAGGTTTTGATTTATTTGCGAGTATCAAAACATGTCGCATAAATGGCCGTACTTTTTTATTAACTTGACTTTAAAGCTTGATTTTTTTAGAGCTCCAAGAGACTTTAGACCTGCGTATTTTTTATTAATTTCAACTTGGTACCTCCAAGCATTTCTGAGAAAAAGGGCCTTGACAGACTGACAGACAGACGGACAACGAAGTGATCCTATAAGAGTTTCGTTTTTCCTTTTGAGGTACGGAACCCTAAAAAACATACCACGTGTACGCATCAAGGACGTCTTTTTTTTTTTTGTTGATGGTAAATCATCTAATGGCTTCTCCCGCTCTGGGAAGGGCGTGTCAGACTTTTACTGACTAAAACCCACCCGTGTTCCTTCAAATGCCCGTGCCAGGGCCACGGTATCTCTTTAGAACTACCCGCGACCCCGGCGGCATCAGCTCTATTGGACCCCGTCACTGCTGCCATCTCTTTGAGATCAAGGACGTCTCTTACCACGATATATTTGTTTTGATCGTGTTAGCGACATTTTTTCGTACCGTTTTGAAATGTTGGAATACATTGGTAGAGGAGGTCAACGACCTTTATTGCACAATTATCTGGCGGAAAGTATAGCCTTCACATATCACAACTATAGTAGATATAGTTATAGAGAAAGTCGTCCCATCTGGTAAAACCGTTTATTTTCAGTTGACACACATAACTCCACGTTTCTTATCGCACACGTAAAGCTGAAAGCTTTATGATGTTAGGACGTGAGAAAAGTTGTATGAAATAGAGTTATGTGTAAGTACAACTTGAATCTAGGAAAGATATCTAGTTTCTGGATGTAAAAATCCAGTGTTGACATTGGTTTTATAAATAACTAGCAGCACCCCGCAATTTCACCCATTTCTTGTCGAATCTGTTAAGAATATCGGGATAAAAGTATTCTATGTATTAATCCAGGTTATAAACTATCTGTGTTCCAAATTTCATCAAAATTGGTCCCGTCATTTGAGCGTAAAGAAGTAACAAACGTACAAACACACACACACCCTCTCATAAACTTTCGTCTTTATAATATTAGTGATTTACTGAACTCTTTATGGCCGATTCCTATAATTTACGGACCGTTATTGGTTAAAATTAAGACACTTGTCTCTTTACCAATAATGAACCGCTCACACGAGCGCGGTGTGAATCGGGTCCGTGGAGTCATTTTACCTAATATTGTACGTGGTATGAGTTCTATACCAAGAAAATATTTTTTTATTATTACTTAATAGTGATGGAACAACGTTAATAATAAAAAAATATTTTCTTGGTATAGACCACGGACCCGATTCACACCGCGCTCGTGTGAGCGGTGAAGCAATCAGCCTCATAACTTTGCATAGCAGACCCTCCCATATTGGGAGTAGCTATCACAGGTAAAATTAGCTTACGAAACTATTTATAGGTCCAGTTTGGCAATAAAAATGCTACCATTGGTAAGCAAAACGATTCGTTTTTCTTAATAGGAATCGAGCTTTAGTTAACTTACTTCGTTTTTAAGAACTGAATTCAGCCCTTTGAAAATTCATATTTTAATGGAAGTCTCGAGTGTCAATGGCTCTGTGCCAACAATAGGTTATTTACCCTAACTTGTATTTATAAAACGTTTAAACTCAGAAGAGTTCAAATGCAAAGAATTTACTTCTTCAGATGGCTGTTGCACATTTTTAAGAATGTTTATTATTTATTTAGGCTAGCCAACAATTGTTTACACTAAACATGACATGACATGTTAAATGAAAAGATGCTTTCTTGGAAAATGTAATCATTTAGCGAACTAGTAAATAATATCAATAATGTAATGGGAGGGCTGGCTCGTTCTTTGGCCAAAGAATTAGCATTGCCATTCAACGTGGCAATGCTGCCAGTCTTCTGGGCACGTTTCCGGATGACATCGATGCGGACGAGTACTTCGACGCCTAAGTGTCTTTTGTTTTGTATTTATTTGTATAGTTAGTTAGTTAGTAATTTACTTTAGTACCTAGTGTATATAGTGTTAACTTGTATAATGTTTATAAACCACAACAATAAAACCATGCTTATAAAAAAAAAAAAATGTAATAGATATTTTATTAAAAACACATTTATCTATCTCATCTCAAAAAACAGATAATAATTTTTGAGCTGAGTTTATTGATAAGAGATACACAATAGAAATGTGTTTTTTAATAATTAGGTACGGTCAGCAACAGAAGCCGGTTAACACTGCTACTTTTTGACATCATCTAAATTAACACAAAATGATAAGAGTTAATGTTCTTAAAATTTTAAGTACCTACTTCTGTTCCGATTTGAATTAAATATTTCGCTTAATAATTAAGATTAAAAAACTGCAAGTGTTAACCGACTTTTGTTGCTGACTGTACCTATAAAATTAATATTATTTACTAGGTCACTAATTGATTACATTTTATAAAAAAGTATCTTAAAGATTTGGTCCCCCGCTCACGCGAGCGGGGTGTGGATCGGGTCCGTGGAATAATTTTACCTTATATTGTACGTGGTGTGAGTTCTATACCAAGAAAATATTTTTTTATTGTTAACTTTGTTCCATCACTATTAAGTACTAATATCGAATTCTATGCATTTAATTTGATGCGTTATCTATTTCTGAACGATTTAAGATACGTCAACACTGACTGAGACTCGTCTATGACATTAAAAAAATTTTTTTTCTCTGTCATGTCATTGTTCGGTCGGTCGAGTATGAAAGTGTTTTACTCAGTTAATAGTTTAATTGTACTGTGGTAAGTGGGTTTATGTATGTTTCATGTTAAGAATTAACACACCATGCATTTTAAACCTTAAAACATATAGGTCATCACTTGTTTTTTCTTACTAGAGCCATTTCTTTGAAATCTGAAGCTAAATTGTCTTTGTTCGTCTTTTTAACCATTTCTAGAAATGTAAAAAATAACAAATTCAAACGAAACATGCACTATAATAGAGCTCTACAAAATAGCTTTCCAAGAAATGAACACGTGCTACAGAATTCCTAGAAACTGTGCCGCTATCGCAATTTGTAAACAAACGCGCGCAGCTGGCCAAATGACGTCAGCGGGTGGTACAATCGACTAGTATTTTTAAGCGGCGCTCCCGCTGGCGTGAGCGGATATGAGAGAGAGGTGATAAAATGCGACAGCCCTCTTCGTCTTAGGTTCCTCCGAAAGGTAACGGGAGCTCCTTGGTTCGTTCGGAACGTAAACCTTCACTTAGATCTTAAAGTTCCGACCATCCGTCAGTACTTGAAACGCCTTTCCAAGCGTTTCTTTGATTCCGCCGTGAAACATCGCAACCCCTTGGTTGTCGAGTCCGCTAGCTATGTCCCCAGTAGAATCAGTAGTATCTGCCGTCCGCGACATGCCCTCACTGAACCCGATGACCCTATCACCCTCCTCCAGGAAAGTAGTAGGGAAACTAACACCGTCCATAGACACAAACACAAATCTACATTCCGACCTCGCCGCCGAGGCCCACCGCGTTTAAGACCATCTTACGTAAATGTAAATGTAAATTCATGTCCCTTGATCGGTTTAATCGAGCCAGCTGGTGGCGTAGCTGAGCCTGTAGCTTTAAACTCCCCTGATAATAATAATTCCCCTAACTTGATCCAGCCTATTGCTTTGCCTTGTTTATCCATTGTCAATGACAACGACTCCCTAAGCCGAGGTCCGTACCCCACAGGGGGTGCCCTTAATGCGCAGTCGTTAGTTTATAAGTTTAGTTAGTATTTTATGCCCCTGGTTGAAGGCTTTTGAGCTCGCTTAAAGGCACCCACAGGAAAGTCCGGTTAAGTAGTCGAAACCTCTCATGGTCACACTACGAGATGCCATTCCAAAAAAAAAAAAAAAAACGTCTTATGTTTTTATTGTTAGGTGGGCAGTGATGGCCCATGCCGTGGTACACACGTGGTGTGACATCTACCAACCCACACTGAGCCCACGTGCTGGATTACGGCCCACGCCCCTAGTGGGAAAATTATATGCTGACTAGCTTTTGCCCGCGGCTTCGCCCGCGTGGATGTCGGAAATTATCCCACGGAAACCTACCGGAATAAAAGTATCCTATGTATAATCCAGGTTATAAACTATCTGTGTACCAAATTTTATCCGAATCCGTTTAGCCGTTTTTGCGTGATTGAGTAACAAACATTTAAACATACAAACTTTCTCATTTATAATATTAGTGGGATTATATAACTTTCTAATGTCAATTCTAATGAGTATTATCTCGATTTTATTTCTAGGTATATTTTGTTTCAATTTGTAATTCATATTAGTTCGACTTAATATATTGTGAGTATAAATTATGTGTTTGATGTAGGTACTCAAAATAAACCTAATAGTATTCGTAATAAGAATGGACCGGGACATTTAGCGTGTTTTTTAGCGTGATTGAATAAAGGTCTTCCCGGTTTTCCTTAACGCCCCTATTCTACATAATATAGACACTATATATTAACCAAATCGGACAGATTTATTCGAAACTGACTTTTGCCAGTGACTGCGCCAGTGTATATGTTTAAAATTATCCCACGGGAAACTACGACAGGGGTAAAAGTATCTTATGTGTTAATACTGGTTATAAACTATCTGTGTCCTAAATTTCATCCAAATCCGTTCATCCGTTTTTGCGTGATTGAGTAACAAACATCCAAACATACAAACTTTCACATTTACAATATAAGTAGGATTAGGCTGTGCTACACTATTCTATGGCAGCTTAGTTGACTCATCTTTCTGCAATATGAAATGCAACGTCTTTATAAGTGTCACTTCTGTTCCATTTAAAGCATAATCCAAAGAGGCATAATCAGCCAATTATGCAATAATGTTGTTAGCTGGGATATCCTCCTGGAGGAGGCCTTCCTTTATGTGTGTGTGGTGTGTGCGGGGATCGTGTTCAGAATAAGCTACGCTTGCCGCGGTCGGTCCGTGGATGGCTAACCATCTTTACATACTTAGACCTCTCCGTGCCTCGGAAACCACGTTAAGCCAGTGGTCCCGGCTTTCATTCTTGGATCTTTGACAGTCGTTACAGGTCGTCAGAAGCCCGAAAGTCTGACAACCAGTCTTAACAAGGGGTATCGTGTTACCTAAGTGGGTTGTGGAGGTCAGATAGGCAGCCTATCCATGTAAAATACTGGGAATCAGCTGCCCCCGGTGAGACAGGAAGCCAACCCCAACATAGTTGGAAAAGGGCTAGGAGAAACAGGTCGGTAAAACTCAAAGCATTCATGACCACTAGATGTTTACGATTATTATACTCATTCAGAACTCCTATTATTACTAATAAAGCGGGTGAAATTCGAAGCTTGGCGATAGTCAAGAACAATTTCCTTATAGACGCCACATCGGAAAAGGTTAAGCCGATTGCTTGATTTTGGTGTGTGTTTGGGATTCTCTGTCAGTCCGTTACTTTAGTGAGCTTCTAACTTGAGAAAAACTTACCTGATATAAGAGTCTTAAAAAATTGTTTGCTTTTTTATCGAGGTTTTAGCATACCGCAAGCTTTAATAAGCTCGAAGAATAGCATTGCCGATGTTAGCAATAAGACCGTTGCATGAGGACAGATGAGCCAGGGTCACGCAGTGGGTGCCTAAAGATGGGCTCGTCTCCGAGGCAGGCCTAGAAACGCTAGCGCGGCGACCTAGATTGGTTCTCGACTGATTGGCCGGAAAAGGCAGAAGACAAAGATGGATGAAAAAGGATGGAGGAGACCTTTGTCCAATAGTGGGACAATATAAGTTAATAATTTAAAAATATGTTTCGACATTTAAACATGATAAGACAAAAAATAAATTAATTAGATGATATTTTTTTTGGGGTCATCAACATCAAATAGAAGAGTAGTCGCTTAAAAATAAAAAGTAAAAGAACTTATAAAACGTATCTTAAAAAAAATTATAATATTCAGATAAGGATTTTAAAAATATTGGTACCTAAAATTAAACTAAAATTTAAGCCCAATTATGATATGTTATTTAAATATTGTAAAATCATTAATGTGTTTGATAAATTCAAATTGGCTTTGGCCTCTGATCATTCTGTTTTTGTGAATAAGCTGCAGAAAACAAACAGTATTAGTATTCAAATTAAAAAGTAAAACAGTAAATACAATTTTGCTTAAATGTATGTCGAGTTCACTAGTGTTAACTGCCTGAACTAGGACATCCTGTGTTTCAGGCGAGACAAGGTAAAAAACATTGTGAAATAATCACTGTAATTATATAAAATAAAATAGTCTTTTAATAAGTATGTAAGTAAAGTGTTAATAGTAAAAAAAAGAAAAAATATTACGTCCTAAAATCTTAGTATACTAACTTAGCGAACTAATTAGAAATAAAGATACCAAACTTTGTTCGTAACCTGTCGTACTTGCCTCTATCTAAGCTGCCAAAGGTTAATAATGTGTATGGTAAGAGAGCCTGGACGTACGCCTTTCCTAACATTCTAACTAAGCTGCCAAAGGAAATTGTCAAAAAATTAGAAAACAAAAATAGTCAACAAATTAAAAATATCTTAAAAGCCTACTTTACCGTGGGGAAGTTTGGAATGGAGTAGGTCTGTGTGTAGGTTTTTAGCCTTTTACTATAAGTGAGCTAACTCTAAAATAAGTTAATAGTGCACATAATCGTATTGTTATAACCAAGATTGAGCGCTACTGTTATGATAATGTCCATTTTAAGTTTTATGAAATAAATAGTTTTTTTTATATCTGTTTAAAAATCAGTTCTATTGGTGTAAACTTCACATACTTACGTAATGGATATCGATATCTCAACACGATAAAACAGATTCTACCGACACACACTTCAACAAGTAACAACACTACCAGCGGTCATTGACCAAAAAAAAAACAAACCTTTTTCATTTTTATTTTGTCGTGTTTAAATACCCATCACGTCTGCGGAGTTTAACTAGCTAATTTAATTTGACCCTCTATATTTACATAGTCATAGTCAGTGTCAACTTGTAAACATCAGTCCAAGACAGACGAAGTAGGTAGTCACTGGTAGCAATACAAGAAAGTTAATTACGAGAACTGACCCGGAATTGAACTATAGATCGAACGTATAATTATTGTTGTGCATTAGCCAAATTGTGTTGAACATTTAAAATTTATAGAAGGAAATGGGCGGGGCTTGGAAGGGTCGAATGTTCTGTGAGTAGTGGCACAGAGTAGGGTGTACAGAAGGTGCACTGCATGGTCAAGCACACATTTGAACTACGAAAACCTTACTTATTGTTACTAGTAATCAGTCACTGGCAAAACTAACTGTGAGCCTAGCACTGAGGCCTCTGCCTCGAATTTCGCGGGCAGCGGGTCGGCGGCGGCGGCGGCGCGTCTCGCATTGTCCCGCCCCGATACCGCGCCGCTGTTTTGGAGGTCCGGTCCATTTGTTTTTACGCATAAAATCCTGCCGCTCTCGCTCCGCCGCCGCTGCCGCCCCGCTGCCCGCAAAATTCGAGGCAGAGGCCTAACGCGGAGTAAACGTAACTGAAATTCGACCGATACAAAATTGAAAATACTCACTTTGCACATAATATTTAACTGTTGGTGATGACTTGATGAGGTATTCTTATTGAGCTTGTCGCTAAACAAAATTTTATAGATTCTATTTTCAATGCATCTGGTTAGACTGGAAATTGGCTCCAACATAAAAAAGGCTAGGCAGATGATGATGGTTTTCTATTCATCAGGAAAGTTATGAGCATGAACGTGGATGGCTATACGAGCAGGGAAAACCCAAAGAAACGATGGATGGATTGTGTGAAGGATGATATAGCTGGAAAGGTGGCGACTACTAATATGACGACTAATATAGTCCGCGTCAAGTTTGTCGCTCTGAAACCAGGCTTTCCGATGCGCATGGCATAGCGTGCTGGTTTTAGTATAGATATTGACTACTGCGCAGTCATTTGTAGCCTGCTTCAGAGCGGCAAAGTTACATGACGCGAACTACAAAGAAGTATGGAAGAAAAAAATGTTATGCTGACTGCTGGCTGCTGGCGGCAGGATAACGAAGACTTGTTTTTTCAGTAAAAAAAACGTTTAAATTCTACTTTACATCTACGACGCTAGGGCTTCAGTTATCTATCATGAACTGGACGTTGACGGGACAACGCGGAACCTTATAATAATTTACCAGATGCGACTGTATGTGAGGGGTATATAGGTGAAAAGAGAGATTCTTTACTTGTGACTTCAATACAAACCTTCTGCATTTCTTTGTCGATTGGTTTCAGGGCGAGTTTTATGGGTCACGATATCGAGTAATGCTTGAAGGCGTACGCTAGCAATTTACAACATTACTTGTTAATGAAGATAGTGTAGTACATTGGTAGTTTACCCTAAGGAACGAAGAATTGTTGTGACGTCAGAGAAATATTATTTACTTGCATGAGTTTTTCGACACTACGTTTTTTTTTTTTAATACTGTTGCTGCCTTTAATATTATTATGATGCTTATCGCAATTATTGATGTATTACACCTAACAGTGGCTGAAAAAATATAGGCCTGTCAAAAGGCATAAAAAAAGCAAAAAGTGGTTTCCATTTTCAAAACTTCTAGTGGCTTTTGATAAAATTAAAGATGCCAAATACATAACGTAGGTACCTATAACATGACATGAGATAACACGACATGGCATGACATCTAGTGTTGAATCATAAACTGACAGGGGGCGCTACACACAAGTTGTTCGGGTCGGCACATTCGATTCGGTGGTTTTTGTTGAACAACGAAGCCGACCCGGAGCAACTATCTACACATATTCGGCTTTCATTCGGCTCGTGCTGTTCGGTAAACTCCGTTCGGTATCATATTTTTATTTTTTATTTTATTTTATTTATTTGGAAGAACAAACAATTACACATTATATATTACAAATAAATAGAAAATAAGGAGTTATACAAATGTGCAACCAACAACGTTCTCCACAGATACACAAAAAAACAAAGACAATATTGATAAAGTAAAAGTCAAGTAAATATTCGAGTTAAGCCGAGCGGCTTTTGTGATATTTAACATCCTAATTTAATGTTATAAATGCGAAGTGTGTTTGTTTGTTTATTTCTTTGCTACACTTTCAAACTAAAACGGCTGAACGGATTTTGAAAAAGACATAGGCTACTTTTCATCCTGGGTTGCAGACGAAGTCGCGGGCAAAAACTAGTCAACTTAATATATTCGATTTTGCCACCCGGCTGTACCGAATCATGCCAACCGAACGTATGTAGCCCTCATTTATTTTATTTAAGCAACAGTCAAAAACAATCATATTTACCACAATATTATGTATTACTTCGTCACCACCACCACCACCACCACCACTGTACCTACCTATGTATCACAAATAAAATATTTCTGATTTCTGATAACTTTTGAAACAGGACTGCGTTCAAATGAAGGAATTGCAATGATATTGTTTATTTTGTAAATAGGATATCGGAGTCACTTTTAAGTCTTAAAAAAAAATAAGCTAGATGAAGTCGACATTTCCAATCTGACTACCCCTGAGAAGAAATGGCGAAACAAACACAGGGGTCTCTTTTAAAGTCCAGATATAATCCTCAAAAGACTATTTCAGACACTAATATAAAACATGAAGATTGGTGTCTGAAATGGTCTTTTGAGGAAAGAACCACACATATTTGAGTGTACCTGTCCAGTCAGTGCAAGCATTTGTCAGTAATCATGCAGCTCAACTCAGAACTTAAGGAGCTCAACGACTCGACGAACAATATGAAATAAAGGAAAATTGGGTAGGCCGCGTTAACCACTCAAACTGCCAGATCATCATTAAAAATTTACAGAGAAAAAAAATATCACACAGACAACACCTACATTCAACCTTAAACACTTCAGACGCGTCGGTCACATTATACAAACACACAAGCTTAAATGTAGGACGAAGGTGTTAACCGCATAGGTCCAAACTTTGCACCATCACGCAGTAACATGGTTTACGAAAGCAGCGTCAGTTTAAATATTAACTGAGCAGCGTGTTGGCGTATTCCGTACTTATTAACAGACTTATGTGCTGTAAGGTTGGTGCAGAAGGTTTGTTTGACGTGTGAGTGAGAGAGAAACAGCTTCTTGTTCCTTTCTCGTATTAGCATAACTAAATAATAATATTAGAATCACATTAATATCATAAAGGCGAAAGTTTGTGTGTTTGTATGTTTGTTACTTCTTCACGCTCAAACGGCGGGTCCGATTTGGATGAAATTTAGTATTTAGATAGCTTATACTCTGAATTATCACATAGGTTACTTTTTATCCTGGTCTACGTGGTTGAAACCGTGGGGCGCAGCTAGTTATGTTATAAATGCCCTGATAAAAATTAAATATTGGCCGCGGTTAGGTTATTAGGTAGTATTGGGACTGACTATCCCAGATACGTAACACGTAAAGAGACGGCATCGTCTCACATTCTAGGTAAATGCCGAATGCATATAAAGCCGAATGAGTGTTATTATATATTTTAATAAGTACGAGTAGTAGCTAACTCTTTCTGAAAGAGATTGGGCTCAAAAAAAATACATAAATTACTGTGTTCTGTTTTCTCCCGAATGAGTGCCGGTGAAAATAAAATCAATCTGCCTAGCCTTTTCCCAACTCTGTTGGGGTCGGCTTCCAGTCTAACCGGGTGCAGCTGAATACCAGTATTTTACTTGGAGCGACTGCCTATCTGACCTCCATAACGCAGTAACTGGGTAATACGATACCCCTTGGTAAGACTGGTTGTCAGACTTTCTGAATTCTGACGAATCCACGAATGCCAGCCGGGACCAACGGCTTAACGTGCTAACGTGCGAGACATGGAGGAGTCCGAGTTTCGGTATGTAAAGCTGGTCACCGATCCACTGACCAACCCCGGCAAGCGTAGCTTAACCTGATGGATCGACCCGTGCGGCTAATAATATATTACCAAACCACGAGCTCTTCTTGGGAAAATAAAACAGACACATGATACCTTGTTCGAAGTGGGCCTTTTACAGTTTTATTTTAGGGTATGCAAACTACATGATTACTTACTGTACGAGGACAACATCATAATAGAGAGATTTGTTAATATGTAATGGAATAAAGTGTGAGTTTTCAAGAAGTTAAGAAATTTTCTAGTATAACTTTAGAATTAAATGAAAAGAAAATTGTACGTTTGGTTTTCGAGTAGAAATTATGAATTGGATAAAGTAGGATAGGATGTCTTCAGGCTGAAGTCTTCGAGGAGTAGCTAGTAGCAGCTGGACGAGAGTAACTGAGGGTCGAATCTATAATTGGCGGGAGAATCCTCAATCCAGCCGATGGTTTCCATAAGCTGTGCTAAAGAATTTTGATTTTTAGAAGCCTGCTGAAGAGGAGCTCGTGGCTAAGTAATAACAGCCGTACGGATCGATCCATCAGGTTAAGCTACGCTTGCCGGGGTTGGTCCGAGGATGGGTGACCAACTTTACATACCGAGACTCCTCCGTGCCTCGGAAAGCACGTTAAGCCGTTGATCCCGGCTGTCATTCGTGGATCTTTGACAGTCGTTACGGGTCGTCAGAAGCCCGAAAGTCTAACAACCAGGGGGTATTACCCAGTAATTGGATCGTGTAGGTCAGATAGGCAGTCGCTCCATATAAAACACTGGTATGCAGCTCTGCATCCGGTTAGACTGGAAGCCGACCCCAATATAGTTGGGAAAAGGTTAGGCAGTTTGATTTAAGCACTAGATTTTAGCTGTGAATATAAAGTGTAACAAAGAAAGAAAATCACTTTCGCATTTTTATAAATGCAGGCTCTTTGGAGATTACAGGCGTGATGTTGCATCCTGTTCTAACTAAGTAATAATACTTAGTTAGAACAGGATGCAACATCACGCCTGGAATCTCCAAAGAGTTAAGCAGAGGTGTAAACATAATAATCAAACTAATACTAAAAAGGTGAAGGTTTGTGAGTGTGTGGTTTTTGTGTGTGTTACTTCTTCACGCTCAAAGGACTAGACCAATTTTGGTAAAATTTGGTATGGAGGTAGCTAATACCCTGATTTACACATAGGCTACTTTTTATCGACATAACACGCGGGCAAAGCCGCGGGCGGAAGCTAGTAAAATCAAATCAAAAAAATCAAATCAAAATCATTTATTTTCATAATTAAGGTACAGAAGGTTGGTAATATGTATAAAATTGTCCTCTTATCCTACCTTTAATTTCGGCGTGCAAATAAAAAATCATATTAATATTTTATTTAAATTAATTATTGATCATATACATGCAGTCATTAAACAGATAATCCCATTAAAATTGTATTATTGAATTAAATAAATATTAATAAAATAGTGTAAAATTAATCAAAATAATAGTCATAAATGTCAATAATAATCATGTCAATAATGGAAGAGATTCGCCACACAATAAAAAAAAAATAACAATAATAATATAGAATGACCAAACAAATAAAAAACAAATGAAATAAAGTATAATTACTCAAAACAATTCCACTTTATAACCCCACAAAACATCAAGTTAAGCTAAGATACTTTTTAACCCTAACATGGCACAGTTCGCGTGTACCCCGCGACTTGACAACGCAACATTTCGTTGCTAAAGTGCCACTTACCAACTAACTTTATAATTCTGGCATACTTGAAGAGTAATGAAGGTAAAACCAGTATAAGTTCTTGTGTAGAAGTACGGCAACAGCGCGAATGTTGCATTATAGTTGTAAGACTTGTTGGAACATGAATTGAAACATGTTTTGATAATAAAGAACGAGAGTGAGGTTGTGTATCGGAGTGGGTCAGATCAAAATAGTAGGTACAAGTGATTTTTTCCTTTCATTACATAGGTAGGTAGGTACTGATTAAAACTAAAAAAAAGAATAATATAGAGACAGCACGGACTAGAAAAAAAAAGGAGGACTCCGCGCCACGTATATCGAAAGTGAAGCAGAGTAAGTATGCCGGGACCGTTTGTACAAACACGCCTCACGCACACATTGACACCATTGTATGCCGATTATATATTCCGAAGTCTTTTCAACCTTTTAACTTCTAAAGGTTGTATACAAACCGAAAATGCAAGCTGTATTTGTAATTATTCAGTACAAATAAAGCATGGCAAGCAGCTTACGATGCAACAGTACTAACGCGTTGCTGCGACAGAATTCAATAGGCCAAATTGCGGAGAGGACAGCGCACGCTGAATGGCTAAGTCGACGATTGGTTTAAGTTATAAACTGTTGCGTGGAAAAACCCCCTCAGGGTTTGCATAGCCTTCTTGTTCTCGTGTCACGAGGTCTATTGTCTCTATGGTCGTCATGCCATAAGAGAAAAGAAAGATTGAATAGTCAGTAAAGTTCAACTAAGTGAATTTGTTTCAATGTATGTTACATTTTGATGTTCCATTGCTACAAGGTGGCAGGGATGACGCACAAACTGTAATCATGAATTCAACACATGATTCTAGCGTAGAAACTCGTCGGTTGTCAAAAAAATTATTTAGTTAAGTTTTTTATATTAGAGATACCTCAAAAGGAAATAAAAACAAAATCCTTATAGTACCTTACTAGTAGTTCTGCGAACAGTAAATCTCGCGAGCACGTTTTTTTTTTTAGTCAGATCTTTACCAAATTTTTATGAGGCCAAGTTAAAGTTTAACTTTCAAATAAAAAAGAACCTTTGAAATCAGATTTCATAAGGCGAAGATATCAAGTAGCCCCCCCTTTTTGAGGAAGTACCCCCCCCCCCCCCCTCCAATCAAAAATCCACGACAAAAAAATCTATAAATTTGTATAACCTCTTTACTAAGTTTTGTCTAGATCGGTTGTAAAATATGACATGTAGAGGAGTAGCAACAAACTTACAGACGAAAGCAAATTTTGTCAGACTTGAAGCAGAGACGCTTCGCTCGCTCGGTCAATTATTACTTTGAAAATCTGTATTGTCACTTGTCTATGTCTTTTTGTTGCACCTCATCAATAGACCAAATAAAACAAAGTTTCCAGCGAGTACAAAGTATATTGAAAAGCGATTTCCTACATCACATTCTTGGAAAACCATAATAGCGAGATTCAGAAAATGGTACAATGCCATCTATCGAGCTTTGAGGAAGCTCTTACTCAAACACTCATTTTTTTCCAGAAATAAAAATTTTGCTTAGTTGTTAGGTTCCCATATTCTTTAATTTGTTTATTTAAGTATTTATTTTATATGCTACACCGGTCGACGTCATCAAGTCAACGCCGGCTGTCGCTAAAAACCAGCACTTGTGTCTTTGTTTCACACCGTCAGTCGCAGAATTATGCTGAACGATGGCCTTTTACGCAAATGAATGAATTTAAGAGTCGTGATTGACTTAGAACAGCTGAAGAGTGTTTATTATGCCCTTGTGGAATCTAAATTACGGTCTAGTATACTTTTCTGGGGAGGTAGCTACCAGTATAACATTGATAAAGCTTTTATTGCTCAAAAACGTGCCGTTAGAACTATGGTACGAATAAAACAAGAAGAATCGTGTCGGGAGCATTTTATAAAATTAAAAATTTTGACTGTGCCTAGTTTATATGTAATGGTTTTGTTAATGAACTTTGCTAAAAATATTAACAAAATCGAAACACACGAGGAAAGAATAAAAAGGGAGAAAACGAGAAGACTTGATCTGTCGTCAAATATAACACCCCACCTCAAAGTAGTGAGTCATTGTTCTCAAATTAATGGAATAAAATTGTATAACAAATTGCCTACTTCATTAAAACAGGAATTGTATAGCAGTACTTTTAAAGCCAGTCTTAAAGCGTTTCTTTTAGAAAAGTGTTTATACTCAGTAGGTGATCTCTAATTTGTATGTATTTTTGTGTAGGAATTTGCAATTATAATAATTTTGACATTATTTTATTATTTAAATTATGAGAATCTTTTATTATTATTAATATATATTGCTTGGTAATTGTGATAATTATGTCAATGTAATGATTTTATTTATATTAGAATTTAAATTAATCTAGTTTTAAGGATATATTTGTAATTATCTATCTGTTCGACACAATTATGTTGTTATGAATAAAGATGCTACTACTACTACTACTACTAATGCGACGCATATTTTCCCCATATTTGTTTTATTTTTAAAGGTGCGTCCACACCGCAGTAACTTTCTCTATCAAATTTTTGTTATCGTTGTGGCCTAGTAACACTTGCAAACGTTGAGTAGCTTCGGTACATGGATGCACTTTAATGCATGAGTAGGCTCAAATAAATATAATATTTCCTTTCACATGCTTTTTCTTGAACCGGTCATTTCATTCTTTCCCCGCTATCGCATGTCCCTTGTCCCTCCTACCCAACCGTACACAGGAAGACTGTAAGCTGTGGGAGGGAGGGCAGGAAATTACGCGGGGCGAGCGGGGGGGCGCGAATCAACGTAACCGCCCTGTTTATTGTAACTCCAGACTTCAGTCTGTAATTCCTGACCAGAATTGGTTTTGAAACTGTTTGTATGTAGATAGAGCTAAACCATTCTAAAAATGAACGCCCCTCAACAGTGGTTACGCTCCCATCCAAATAAGTGTCTAGATGCAATACACTTAATTGGTCTTTGTCATTGGTTCCTCAGTCACCGGCGAGTACAGTCAACAACTAGACTGATAAATACCTTACAGACTATGTCGGAGGAGATTGTCAGCGTTCGTTGCCTGACTGCTCGTCGTCCATTGTTGTAGCCGAAATAAGACTCAATATGCACTCTACAGTTTTAATTAGATCAATTTAACAAACAATCGGTTAGTAGTAGTAAGTAGCACACATGAATCGGATGAAACTGGATTACTATCGGAACGCGGCGAGGTCGGGGCGAGGTTAGTAGCGCACGTCCTTTCGGTTCGGTGTCTAATCACGAAGTCCTCGTCAAGTACAGGAACCTTGAATGACAGCCGTCATCTGTCACCGTTATTTTCCCCCGCAAACTCAAAATGTCATTGACAGCTCGCACAGTGATGCCAACCCCCGTTTCCGAACACACCCAAGTCGATACAACTTGACGTTCCGTTCAGAATCCACAACATATTCATAAAAATATACAAAATCTCACTGAGTTTTTTTATGCAAATGGTTCCTACCTGATTTGCCCAAACGTCAAACAGCCGTTTTTTTCGGCCAACTAGTATGAATGACACGAGCGCGCGACAGGGTGAACGTGTAGTTTCGTACAAAGCGCATGCTCCCCGCCGTACAATGTTGTTACCTGGACTGATCGCACGATTAGTTGACCTCTAAGTGCGGCGACGAGTCTATGTTGACAGTAAAGTCGGCGCCCGCACACAAGTAAATTGTTACATTAAGTATTTCCTCTCACACATTGAAATAATCACGTTTTGTGGAGGGGCGTTCATTTTTAGGGTTCCGTAGTCGACAAGGAACCCTTATAGTTTCGCTATATCCGTCCGCACCTTAGCTCAGAGACTCTTAGTACTCGAAAGCTATATTTTGGCATAGATATACATATTCATCACGGCGGCAAGAAAGTGGTAAAATAAAATAATGAAAAAAAATTTTTAAAGTGGGGATTTTTTTGTAAAGTCGGAATGTTTTTTTTTTCTCGTCTACCCCATGGTGTGGGATGTTGTTGAATGGGTCTTTCAAAAATATTGCTGGTTTGTGAAAACAATTTTACGATTTAGGGATCCGTTTCTGAAATAATAAACTTTAAAGTGCTATTTTTTGTTAGAGTCAAGTGAACCCCCCTGCCAGCTAAACGGTTAGTTTTGGATGGGTGAAAAAATTCACGGTAGTAGTACCTATATATAACGAAGTTAAAAGGAAAACAATCACAGCTAAGTAGGCTTTTCAAGTTTACGAGTAATAGTCAAATATTTCTTAGTACTTAGTCCGCATTATTGGGCAACTACCAGCCGGCAGCCGTGTGATTCTGTAAGACCTCAAACTAAACTTCGAATCTAAATCCGCTGTGAATTTCTTTGATTTTTTTTAGATTGGAATTCTAAAAACTCGGTTGATAATTCGAATTTACACTAGCGCTACCCTTGCGAGCGTGTCAGTGAGTTGAACTAAATTGACCGTGAGATTTTGACAGATAAAGTATGAGATGACGTAAGAAGTGGCATTCAGTAAGGTAATTCCCCCGTCACTTCGACGCTCACTTCGCACTCGAACCCGATTCAGTGTCAAATAAAAAGCATCTATTTTATTCTAAGAGTGAATAGCGATGTGAGATGCGAGTTGTTGTTTGAATTTTTCACAATCGACGTACTGGACCCTATTACTGCGCGTGGCCCGACACGCACTTGGCCGCTTTTTATTAGAATGGTTCATATCTACTAGGCTAGCAGAAATTAAAAGGAGGTGAATTTAAAGAGTATCTTATTCTGAAAGTGCTGATACTTTTGGTGCACTTTGGCCCGTCAGCCTCGTTGCCAATATCAAAATACTCCTACCCAGCAAACCGGACCAAGTGAGAGGGTATAAGTAAAACGACGGTTACTTTTTTTTAAAATTCTTTTTCTCCTATCGTCATGATCCAGCCTGCCCTTTCTGGCTGTTCTCCCCCCAGCGACGCCCTATGCCAAGGTCCCCTTGGCATACAGTCGCTTAATCTTTAATTAGTTTGTACGCCCTGGCCGGAGGTTTTAAGTTCGCTTAAAGCACCCACAGGATAGTTCGGTTAAGCAGTCTCAACCTCCAATGGTCAACTGCGAGATGCCCTTCTCACAAAAAAAAAAGTTTTTTAATTCATTCTGTGTTTGGCTCTCGGACGTGACGGACGTTTTAGTAGTGCTTAGTAATTGTTATAAATATTTTCAGTTTCATTACTTTCAGCTCTGTGTATATCTATTTTTGTTATTTGATATTTTTGCATTTGTAAGGAATAAAACTTCTTAGGTTGATAGTGATTTGTTTTCTGCTTCTGATCGCTAAGGATTTATACGTATTTTCGTTTCGGAATGTTTTGTATTTTGGTATAGTATATGATAACGTTTACTATACCAAAATACAAAACATTCCAATTCACACATTCTTCCTTCCAATCTACAAAGATTGGAAGGTAGATATTAAGTGTGAGTGATACATCCAGCACCTTAACAGTCTAACTACACTAATCTTGCTGAATGACTACTGACAACCAATCAATCTACCTAGCCTTTTCCCAACTAAGTTGGGGTCGGGTTCCAGTCTAACCGGATGCAGGTGAATACCAATATTTTACATGGAGCGATTGCCTATCTGACCTCCACAACCCAAATACTGGGTAATACGATATCCCTTGGTAAGACTGGTTGTCAGACTTTCGGGCTTCTGACGACCCGTAACGACTGTCAAAGATCCACGAATGACAACTGGGACCAACGGCTTAACGTGCTTTCCGAGGCATGGAGGAGTCTCGGTATGTAAAGATGGTCACCCATCCACGGACCAACCCGTGCGTAGCTTAACCTAATGGAACGATCCGTGCAGCTGTTATTACGTAGCCACGAGCTCCTCTGACTAGTGACAACCATTTTTATTAAAGTGAAGTTTTAGCCCAGTAATGGTCGGTAGGCGGATTATTTACGTTTTATCTCAGTAACCCTAACGACCTTTAGAAACCATAGTTTTAACCAGATTTATAACAAGACCCATCACACTAATATTTTAAAGGCGAAAATTTGTCTGTGTGTTTCTATGTTTGTTACTTTTTCACGCTCAAACGGCTAGACCGATTTGGATGAAATTTGGTAGGTAAATAGATTATACCCTGTGATTGAGTATTGCTTTTCGCCAAGGACGCTTTTTGAAGTCCCCTACTCAGAAACAGGCTAGAGAATGAGAAATTGAAAGAGGTCAGGTACTCACGGGATACTGGGAGCCAGGGGATCACCACACTGTATCAGTCGTATTTCACCATATTTTAGTTTTTTTTTTTCTACCACGCGCGTCGGTTAGACCGGCCGGTCTTCTTTGTTGAGTTCGAACTGAGTTGTTTTCTTCACGCCGTCAGATTGCGGGAGCGATGCGTTGTCCTTGAAGCACTCACAGCGGTGAGCGAGCGCAAGAGGCGCGGAATTTGAACCAGGTAGGAAAAGGAAAGACTAAGGAAAGCATCTTGAAGCCTGTTCACCCTGGATTAACACCGAAACCGCGGGCGCAGATAGTAAATTATAATAAACCACATTTTTCCGTAATTATTCAGCAGTCTTCCATTAAAGTCTTATTTACGTTGACTGCAAGCCTGGACTTTAAAAGCATAAAGTCCCATTGTCTCAAAGATTACTTTCATAGTTATTCGAACTTGTTCTTGTTGAAATTAATTCTTTGCTCGGCCTCTTTTCTGCTTTCTCCATAGTTTCCAAGTTGTATTGTAGTTAAAGACTTCTTCGCTATTCTTTTCTTGGAGTTTTCATTTGTGTATTAGAATTGTATTCACAGATGATTCACATTTAAATTCATTTATTTAACACTAGCTTTTGGCCGCGGCTTCAAACTCGTGGATGTCGGAAAATATCCCACGGAAACGTATTACCGGGAATTCCTTCCTTATTCTTTGTCTACATTATAAAGGGAACCTCTGTGCAAAATTACTTACCTATGTAATAATATTTATTTGGGGTCATTCATTGGTTAGTTGGAACTATTTTCTGCTGTCTTATGTGAATTCAAATCATATTGGACTGCTTTTTTTGGTAGGTTAGTTAAGAAAATCAAAGAGCAACAAAAACCCCACAAAATAAATAGGTAATTCTTATTTCCTTTGAAATTACGACATCACCACTCTTTTATATCCAATTTATGCTATCATACAATATTTTTTGATGCGCAACGGCAGTCCATAGATAAATGGGCATTCTTCTTTGCCGTTGGAGAACAGACCGTGACATAATATGTTGGGGAAAAAGTTTCTATGCATTTTTTAAGAAAATTCAAAACATTTTTTAATATACATTATTTACATTTATTTAAAGTATGTAGGTACCATTTTGTTCGATAACTTTTTTCCATCTTGTAGGTAGGGACATGATCCCATTGCTATAGAAATTTTGGGACTCTGATCAAAATACCGCGACAAGTGGTTTTGGCAGTCCTCTCGTGATGTTAACCTGACACTGCCTAAAGAATTCTGAAGAGACCGAAACAGGTGGAAATCTAAAGGTGCAAGGTCAGGACTATACGGCGGATGCATTAACACCTCCCAGCCAAACTCTCTTAATTTTTGCTGAGTGGCTAAAGATGTGTGAGGTCTAGCGTTATCATGATGAAAAACCACACCCCTTCTGTTGATTAATTCCGGCCGCTTTCTCTCAACTTCTTGCTGTAGTCTCATCAGTTGTTCGCAGTAGAGTTTATAATCGACAGTCCTACCTGGTGGTAACAGCTCATAATGAATAATGCCCTTCCAATCCCACCACACATACAGCATCACCTTGTTGCGAGTTAACCCGGGTTTCGCCACAGTCTGTGAAGCCTGACCGGCCTTTGACCACGACCCTTTTCGCACGTTCTTGTCGTACGTGATCCATTTTTCATCACCAGTTATCAGCTTCTTCAAAAATGGTTCGGTTTCATTACGTCGTAATAAAGAATCACAAATGAGTACACGGTTCATTAGGTTTCTTTCAGTGAGCTCGTGAGGTACCCAAATATCGAGCTTTTTGTGTACCCAGTTATTTTCAAATGCGCCAAAACTGTTTTGTTGTCAATTCCCAGTTCTTCAACTACGTCGTAACTACTGATATGCCGATCTTGCTCCACTTTTTCAAAAATGGCATCCATTTTATCCGTAATAGGGCGACCAGAGCGACGTGCATCTTTGACATCAAAATTTCCGGATTGAAAACGTTTAAACCAAATTTGTGCTACTCTCACAGACACTGCACTGGGTCCATATACATCGCAAATTTTTTTCGCGGCTTGCGTTGCATTTTTACCTTTTTTGTAGTAAAATTTTAAAATGTATCGAATTTCTTCATTAGATTCACTCATCTTGACAGTACGAAAAACAAATGAAAATCACACATTTTCCTAATTTGAATTTGGAATTATGTTCTTTAAAATTAAAACTTTCAATGATACCAAAACCAGCCAGATACAAATAGTATAGCCAAAGAGATTTTATTTTAAGTTCATACATACTGTAATGCGAAAAGACTTTTTCCCCAACCTGAAATATATCAATGTATGGGACAACATGTTTTTCCAACTACAATGTTATGTTTGTTTCTGGGATAAATTATTTTCACCTACGGAACCCTTCATTGTGCGTGGTCGGACACGCACTTAGCCGGTTTTTTTTAACCGATTTCAAAAAAAGGAGGAGGTTCTCAATTCGGTTGTATTTTTTATGTTTTTTACTTCAGAACTCCGTCATTTATAAACCGATTTTGATTTTTTTTTTATTTGAAAGGATATACTTCCAGATTGGTCCCATTTTTATCAAAATTCAATTCTGATGATGGGATCCATTAGGAATTGAGGGAACTTCTCAAAAATTATAGGCATACATATAGCTATTTTGGTATTTTCATTAACAATCAAGCATTTGCATTCAGAAAGTAACATCTGGTGAAGTGGAACTGATGAAGAAGACCACCGATGGCCACGGGATCTTATTTATTTATTATTTATTTATTTCTTTTAGGAGGACTTACAGACAAATAATAAAAATAATTACAATTTAGGTAACTATTTAGCGAATTACAAGTCCACACATATAGGTAACTTAGTGCAATATATATTATTGGTATACAAACCAAGGGGAGTGCTAAAAGACTACAAAAAATAAAAAAAATAAAATAATTAAAAAACAAAGAACAAAGAAACAAATAATTAAGTACAGTTTTCAAACTACTACAAACACTAATAAAACGAAATTAAGTTCACTTATATGTAACTACTCAGTCTACGTTCCATTCATGTCGACGATTCTTCTCAACGATAATAAGTATTTCACGGGTGACGATAAGATATCTCGATTAAGATAGTTAAGCGACTATGACGAAGCTTTAAATAGATGGTTCTGATGAAAATGGTACCATCGAACCGATCTGATGAAGAAACCGGAAGGCAGGTACCGGAACTCGGTAATAAAACAATGTATTCTAGCCGTGTTTGGGCTTATTGGAATTGTCATGAGGCTGACGGCTCTGGCTCTATATGATTTTAATGGTAATTAAATGTCGCTTCAAATTGGGCTACTTGAGTTGTATGTTATGTGTGGCCTTGATTGTCAGAAGTCAGATTTCGTAGTCTCGTTATCTCCGTTAACATAAAACTACGCCTGCCAAACTTCTGACACGGCTTAGCGCGACGTATATTTGCCTTTTTGCAATGTTTTTATTTGAGATGGTCGCATTTAAATATCTTCAAGTTCTGATGAGTGGCTTTTGAGTTAGCTTCAATAATTTAATACGTATTTTTCCCACATAGGCTATGTGAATGATGCTCTAATTTATTTTGCAAAGTGGTATTCGAATTTGTGTGGGGTAGGCACAACTAAAAAGCGAAAAATAAAAACTTTTTACAAAAAACAAAACAACCAACTCCAAAAAAAAAAACACTACAAAGTGAAAAATAATTTCAAAAATTAAAAAACACGACTGCTCTGCCAAAAACGAACTAAAAAGTAAATTTGATTCCATATTGTAATAATTAAAGAAAACATTTTTTTTTCACATTTCAAAATGGAACCATACTGCCGCCATATCGATTAAAAAAAAAAAAAAAAATTGCCAGTGTCACTCGGGATGATGTAAGGATTCTAACGATTCCACATAGATCCAAATCTCTTAAGGCATTTATAAGTACACATCAACCCTGAAAACATTACACTCCTTTGGGCAGTCGTGTAATATCTTTAATTTCGGAAGTCGATGGCAAAAACTGAAACTAATAAAAACCAAAGACACCGACTTCTGTTTTCTTTTGGGAGTCGGTTGTTGTTTTTTTTTTTTTTTTTTTGTAAAAAGTTTTTATTACAGCGGCTATAGAAACACACAATCTGTGAAAATTTCAACTGTCTATCTATAACGGTTCATGAGATACCGCTGACAGATATACGAACGGGCGGACGGACAGCGGAGGCTTAGTAATAGGGTTCCGTTTGTCACCCTTCGGATACGGAACCCTAAAAAACTACGAGGCCAAAAGTATCTCAGAAAGCTGCATCCGCATTACTAGACCTTTCTTTAGAATACCAATTCTAAAGAAAGGTCTAGTAATTAAAATAAAATACACAGTCTTTAAATGTAGTCAATAATTTTTTAATAATATTTTCTAATAACACCGATTGCTTCTTACCCCATGTTGAAAAATCTAATAATGCGATGTCGGCTGCTGCGCGTGCGATACCAGATACTTTTCGAAAGTTTTCTTGAGCATTGCCTGGTGTTGACGACGGTGTCCCGCCCGGCGGTGCCGGTGGCGGTGCCCGTCTTTTAAAATTAATTTTCATTTGTACATGTTTCTTCTAGTTTGTTTCCTTAAAACAGTGTTTGTATTTTTTTATAAATAAATAATGACCAACAAGAACGGACTGCATACGGGCGCTCTCATTGGGTAATACGCGACACCTTCACTCCGCTACTGCTGCAGCGGCCATTGCAACAGAACGAACGTTGAGTGCGTCTAAAAATCCCGCGAAGACTCCACGCGCAAAACGCGCGCCCGCGCATTCGGTTCCAGTTGGTCTGTCATACCATCAAGTCGTTCCTTATTTCTCACCACCAGCCAGTACCTAGCAGCTACACCTGGTATACAACCACCTTCACAATCGCAGCCAAATATATTGCATCCACCTTCACCACAGTAAGTTCCTTTGTGGCTTTTCCCATCGCCACAAATCATAGCTATACAGTAGATAGGTACATTTACTATCATAGACATAAAATTTTTCACTTGTAGATTTTCGCTCGAACCAAGCAATTCGGTAAATTCCTGGTATGGGTCACAAGTATTATTTGTATACCAAAACATAGCTGTTCTGCCGCAGCATTCAGAATCGGCTCCGAACACAGTGAACACAAATACAAACGCCAAAGTTACAGCAATGTTCATATTAAATAAATGAACGTGATTCTTGAGTTCAATATGATGCGGTCTAATTGAGTGGCATTTCTATATACTAACGCATCTAAATGCGTTAGTATATAAAAGATTTTTTTTCTCATTGTACCTAAGTACAATGAGAATAAAAATAGTCAATAAAGTCACAATAAATGTTTTCTCGGAAATTTCCTGTCGTAGCAACTAAATATTTTGCCAGCGGCCCCGGTCTACTCCTTGATATGCAATGGTCTCTGTTGCACCATGTACACTAAAACGTGTATTATTTAATCGGTGAGAAAAGTATTCACAAAAAAAAATGCTCTTCCCTCGGGAACACTACATTTTTTCAGGATGTAAAGTAGTCTATGTGTGCTATGTGTATACCGGATGTCTGCTACTTCCACACCAAATTTTATCAAAATCGGTCTAGCCGTTTGAGTTTGAAAGAGTAACAAATAGATTTGAATTCCTTGCTCTTCCCACGGAAATACTACATTTTTCGGGATATAAAGTGGCCTATATATTAATTCAGAGTCTCAGCTACTCCCACACCAAATTTCAACAAAATCGGTCGAGCGTTTGAGTTTGAAAGAGTAGCAAATATAATATTTGAATTCCTTACTCATCCCACAGGAACGCTACATTTTTCAGGATATAACGTAGCTTATGTGTTAATCCAAGGTGTCAGCTATTTGCATACCAAATTTCATCAAAATCGGTCGAGCCGTTTGAGTTTGAAAAAGTAGCAAATATATTTGAATTCCTTGCTCATCCCACGGAAGCACTACATTTTTTCGGGATAAAAAGTAGCCTATGTGTTAATCTAGGGTATAAGGTGTCTACATACCGAATTTCATCCATATCGGTCTAGCCGTTTGAGCGTGAAGAAGTAACAAACATACACACACACACACACTCACAAACTTTCCCCTTTATAATATTAGTGTGATGTGATAACCTCTCAAATATTTTTTTTTTTTCAAATCGGACTATTACTCTGTAAAAAGTTATGCGTGATCAAGGTCATACATAACAAAATATATACGTATATAGTATACTTGTCGACTTGAAAACCTCCTCCTTTTTTCCGTCGGTTATAAAGAAATAGAATATAATAGGTTGGGGAAAAAGTTTCTTCGCATTTTTTAAGAAAATTCAAAACATTTTTTAATATACATTATTTACATTTATCTAAAGTATGTAGGTACCATTTTGTTCGATAACTTTTTGCCATCTTGTAGGTAGGGACATGATCTCATTGCTATAGAAATTTTGGGACTTCTGATCAAAATACCGCGACAAGTGGTTTTGGTAGTCCTCTCGTGATGTTAACCTGACAGTGTCTAAAGAATTCTGAAAAGACCGAAACAGGCGGAAATCTGAAGGTGCAAGGTCAGAACTATACGGCGGATGCATTAACACCTCCCAGCCAAACTCTCTTAATTTTTGCTGAGTGGCTAAAGATGTGTGAGGTCTAGCGTTATCATGATGAAAAACCACACCCCTTTTGTTGATTAATTCCGGCCGCTTTCTCTCAGCTTCTTGCTTTAATCTCATCAGTTGTTCGCAGTAGAGTTCAGAATCGATGGTCCTGCCTGGTGGTAACAGCTCATAATGAATAATGCCCTTCCAATCCCACCACACATACAGCATCACCTTGTTGCGAGTTAACCCGGGTTTCGCCACAGTCTGTGAAGCCTGACCGGCCTTTGACCACGACCTTTTTCGCACGTTCTTGTCGTACGTGATCCACTTTTCATCACCAGTTATCAGCTTCTTCAAAAATGGTTCGGTTTCATTACGTCGTAATAAAGAATCACAAATGAGTACACGGTTCATTAGGTTTCTTTCAGTGAGCTCGTGAGGTACCCAAATATCGAGCTTTTTTGTGTACCCAGTTTTCTCAAATGCGCCAAAACTGTTTTGTGGTCAATTCCCAGTTTTTCAGCTACGTTGTATCTATCTTTGACATCAAAACTTCTGGATTAAAAACGCTTAAACCAAATTTGTGCTACTCTCATAGACACTGCACTGGGTCCATAAACATCGCAAATTTTTTTCGCGGCTTGTGTTGCATTTTTACCTTTTTTGTAGTAAAATTTGAAAATGTATCGAATTTCTTTATTAGATTCACTTATCTTGACAGTACGAAAAACAAATGAAAATCACACATTTTCCTAATTTGAATTTGGAATTATGTTCTTTAAAATTTAAACTTTCAATGATACCAAAACCAGCCAGATACAAATAGTATAGCCAAAGATATTTTATTTTAAGTTCATACATACTATAATGCGAAAAGACTTTTTCCCCAACCTAATAATATCCTTGAGAGGGTTATGTTGAGCTTACGAAAATCTAATCTGAACGAATATGAAAGAATACGTACCCAGATTACAAAGTAATATCAAACAAGCTTTGCTTATCTATAAGTCTAGATAGAGCGTCGCTCTGCAAAAGAACTAAAACAAAGGAGCCGAACTATTACGTGAAAAAAGATCATGTTTCATGTTTCATGGTCATGGTTCCAGTGTGGGAGAGAAACGGAGTTATATACAACCTATAGCACCATCCTTTTTTCTCAACGGAATCATGATGAATCCATGATCTTTTTTCACGTCATAGTACGGCTCCTGCCCAAGTTTGATATGCTGGTGTGCGTGACAGCTGTTATTACACTCGCGTCACTTCATTCTGCTTTTCTAGTGTGTGTGCATAATGATACCAAACGTTGAAAAATTCCCATTAAAATAGGGAGAAAATCGTAGTGTCGAGTGTATTTTTCATCTACAAAAATATGCTCTTGACAAAAAATGTAATTTGAATTGGGATAAAACAATAACAATATTTTCTTGGGGGTCGGAGCTCGGGACATTTTCATAATTTGCATACAAACTTACAACATAGTTGAATTTTTTGAAACTTCTCGGCCTATTTTGATGAAACTCGGAATGTATAATTCATTCAATCAATCAGCCTAGCCTTTTCCCAACTATGTTGGGGTCGGCTTCTAGTCTAACCGGATGCAGCTGAATACCAGTATTTTATATGGAGCGACTGCCTGTCTGACCTCCACAACCCAATAACTGGATAATACGATACCCCTGGGTAAGACTGGTTGTCTAGACTTTCGGGCTTCTGACGACCCGTAACGACTGTCAAAGATCTACGAATGACAACCGGGACCAACGGCTTAACGTGCTTTCCGAGGCACGGAGGAGTCTCGCTATGTAAAAATGGTCACCCATTTATGAACCAATCCTAGAAAGCGTAGCTTAACCTGATGGATCAACATGTGCGGCTGTTATTACTTAGCCACGAGTTCCTTCAATGTATAATTATTTAAACTGGCAAAATGAATGCTCGTTACGTTTATTTTTAGAATAGAATAATAATTCGAGTAACCAAGACTCAACAAGATTTTAGTAAAACTTACGACTATGTTAATAAACACAGACACTAAACAAAAAACAAGGAAAAAATAAATAACGGTTGGTCACTGTTGCGACATCCCATGACAGACAGCACAACAGTGACCCACGTACATACAGTCCAGGCGACTCGCAACCATGCTTAAGACACTGTTGGAGCTGCCCCGCACCCTGCGCACCAGGGAAGCGCATCTTTTACGCATTGTTGCACAAAAGCAATCTACATGCGCATCTGCGAATATCCCTGACGCACTACAGAAACGGGGCAGCCCCACCAGTATCCTAAACGCATTGTTATATTGAACGCGGAGAAGGCTGCACGTGCAAAAAGAAGTAAGTAGGCTCGAAAGAGCGTATTTTTAACAGAAAGTGACCATCGTGCAAACCTGCGAGCCAGCATGTTCGCTCTAACCGACAACGCCCTCCGCTCCCGTTCAATGTCATCATCGTTTTTGAGGTTGAGAGTCAATATAATGACCAAGATACTTAAACTTGTAGACCCTCTGCAATGGTGTACCATAAAGTAATACAGGAGGTACTACATCAGGACTTTTACCTCCAGCCTCAAAGACCATGACCTCTGACTTTTTAGTGTTGTATGCCAAACCATGAACCTTAGCATACGCCTCACATTGAGCAACCAGTTTTCTTAAGCCGCAGACTGACGCACTCAGCAGTACCATATCGTCTGCGTAACTGATATTACTGACGCAGGTACTGTCTATATGACATCCGAGCCTAGTACTGCTGATCTCGCCAATTTTTAAACCCTACTTATAAATGTTAAAATTATTTAACGTCACACACATCCGCTTTATCACCCTCGAAAATCACGAAAACGACTCCCATGTTTAAAAAAAAAGCAGCCATCTTGGATTTTAATTTTGACCAAATCAACACATTCTCTCTCTCTGACTCTTTCTATTATGAGCGTCCACTGGGCCACGCCGGCTGCAACGCACGCCCGGCATGCAACGGATTTTGGTTTGTTTCTATGAAAAAATTAAAATGCGAGCGGTGGCGATAGTGGACGCAATATTCTATAGGAAACCAAAATCCGTTGCGTGCCGTGCGTGCGTTGCAGCCGGCGCGGACCAGTGAACGTTCACCTTAACGCTTTTTGGTGACGTCACATTTTCTGCCAGTTTACTAATATGACAAGCAGAACTTCGTTTCAAAAATTACATGAAATAAATTATATTCATTTTCCAAATTACATAAAATCAAATTTCACATGTAACAGAAATACATTAAGTAAGAACAATAAAATAAAACATTAATGCAATTAAAATAAACGATTGAGTAAGAACAAATTAGACTTCAAATTATAAATAAATTCAATACAATATTATTATTATCACTATTAAAATAAGTGAATAGATGTTCAAATTAAATCTGCTACTTTTTGTGCCATGTTGTAGGATCTCCCAATTTGAAGCCTCCAGCAGCATCACTGATTCCAGTTATTCTTCGGAAGTTTTCTTGAGCATCGCCTGGTATACAACCACCGTCACAGTTGCAGCCAAATATATTGCATTTACCTTTACCACAATAAAATCCATCGTGCCTTTTCCCATCTCCACAAATTTTGGTTATACAACGGTTAGGTAACATCATATCGGCCATCATATCACTTTCATTTGTCAAATCCATGTAGAAATGTTTTTCGTATGGGTAACAACTATCTGCACCCCAATACATGGCTGTTCTGCCGCAGCATTCAGAATGGGCTCCGAACACAGCAAATACAAGCACAAGCGCCAAAGTTACAGCAATGTTCATGTTGGTGAACTTGATTTTAATATGACGTCGTCTAGGTGAGCGGTCTATCTTTTATAGGACATGTCTACCTACATATATTTACCGATTTGGTAACAGGAAAACTTTTTAAGATATGTAGGTGTCCGGGAGTGTATGAACACAAAACAGATAGGCGCAGAAAGCCAGCTCCATACAATGAGCGAAAATTCACGCACAGATAGGCAATGCGTCTAGATACTGCGAATCCGGCAGGCATTTCGACGCCAACAAATTAAAACTAAGCTAACTCATAAGTGTACTTTACAGTAGAGGGTTTTATAGGGAAAAACGTGATAACTTTTATATTAATTAAGATATTTATTTGAAATTTGGTACCTTTAGTAGTTAATTAACTCATTGTAATATCCTGTATTTATTTTTCCTTAATTATTTATATTTTTTGATTTACCGCAAGTTAGACGTTTATAAACGTAATTCCTCAATAAAATTTTACATATAATATTACACACGTCTAACTAATGTTAGCGTAATGTAGGTATTATGGGATGTCATAGTGTTAAAGAAGTATTATTTTTCTTGGTATTTTACTATTTTTATCAACACTCCTCAATGAATATTCCTGCTGTTTGGTGGAATCCATTAAATATTTAGCTCGTTTTCGTAACATTTTTGTAATAATAAAATACCACTAACAATAGTATAAATAACTTGTAACAGTGATGCTATCAATCACACGATCTAACACAGCAAGAAGAGTGTCGTTAGACTAATGTAAAGAAAAGCGGTGCGTCCCCCCCCCCGCTCCCCGCGCACACTCCGCTAATAATAGTTGGCGTAATTAAGAAGTACCTTTACTTAGCGTTGTGTAAGATTTGTAACCATAACAAAACCACGTTCTATGCAACTTGGCATAAAAAGACGAATTTAACTAAAATTCGAGTTAGCGTAGTATAATTGTTGATGTCGATTTGTCTGAGATGATGTGATATCGTCGTCAATGTCGTGTGCACCTGTTTTGGCACCTTGTATGGAGCCGGCTTTCTGTACCTATACCTATCTATTCTGTGGTTGATACTAGCGTTACGCATATTTCAATTATTCTTTCCGATGTGCGTGTGCTGTTACTAATCAACTAACGAATGACTAAATGCCTATCCACGAACGTTCTCGACAGGGAAAACCAAACATTTGATCAACATACTATTTCCTGGTCGCGGTCTCAGAATAGGCAAGTACTTTTATGTATAACAGCTCTATAATAGATCTCATCATCGCGCGTCACGAATTATCCAGTGATTCACCGGAATATCACAAATATAGAAATTGTATCTCCTTGTTATAGGTTTCCTGGTGTTCCCACTAATATCTTGTAGGTGTTATTTTGTGAAAATCGTAACCATTTTGCTCATTAACCGTTGAAGTTGTGAATAAGGAAATAGTTGTATTAAAAGGTATGAGACGCAGAATAACCACTTTTCACCTCACTACAGCGAGGAGATTGCTAGGTGCAAGAAGAACATTTTAAATAATATTAAATTAGTGTTTATTTACTTTAAAAAAGTCAATCAATCTGCCTAGCCTTTTCCCAACTATGTTGGGGTCGGCTTCCAGTCAAGCCGGATGCAGCTGATTACCAGTATTTTACATGGAGCGACTGCCTATCTGACCTCCACAACCCAGTAATTGGGTAATATGATGCCCCTTAGTAAGACTAGTTGTCAGACTTTCGGGCTTCTGATGACCCGTAACGACTGTCAAAGATCCACGAATGACAGCCGGGACCAACGGCTTAACGTGTTTTCCGAGGCACGGAGGAGTATCGGTATGTAAAGATGGTCACCCATCCACTGACCAACCCCAGCAAGCGTGGCTTAACCGGGTGGATTGACCCGTGCGGCTGTTATTACTTAGCCAGAAGCTCCTCCTCAGTTTATTTATTTAAAAAATAAAAGTAAAATCAATCGATAATATTGAAAGTAAATTTTTTTTGGAACTGTTATACTTCTGTTTGTCTCTTGTAACTACTAGGTTAATTATTTGGCAAATTTGCGGAACATTCAATTTCATTAGATTCCATTGTAAATGGGAGACACAGACAAATTGGCAGGAGGTTATTCACAACTATTTTCTATCGTGCATTGTTTGGAAGTTGAAGGACAAGTCCAAGGATTTGGGCAAGACTGAAAGCTATACTTCCAACGATGCCCTTGCATATTTTTGACATATTGTTTTCTATAGAGTCCTCTATGTATCCTTCCGTCACGGTACTGGACTTCTAGCGGCCGTGACGCTTAAGCGTGGCCAGATCAGCGCCCGAGTCATCCAAAAGTGTGGCCGACGTCCTCCTGAAATAATATCCGGTGTATTGCTCCGGCTGCTGTAGTCCAAGGAAAGTGGCAATTTCTTGTGGCAAACCACCAAAAAAGGTGGTTTGCGAGAGCCTAGCTGTCTAACACATTTTTCTTAGCGTATTCCAAAAAAATCGATCGATTGGTGTATTAGCAGGGCGCAAGGTT
Organism: Cosmia pyralina; assembly: GCA_946251885.1. Taxonomy (NCBI): domain Eukaryota; kingdom Metazoa; phylum Arthropoda; class Insecta; order Lepidoptera; family Noctuidae; genus Cosmia; species Cosmia pyralina. Next base: position 21,567,325 of record OX276360.1, read on the forward strand.
TTATATTTATCTACAATTTTGACATATTCGTCACAAATCACGAAGTTTCTATCAATATTGGTTTTCAACAACAGCAGCAATTTTTTTGAATGCTTTTCAATGTTTTTCGTTGTAAGATATGTGAGTGCATCAGTCCGGGACGCCCCACGAATGCCGATAATGAGAACAACCTGTAACGCAAAGGAAGAAAATTAGTCTTACAACAGATACTATGACAGTAAGTACATACTTTAGAAAGAAAGAAAGAAAAGAAAAGCTGTTCGCTTTCACATAAAAGTACTTACTTTGAACAAAGATATTATATTTAATCCGTAATATGTAGCAATGTATAACCTTATGAACCCCATAGGTTCATGTCAATGCGTGCTCGAATGTAATCGATCCCCATAGGTTCACAATTACTGTAAGCCCGCGGTCGCCATCGGATGACGGTATTTTACGTATATTCAAGGTGTTAGGTTAAACGAGGGACATAATTTAATGCAGTGTACAGTAGTACTCATGAAAATTAACAACTTTAACCATGGAAATAACCCCGAACTATAAAAAAAATAAGCCTGCTGTCAGTCACATTTTAATCGCGTAGGTTTTGCACTTTGTAGACAACAGCTGATTTTCTTTTTCATGTTTCAGGGTTAGTTCCCTTCCCAAGTAATATGGGATAAGGGCAGGAAGATGAGGATGTTTCAGGATTAGTTCCATGGTAAAAGTTGTTCATTTTCGTGAGTACCTACTACACTCCGTTAAAGTATGTCCCTCGTTCAACCTAACACCTGTTTACTATAAAGGGTGTCCCAGAATTCGACGTCAAACCGGAATCCGGTGATAGGTCAGGGTCCTTATTATGAAGTATTAACGCCATCATGATTCCGTTGCGAAAAAGGGATGGTGCTATAGGTCATGTATAGCGTCGTCTCTCTCTGGCACTGGAAGAATGATGACATGAATTGTTCATAATACGGCCCCAGGTCATATTAGTTAACAGAAAAATATTTAAAAAATTGTTGCAATGTATTTTAAAAATTACCGACATTTATAAAAAAAAAATCGAGCAAATCTACTCCCTGTGACGGTCTTTTCACTCCTGTTGATACAAATTTTAACTTTTTTTAAATTTTCTTTTTATAATGTAATCCTGAATAATGTTTCTGAAAACTGTTGCTTAAAATTTACAGCTAACTGCTCCAGTCCAGAAGGAAATGTAATTTTTTTCTCAACCAAGTATTCAAAATTAATACTTTGCCCAATTTTAAAAGACTGTACTGAAAAATAATGTACTACACGAGTATGGCAAGTAACTTTATAAGTTAGCGCATTTAATAAGGATTCCAAATTGGTATAACACTTGCAAAATTATTTGTTAAATTAAGGAAAATTTTTTTTTTTTAAGGAAACCCAGGTGTAAATTAATTTTCCTTACCTGTCTAAAATTATTTTTGTGTACCCCAATGCTTTCCTCAATTTGAATGAAACGAAGGGAATCAGTTAGTGAAGTGTGAGCGAGACAGAAATCTTCTTTTTAGGTAGTCCAAAACCACCACGAGCGATAGCAATGTTGACTCAGTGTCTCTTTTTTTAGAAAAGATTGAATTAATAAATTAAACATCGATTACTTGAATGCTAAAATTTATAAATCTCATAAAAGTCTTAAAGAAACAAAATGCCTTAATTAAAAACTAAGGATGAAACATTTACAACAAATGCTCAAACTGTCTTCCTTCATTCGCAATGCACTCTCGGCATCTTACTCGTATTAAAAAGGATCGGGTTATCAGGCGAGCGAATCTACCATTATTTACAAACTCAGCCGCTTTAGTTAGGCTTTGTCGTAGCTCAGCTACATTTTCAATCGGTTTTAAATAAACTTTTTCTTTGACAGTTTCCCAGTAAAAAAAATCGAATGGATTCAAATCAAGTGAACGGGCTGGCCACGAGATTGTACCAGACCGCTTTACTCAAACTAGAATCTTAATCTTAGAATATTATCAAATCTTCTTAAGATTCTAGTTTGAGTAACTCTAAACACACTACACAAGTAGATCACCTAATCTATTGCAGTTTTTAAACTTTCCTGGTCCCATGCTCCTTTCTTTTTTTTCTCTTCCATGCTTATTTTCGCTTCGATCTTCTATGCTCTGAAACACTCTATAACAATCAATCTGCCTAGCCTTTTCCCAACTATGTTGGGGTCGGCTTCCAGTCTAACTGGCTGCAGCTGAATACCAGTATTTTACATGGAGCAACTGCCTATCTGACCTCCACAACCCAGTAACTGGGTAATAAGAGTACGATACCCCTTGGTAAGACTGGTTGTCAGACTTTCGGGCTTCTGACGACCCGTAACGACTGCCAAAAATCCACTAATGACAGCCGGGACAAACGGCTTAACGTGCTTTCCGAGGCACGGAGGAGTCTTGGTATAAAAAGATGGTCACCCATCTACGGACCGACCCGGAAAGCGAAGCTTAACCTGATGGATCGACCCGTGCGGCTGTTATTACTTACCCACGAGCTCCTCGAGATAGCAATAATTGTAAAAAAGTATAAAGTAGACAAAGAAAACCATAGTAAAACCAACATATTCACTGTCCGAGGGACACTTTTTAGACAGCTGTAAGCCACTATTTCAAAAACTTAAAATTCTACCTTTGCCGTGTTTATATATTTTTGAAATTTGTATTTTTGTTAAAAGAAATTACGATTTATTTGAAGTTAGCACTGAAAGGCCAAATAGCCGAACAAGGCATAAAGACAGACTTCGGCTGCCACAAATAAAACTAAAATTATTTATGAAAAATGTATACTGCATGTCGATTATTATCTACAATCATTTACCAAATAGTATTCAAGATTTACCGCTGACAATGTTTAAAAAAATGCTTTTCAAATTTTTACTATTTAAACGATATTACACCATTAGGGACTATTTAGAAGACAAGTCAATAGACTCTGTAATTTGTAACTTAGATTAATTTTGACATCGCATGATTTTTAAATACATTTGCACGCCATGTTATGGCAGGATACGCTGAACTAAACAAATTAACACCTTATGTACCGTATTCTAGCAAATAAATATTTTGATTTGATTTGATTTGATTTTGATTTGATTCAACTTTTAGTCCGGTACTAGGGGACCAGTCGACTTTCAAAATTTCATTTAAAAAAAAATCTAATACAACAAACAATAACTATTAGGTATTTCAAAACATAAGTATATTATAATGACACCAAGCAACGGTATCCATCAACACTTAAATACAAAAAACTTTATAAGTAACACTCGCTTCGATTTTATCCGATGCAGTGTTTTCCCGCCATACGCAACAATTGACTGCACCCAACTTGTCCTTGAGCGAGATACATTATTTTAAAGGGAACCTGTGTGCAAAATTTCTGCTTTCTAGGTCCAAGGGTTTGGGCTGGGCGTTGATGAGTTAGTCAGTCAGTCAGGACTTCTCTTTTTATTTATATAAATTTAATGATCTGTAAATACATATTTGTTACGGTCGTGAATCATATTTTTATCAACATACAACCTGATACATACAAACAAGCAGAAACTACAAAACCACTAGCTGCGATCCTTACTTACTCCTCCTTACTCCTCCTTACTCCTTTTACTTCGTTTATGTTCATACAACCTGTGTGACCTGCAAATTGAAAATTTGAATTTTGCGAGCTACCGTAGCGATTTCACCTTAACAGGATAGTCTCAGATCGCTGTGAGTCTATGTGTGCGTGCGTCTGTTTTCGGTACCTATCTATTTTTAACCGACTTCTAAAAAAGGAGGAGGTTCTCAATTCGGATGTTTGTATTTTTTTTTTTTTTATGTTTGTTCGCGCATAACTCCGTCGCTTGCCAACCGATTTGAAAAAATATTTTTTTGTTGGAAAGGGTATACTTTCCAAATGGTCCCATTTTTGTCAAAATCCAGTTCTGATTATGGGATCCTGGAGAAATCGAAGGAACTCTTCAAATATTATAGACACACCTATAGCGATTTGGGTATTTTTTATAGTAGCTCGTGCATTTGCTCTCGGAAAGCACCACTTGGTGAAGTGGAACTGATGATGAAGACCACAGATGGCTACCGGAACTACTCAATGATAAATATTTCACGGGTTGCGATTCGATTACTTTAATATGGTTGCTAAGCAATTTCCGCTCGTCACACAATGCGTGTGGTGAGTGGTTGTTGAGGAGTTCTCCTGGTTCTTACAAGCAGAACTCCTCAACAATTAACGTTCCAGCAACGGGAAAAGCAATATTTTGTAACATGTGATGAGCAATTGACATTAGACTATTGTAACTTCATCACTCTCCTGCCCTTATCCCAATCTATTTGGGGTCGGCGCAACATGTCCTTTTTTTCCATACTTCTCTATTATTCGTCATCTCGGTAGTCACCCCCTTTCTAACCATGTCATCTTTCACACAATCCATCCATCGTTTATTTGGTCTTCCCCTACTCTTATAGCCATCGACATTCATACTCAAAACTTTTCTCACGACATTTTCCTCACTCCTCCGCATCACATGCTCATACCATGACAACCGATTTCCGCACAATGCGTGACGCTAGTATCAACCATAAATAAAATAGATAAGTACCTATAGAAAGCCGGCTCCATACATGGAGTTAAAACAGGCGAAGGCACACATAGACGCGTATATACGCACGGTGACTTACACTATGTCAGGCGAATGCCAGTAGCACTCGTTGAATGTAGACACGGTGCCTATCTGTGTATGCATTCTATGGAGCCGACCTTTTTAGGGTTCCGCAGCCAAATGGCAAAAAACGGAACGCTTATGAATTCGTCATGTCTGTCTGTCCATCCGTATGCCACAGTCACTTTTTCCCAAAAAAAAAAAAAAAAAAAAAAAAAAAGTGCGCGATAAAATCCCGCCGCGATATTTTTACGTCCGTGCGAACGTCGGCTTACGTATATTTATAATTATAGATAGATAGAATACTCCTTATTATGCACACTAAAAATAGTACATTTTGATACAAGTGGAGAATTTTTGTTTTTGCATTCGAGGCGGAATTAACACCCGAGCCTTAGGCGAGGTTGTTTTTGAGCCGAGAACTGCAATAACAAAATGACCACGTGTACTCGTATCAAACGACGTTTTTCAATACACTTTTGAAGAAATAAAATAAAATAACGAAAAATATTTTTTTGATGATTTATTAGGAAACTATGATTTAAATTTGCTTTTTTTTTCGCGCTTTGCTTTCGTCAGGTTTGAAGGAGAAGCAAAGGTCAATCGATCTGCCTAGCCTTTTCCCAATTATGTTGGGGTCGGCTCCCAGTCTAATCAGATGCAGCTGAATACCAGTATTTTACATGGAGCGACTGCCTATCTGACCTCCACAACCCATTAACTGGGTAATACGATACCCCTTGGTAAAGCTGGTTGTCAGACTTTCGGGCTTCTGACGACCTGTAAGACTGTCAAAGATCTACGAATGACAGCCGGGACCAACGGCTTAACGTGCTTTCCGAGGCACGGAGGAGTCTCGGTATGTAAAGATGGTCACCCATCTACGGACCGACCCGGCAAGCGAAGCTTAACCTGATGGATCGACCCGTGCGGCTGTTATTACTTAGCCACGAGCAAGAAGGAGAAGCAAAGGTATAAAGCCGATAAACAGCCTAATATGAAAAATAGAAAATTCAAATATTTTTGAGTTTAGAACATAAATAAATGTTAATTTGTTCATAAACGTTTTTTTATTGTAATAATCATGGTTTTTGATGATGTTCTAATTTTATAAACATTATTTAAATATTCAAAAAATATTAACGCCGTAAAGACGCTTAACTTTTTGCCGAGATTAAAAAAAAAAACATTCACCTCCGAATAGAGACGGTGTGAATAGAGGCATTGAACCAATTTGGACTTGGTAGGTATAGGTATAAGTTATCTGTGGCAATTTTTATTCCCGCACACGTGTTGGAAAATGAAAATCGCACGCGTGTGAAATATATTGCATTGTGAACCTAATCGTAGTGCGATATGAACCAGTTTTCGAGGAAGTGTATTGAAAAAATAATGGGTGACACAATGGGCGGTCTTATCGCTAAAAGCGATATTTCTAATCTTCTCTTCCGTGTGCGTATGCGGTTGCATATCAACTATTGGACTTGATATATTTACATGAATGATTAAATGCCCGATTCTAGGAACATAACGTTTGAACGGGAAAAACACAGATTTTGCCTTGTGACACATTGTTCCCGATTAGGTAGCAGCTACAACTAATATGGTTGTAACAACTCTATATTGAATCTCATCATTGCAGGTTCGTATTCCCGAAGATAGACGATGATTTCCGAAGCGCATACCTACCTTCTGTTCTTGGGAAAACTATATAAGATGGGTATGAAGTGTGTACGAGTATGGATTGACAATTAAGCCCTGCTTTCAATCTTACTAATTAACTGAACCGACTACTATTTTAACATAGTGTGAGGTATTCTTAATGTGATTGAAGTGGTTTAACCCCTCAAAGGCTTTCTGCACCCCATGTGTGCATACGGAAAAACCTCTTTAGGTAGGTACATAATAGGTATATAAGCTCATATATTATATATAAACGTAAAAAACATCATCCGATGGAAAAAAATCATCCTACGTAGTTGTGAACCTATGGGGTTCGCAACTAACGCCCCTTCCCCCTCCCCCTGGGGTTTTGGGTTTATAAATTAGTATATAACTGCACTTGAAGATTAATGTATGGTTGGTTGTATGATTGGTGATGATATCACCATAGCAGTCTGAAAATCGTCTACTGTTGGATGAATGTCCTCGTAGACCACACCAGAACCTTGCAGTGAGGTAAGTTACCTACAGAATGATTAATTATTAATGTTTATTGTTCACCATTGTTTACTAGAAGAATTACAAGACCTATGAAGGAGAATAGGTTGTGGTATTTGTGTCATTTAAAAGGATTTATTTAGGAGATTTATTTGATTGTATGACACCAAAAGTCAGACATATGCAGGAGAAAAACTATGATTGATTTTGTCACTTACATAATTATATTGTTTTCATAATTTTAGTGGGAGATTTCGATATTTTCAAATATAGTCAATTAAAAATTATACGACTCACTAAACCATACAATTTTAAAGAAAATAAAACACACAAACTAACATCAGTTCCAATTACAAGCTAACAAAAAACTACAACACTGTCACTAAAACAATTTGTTTATACAAACAACATCAGTTTTTAAAGCTAGAGGGCACAATGAATTCCCATAACTGCATGTACACAAAAGAACCCTTGATATAATTCCACAGTAGAAATGTAAAACAGTAACTCAACTGGGCTATTTTTAACACAAATGGGAAAAATCTTCCCGCTATCCGATGGTTATGACAATAGTACACAGTTCAACAAAATTGAAAGGCTGATTGATATATTTAATGTTACTCCATTTTTTATGTCATTTATTTTTTTTTTATTTGGCGAGCATAATTAATTTAAGTGTTAAATGAGTACTTCGACGCCTTTTGTTTTGTATTTATTTGTATAGTTAGTTAGATAGTTAGTAATTTACTTTAGTACCTAGTGTAAATAATGTTAACTTGTATATAGTTTATACACCACAAAAATAAACAACAGTGTTAAATGAACAGATCACATTGAACACTACACTGCGCACCATCAGAAATAAATGGGACGCGTTTGCCGTATGCTGGGGTTCACTGTAAGCTCGTAAAACCCGGGATCGGTGTCCTGAAACAGTAGCACGTGGCCGCAACAGACCACGAAGGTGCTGGTGGGACGATCTGGGTGTCTTCCTTAAGACGCAGATAAGTGCCAGCGGCCTTGAGTGGTTGGCTTGCGTGTTCTGTTCTGAGCTCACATAATGCGTCGTACGTCCAGCCAGTAATAGGACTCGCTCATCAAGGAGCGCTGTCTCCAATTAGACGCATTAATTAATTTGTCACACATAAAACAAAAGGTATTTAAAGTTTTGAAGATCTTTAAAATGGTGAAGGTTTCATAAAAATACACTTGATAATTTTTGTGTGATTCTTGGTTTTTTTTTCGCGTTAGACATAACTTTACAAATTAATATTTTTTTTCCAAGTCACTAACACTGCTCTTTTAGACGTGCTCTTCAGAAAGAAGTAGCACAGCATCGTGATCAACGGAAGGAATGAAGCGAGACCTTTGCCCAGCTGTGGGACTACTCAGACTAGTAGTAATAATGATTAACTTTCATGTACACAATTCAATTTGGTTGTTTCATCCAAATTGAAAAACTTGTGTGAATGGTGTACGTAATCTAATTATAATATGTATATACACATGGAGAGGAGCTCGTGGCTAAGTAATAACAGCCGCACGGGTCGATCCATCAGGTTAAGCTACGCTTGCCGGGGTTGGTCAGTGGATGGGTGACCATTCTTTACATACCGAGACTCCTCCGTGCCTCGGAAAGCACGTTAAGCCGTTGGTCCCGGCTGTCATTCGTGGATCTTTGACAGTCGTTACGGGTCGTCAGAAGCCCGAAAGTCTGACAACCAGTCTTACCAAGGGGTATCGTATTACCCAGTAACTGGGTTGTGGAGGTCAGATAGGCAGTCGCTCCATGTAAAATACTGGTATTCAGCTGCATCCAGTTAGACTGGAAGCCGACCCCAACATAGTTGGGAAAAGGCTAAGCAGATGATGGATATACACATATACAACATCAGTTTTAGTATAAGCGAAGCCCGAAACACGCGTCTGGTATTTATATATGAAGAACCTATGTACAACATTTCAAAACTGTATCATGAAAAATCACAAAGTTATAAGCTTGTTATGTTACCTGGTTGTCCGTAGAAAAACATGATCACCACGCGGCGCCCACTGTGCACCCGTGCCTAGTGCCGCTATGACCTGCTGTGAATTGTGTTCGTCGCTCGGTGTCCATATTGTAACCTTTTTTAAAGATTTTTTGTGCAAAATATAACACGGTATAAAAATTGTTGGAATCGATTCAGTTATTTATTCTGAACAAACTATATTCAGGTTTCGCATATACTAAAAATAATGTTGTATATATAGCCTTGTGTATATTGCTAAAAGAAATATAGCAATTCGAGGCATTCCAAAACTCGCTTGTCTATGCGAGTACCTCAATTTAGGCATTCGTTCGTAGTTGTTCTACTGTATGTTCACATACTGTAACATATTCGCTATTTTATAGTTGAAATCTGACACAAGTGGAAGTACGACGAGCTTGCCTAATTGGAGTGTTCTGGAGTACTGGAGTACCATATGTGGTGGAAGATACCTATACTGTATCGCGGAGTATCACTGGCATAAAGTTTGAAATCAACATTCAATTGTTTTCAAAGTTCTGAAGTAGAGTTCATAATCACTTGTTTTTTGATTTTGCAAAATTGAGCGATCTTTGAGTCTTCTAATTTTGATTGATTAAATAAGTTATGGTACAAAGTACTAGGGAATCATTATCATTATGTCGTGGAAGGTCTGTATTGTCTATGCTCGGACTTATAATTAGGTGTAGTAAAATGAGATATCCTGTCATTTCGTTAATAAAAACTTTTTTACAAAAAAATACAACCGACTTCCAAAAACATCACTACAAAGTGAAAAATAACTTCAATTTCGAAAGTCGGTGTCTAGTTAAATGTATTTTTGTTTTTTGCCACCGACTTCCGAAATTAAAGTTATTTTTCACTTTGTAGTGATGTTTTTGGAAGTCGGTTGTATTTTTTTGTAAAAAAGGTTTTATTTTTCACTTTTTAGTTGTGTACCTACCCCACACAAATTCTAATACCACTACCTGCAAAACAAACTAGAACATCATCCATATAAAAAAAACGAAAAAAAACGACGAAAAAATACGTATTATTGAAGCAAAGCAAAGTTAATCAATTTTATATGGGACCAACTGTGATGACCCTCTCGAATAAAACAAAAAAAATCCAAATCGGTCCAGCCATCTTCGAGTAATCGGGGATCATACATAAAAAAATAAATAAAAAAAAAAAAGGTTCCGACGAATTGAGAACCTCCTCCTTTTTGAAGTCGGTTAAAAAATGTTCCCATTAGATAGCGAAATAACAGTAGAATTGACAGTAGATGTGTCATTTTACTGCAGCTAATTAAAAGTCCGACCACAGTATAATTGTGACTTTCAATGTGATATCTACAGTCATTTTGTTTTAAACGTTTGCAATGGTTTTGAAGATTTCTGTGACTTGGCTAGAACTCATGAATGATATTTACAGCAGTGACTCAAAATCTCATCTAAAATGTACATTTATACACCACGTACGGCACGTAGGCTCGTATTTAGCCCTACGACCAACTTCAAACAATTCACTTATAAGAGCAGGCGCACCTCTAATAGGAATTAGGTAGGCCAGTCCGTCTGCCTCTAATTGGGACACGGAACACCTCTATTCCGAGTGTCGAATGCACGTGTCTGTGGCATACGGGCTTGAATATTAAACAACCGAAATTCTGGCTTGTTTATGGTGTGTCAAGGTTCTTTCATACCGATGAAAACTGAGAAAGATAAAAATTTCTGCAGTAATTTTGCTGAAAGTTGTAATGATCTATATCACCGTGCCTCAGCCAACAGCAGAAGAGGGTGTCTTTAGGCGATTGGATCATTGGTTTTAAACAGCAGTTTTTTCCAGCAAAAACGGCACTCATGCGCAAAAGTATCGTCTGCATGGCGCCTACTATATTTAACGTATTGCCTAAACGTTGGAAGGAGCTAAATAGTAATGCATTCAAGCGTCAATTAAAAATGTTTCTTTCGCAAAAGGCTTACTATAGTATCTCCGAATTTCTAGGTGAAAAAGTTTTTGATTGAATAATTTTATCTTTTTCTTGACACTAATATTATTATATATTTTTTATGAGATAATTTTGTTGTAATTTTGTTGTAAAGTTGTAATTTTGACATCAATCCAGTAAATTTGACATAAATATTTTAAATTTGACATATATATAGTAACTTTGACATTATTCTTGTATTTGATTGACATTATAGTTTTTTGATTTATTTTGAAGTTGATATTATAGTAAAAGTAAATTCTAATAGAAACAGCATGCTGCATGCATGCTTTAATTTTAAGAGCAAAACATGTATGATCTCATATTATGTAATAACACCTATGTATACCATGTTTTACGCAAATAAAAAAAAATAAATAAAAAAACAAAATCTCTTCTATTTGATAAATAGTGCATTTTTAAGATGGTTCCAATCTCTGGAGTATGTACCTAAGCGAAATTACTAAGCAGGTGCAGTCCTTCATTGTTCTTATCTGTTTTAGGTAAACAGGATAATTATAATTTAACAAACGAGTTCAACGTTAACAATAACAAAATCATTAAATACAATTTTTCAACATGTGAACATCGAGGCAATTCAGATGTTGGACCAGACAAATATAGTGCGAAGACTGATACGAACAAAACCTTTTGAGTTAGTGTAGTGTAGTGCGATATGAATCAGTTTTCGAGGAAGTGTATTGAAAAAGAATAAACGATTTTGCATGTAAGTTTCTTTTAGTTATGTATTTGTAAGTACTTTGGTATTATAAATAAATATCTACTGGTCAAATAACTTCGAGTCTTATTTTATTTTATTACTTTTACCATAGAAATATACTTTCTTGTATCTATGACTTTTACCGATGAGAGTATTAAATTATTAATAACTACTAAAAGTGATGAATTTCAATTTTATATTCACATTTACCAAATCATGAGGTAATTATTAATAATGATATTTATGTTATTAATTGAATCAATCAATCAATCATCATTCATTGTTCAATTAATCACATTAACCGTAACATATATATCAACAATGCTCGATTTTAAAGTAGATATTAATCATCAAGATTTCTTAGATGGTTTGGTCATGTTGAGAGTTTGAATGAACGGCGACTAACAAAAGCTATTATAATATTTACAAGGCAGATTTGAGTGGAAACGCCGCCGCCGGAACGGGACGCCTTAGGCCTCGTTTACGGACACGCGGGGCATCAGGCGGCGCGGTGCGTGGGCTGGGCTGCGGGGCGTCAAGCGTTTTTTCCGTTTATGGCACGAACGCGGCGCGGGGCGGCGCAAGCGGTGCGGTGGCGCTCGCAGTGTCGCACGCGGCGCTGCACGCGTATGTTTTATAGAAGTTAAACCAAAGAAACCCGCTGCGTCTCCCGCTGCGTCACCCGCCGCGTCCGCCGCGGCATCACCCGTCGCTTCACCCGCCACATGCGACGCTACAATTCAAACAAACGCGTGTAAAATCGCTTCTCCGTAAACGCTCTCATAGAACGCCCTATGTTTGAATTTAGTGTGGGTCGCGTCGCGCACCGCTCCGCCTGACGCCCCGCATGTCCGTAAACGAGGCCTTAGAAGGACATATTTTTGGAATGCTGGTGAATCACCGGTTAATTCATGACGCGCGATGGTATGTTCTACTTTAAAGCTGTTACAACTATGGCGAATGTAATGTAATGGCGAAGTACCTACTTGCCTATTCTGAGACCGCAACCGCAAATAGTACGAGTATTTCATACGATAAAATCTTTGGTTTTCCCTTTCCTTGTCCAGAAAGTTCGTGGATAGGCATTTACTCATTCGTGTAACTATACCAACTCCGATAGTCGATGAGCATACGCACATCGGAAGGGGACAATAGAAATATGCGTGACGCTAGTCATTCTCCTGCCCTTATCCTAATCTATTTGGGGTCGGCGCAACATGTCCTCTTTTTCCATACTTCTCTATTATTCGTCATCTCGGTAGTCACCCCCTTTCTAGCCATGTCATCTTTCACACAATCCATCCATCGTTTCTTTGGTCTTCCCCTACTCTTATAGCCATCGACATTCATACTCAAAACTTTTCTCACGACATTTTCCTCACTCCTCCGCATCACATGCCCATACCATGACAACCGATTTCCGCACAATGCGTGACGCTAGTATCAACCATAAATAAAATAGATAAGTACCTATAGAAAGCCGGCTCCATACATGGAGTTAAAACAGGCGAAGGCACACATAGACGCGTATATACGCACGGTGACTTACACTATGTCAGGCGAATGCCAGTAGCACTCGTTGAATGTAGACACGGTGCCTATCTGTGTATGCATTCTATGGAGCCGACCTTTTTAGGGTTCCGCAGCCAAATGGCAAAAAACGGAACGCTTATGAATTCGTCATGTCTGTCTGTCCATCCGTATGCCACAGTCACTTTTTCCCGAAACTATAAGAACTATACTGTGGAATTTTGGTAAGTAGAAGTATTCTGTGATCCGCATTAAGATTTTCACACAAAAATAGAAAAAAAAAAAAAAAAACTTTGGGGTTCCCCATGCTTAGAACTGAAACGCAAACATTTTGTTTCATTAAACCCATACGTGTGGGGTATCTATGGATAGGTCTTCTAAAATGATATTGAGGTTTCTAATATCATTTTTTCCTAAACTGAATAGTTTGCGCGAGAGACACTTCCAAAGTGGTAAAATGTGCTCCCCCCCCCCCTGTAACTTCTAAAATAAGAGAATGATAAAACTAAAAATATATGATGTACATTACGATGTAAACTTCCACCGAAAATTGGTTTGAACGAGATCTAGTAAGTAGTTTTTTTTAATACGTCATAAATCGTAAACCGCAATTTACCTTTCATTCAATCGACTCAATTATTAAAACATCGATCAAAATTACAACGAACTACAAGAACTTTTATATCATGTTGCCTGCTGCTACGGAACCCTTCATGGGCTAGTCTGACTCGCACTTTTATTATTATTTATTTCTGCACCTATTCTGTTTTGTGCTGGTACACTCCTGGACACCTAAATCATTAATTATCTGTTCAATTACCTATTAAATTAATATTATTTACTAATTCGCTAATTGATTACATTTTTCAAAGAAGCATCTTTTCATTATTTTTGGTTCCGTGTGAGTGAGAGAAGTGACAAAATGCGACAGTCTACAATCGACCTTCACATTTCTTTCCTTCACCTTCACGTCCCTTCCCAACGTACGTCACATAACCCGTGTCTTCCCCACAAGCACGCTGTATTCCCCGAAGGATTAGGCAGAGAGCACACCCACATTTTGCCAGTTATGTAATTCTCTCATGGCTAAGAGGAGCTCATGGCTAAGTAATAACAGCCGCACGGGTCGATCCATCAGGTTAAGCTACGCTTGCCGGGGTCGGCCCGTGGATGGGTGATGATCTTCACATACCGAGACTCCTCCGTAGCTCGAAAAGCACGTTAAGCCGTTGGTTCCGGCTGTCATTCGTGGATCTTTGACAGTCGTTACGGGTCGTCAGAAGCCCGAAAGTCTGGCAACCAGTCTTACCAAGTGGTATCGTATTACCCAGTTAATGGGTTGTGGAGGTCAGATAGGCAGTCGCTCCTTGTTAAATACTGGTATTCAGCTGCATCCGATTAGACTGGAAGCCGACCCCAACATAGTTGGGAAAAGGCTAGGCAGATTTGATTTGTTAAAGTCCCATGTAATAGGGGGCGAGGCTGTAGATCAACCGGCCACAAATCCAAACTACGGGCAGTGAAAAACCCATTAACACTTTGCCCGACACGGGAATCTAACCCAGTACCTCAAACTCAGCAGTGGCGTAGTCAACGAGGCAGTCGTGTACCTAATAGCAAGTCATAATAACTAGTTTCATAAATATTCAAATTATTATTATAACTCCCCCCTCCACAACCACCCTCCCTCGCAATCACTGCAACATATTGATATTCTAATTACCCAAGTTCGTTAACGAAGCTTGCTATAATTCGAGAGGCTGCGGCCACGATTGTAAAGTTCAAACCGCAGGGAGGAAGGAAATGGTAGCTCTATATTGAAGCAGGATGCATTTCGATGTTAATTTTGATAGAGAACTTATGTCAGAGTTTAAGTTTACGGAGGATTTTCAATAGAGATTGTGGTGTTTGAAATAGACTGTATAGGACTCTACCACACTGAAAATTTTCTTCATTTTTGTATCGTAACGTCTCGAACTAAAAGAATATAATTTCAATTCCAAGAATATAATATAATTTCAATTCTATTCTATTTACTTGTATACAGGGTCATTGTACTCATTATTATGAACAACTTTTACTATAGGACCAAACCTGAAAGCGCGAAATATATCAGCTGTTCAGTACATTTATCTACATCAAACTCGTCAAAATGTAGGGAGCAGCAGTAATTTTTTTCGCGATTTCAGGTCTGATCCATAATAAAAGTTGTTCATAATGATGAGTACATTGACCCCTTAAGAGGTTGCTGGTGTTTTACCAATAACCCTGTATATTACAAGTATTGTAGTTTGTAGGTTTTAGTTTTAGTAGCATGGTTTGTAAAGATTATTTATAAGTTTATTCCGTGAAAAATGTTGTTGGTTACACATTTGGTCGTATCTTTTTTTGTATTTCTTCCTATAAAATGTAATGGTGTCACTCTTTGTTATCCCTAAAAAATAAAATAAAATTACTTGATTTGTAAACAACAGTGACAGGACATCATCAAGATCACAGCGGATTGATTACATATTTTCGAAGCTAACTCAAAAACTACCCAAGCAAAGTTAATAATTTTTTTTTTGGACTAGGTACCGCGCAAGCTTCCTCTACCAAAAACATTTTCAAAATCGGTCTACTATTGAAGAAAATATAGTTGAAATATTTTTTTTAAAAATACATAAAACACGAACATAAATTATAATTTATAACCTTCTCCTTTTTAGGAGCTCGTGGCTAAGTAATAACAGCCGCATGGGTCGACCGACCAGGTTAAGCTACGCTTGCCGGGGTTGGTCCGTGGATGGGTGACCATCTTTACATACCGAGACTCCTCCGTGCCTCGGAAAGCACGTTAAGCCGTTGGTCGGCTGTCATTCGTGGATCTTTGACAGTCGTTACGGGTCGTCAGAAGCCCGAAAGTCTGACAACCAGTCTTACCAATGGGTATCGTATTACCCAGTTACTGGGTGGTGGAGGTCAGATAGGCAGTCGCTCCATGTAAGATACTGGTATTCAGCTGCATCCGGTTAGACTGGAAGCCGACCCCAACATAGTTGGGAAAAGGCTAGGCAGATGATGAACCTTCTCCTTTTTTGACATCGTCGGTTGAATTAGAAACTATGGCTGGTCAAGCCACCAGTGACGATACCGCAGTAACTACTTCTACCTCGATACTATCACGAAAAGAAAATTAAACATATTGGTTTTTCAAAGTGATGTTGATCCCAAATACGGCCAAAACTTTCCAAGGTAATTCATTCAATTCATGTTCCGCTCAATGCGAACTAAGCTCAGTGTGGTCAAAAGTGACTCAAAAAGTTCGCATAGCGGTATGAGTGTGGTCTGTGTTTTGAAAATTTGTCTGTACTCTAACATGAGTACCTATAGATATACAAATTAATTCCTATTTCCCTTGGTCACGCCATAACTCGAGAACGGCTTGACCGATTTGATTTTTTTTTATTCTCCTCTTTACTGGGGTGGTTTTAAAGAAAAAAAAAATAGGAAAAAAAAAAATTGACAGGGCGTCTGGCGGGTGAGCTAGTAGTAGGTATATATTTATTTATTATTAAACAACGATGGATAAGTACCTAGTCTTGTACCGAAAATTAATAAAAGTTCACCAAATAAATTATAAAAATTTATGAAGCTTAAAGAATACGCTAACAATTTTTTTTTTGTAAATATATTGCCATTTGATTTAATGTAAATTGTTTGTATAATTTAAAATAAAACCATGAAAAGTGCGCGTCGGACTTGTGCACTGACGGTTCAGTATCTTTGGAATATTATAACACTGTTAATGCTGTAAAAGAGCAAGGCCAGCTAGTAGCAAACATGTACGTAAAAATAAGCTTATAAATTACACACATAATTTTGTCAAACCCAAATTCAAAACCGACAACCGAGAGGTCCTGCAATGCCGATCATGTTATCAAATTAAACTTGTATGATATATTTAATTGGTTCATACCCCGTGGGATCACACAGCGACGCATCATCTCTACCGAGAACTATGTATTTTTAAATTAGCGCATATGGTAACGAGCCAAGGGTTGGTAAACCATGAGGTTTCTTTGAGGGTGTAGAGGAATGCTGACGCATATGTTTTGTAGTTGAGTAGTAAATCAAGAGCGCAGCTAGCCTCAGTTGCCCCGGAACCACCTATGTGAACAGTTGTATTATATCGCACACTACAGACGCGTGTATTCAGTTATTCTAAGTACAATATTGTAATGGTGTTTGGAACAATTAAAAAAGACTTTAGTGTTTCTCGAAGGTTTTACTCATCTCTCAACACACTTCCTTTAGATCAAAATAACACGCACACAAAAAGGGGAAATTTGACATTCTCAGCGGTGGATATAAAGATGATATTTTGCCATCATTTATTTATAACTTTTAGAAAGGCTGTTTAGAAAACATTTAATTAAAATTTGTGCTAAAATACCGCAAAAATAACATAGTTATGGGCAAACAGAAGGGCTCATGGCTAAATGATAACCGCTGTACGGGTCGGTTCGTAGCTGGGTAACCATCCATTACTTTTCGAGCCCCCAGCGTGCCTCGGAAAGCATGTTAAAATCCGTTGGTCCTAGCTGTCATTCGTGGATCTTTGACAGTCGTTACGGATCGTCAGAAGCCCGAAAGTCTGACAACAAGCCTTACCAAGAGGTATTGTATTACCCAGTTAATGAGTTGTGGAGGTCAGATAGGCAGTCGCTACATGTAAAATACTGGTATTCAGCTGCATCTGGTTAGACTGGAAGCCGACCCCAACATAATTGGGAAAAGGCTAGGCAGATTGATTGATTTTTTGCTGAAAGACCATAAAATGACACCGTAAGTCGACGTTCGCACGGACGTAATTATAACGCGGTGATTTTGTTTCGCACACTGGATTTTCAACGCTCTGCTTAGCGCCGAGAGTTGAAGTTCCAACAGTGTGTTTTTTCGACGTGCTAGAATTTTGTTGTTGTTAAGTTGGATTCTCAATGCTCGGCTCAACAGCGAGAGTTGAAAATCCAGTGCGCGATAAAATCCCGCCGCGATATTTTTACGTCCGTGCGTACGTCGGTTAATAGTTACATACAGGCACACAGTCATAGTGACTTAGGTATCCATCTTCTTATGTACGATTCGTAGGTCTTACCCGACGATGGAATATGACCTACATAGCCTCAAATTTTTTCCAAGATTAGGTATATCAATCAAATAATTTGGTTACTATTTTCTAGGAAGATGGCGTGAGTTTACGTATGTATGATTGTATGTATGTATTTTCTAGGAATCAATTATGTAGATATACCAAAAGTTACCTAAGTACGAATTACCTACCTATATACATATTATTTTTTTCTTGTAAATATATATTTTTTAATATAACGTGTAAAACTGATTCTGATATCCTTTTTCAGTGGTAGGTATAAGTTACTTTTTACCCGAAAACCCACAGCTGAACAGTCGTTGGTTTCAGGAAATAACACAGTAAATTGTAATCTTTATAAAAACACAAAATGTTGCAGACATTACCTACATTTGAAACAAAAAGTCAAAGCGTAATTTTACAATCCAATTTATTTCAGCCATTTTGAACAACAAAAACATTTTACTATACAATGTTTTTCACTAGTCTCATAGAAATACCAAAATGACATAATAAAAACCACAGTATATACAGTAGTTTATCATAATAGAAAACGGCCTACACGACGCGCTTCGGAATCTCAGTATATACCAATACCCAATACCAGAATACACATTAGTACAAGTACGAGTACCTACGCAACAGTTCCAGTGCGCAGCAGTTACGCACAGACGGACGCATATTTATCTACCGAACGGCAATAGATAATTAATTCAAGGTCACTGCTCAAATAAACTACTGTAGCTTTATTATTCTGTGTAAAAACGTTAGGTACCGTGTTCCACGAACGGAATCCTATGCAATTATGTTTAGCAAGCGACTTTGACCCTTAATGCTAACGAATTAAGACGAGTAATCCATTGGTTAATCTAGTAGAAACTAAGTTAGAAGAGGTTTAGCGTTGGCCGGTTGTTACACCGTGATTGCATGCGGCTGGTTAGTTAATTAATTCGGTATTTTAAAGACGTGTTTATTTTGTCACGCTATTTTATTGTGTCAGTGCAGTTGCGGTGCTTTGGGGGCCTATGCCCAGCAATGGACGTCTTTCGGCTGGAATGATGATGATGAAGTGCAGATTGTTTTATGTACAACGTGACGTTTTGCATCCACGTCAAATTTTAGAATGTGATACAGAACAGAACATCAAACCGAACAACTTTCTCCATGTCACCAACATCGTAATCGCGAAAAAATAATCAGCCATCCCATACATTTGCGTCGTTTGCGTTGAGTTAGTTCACAATTTTTTCGCGATTACGATGTTGGTCCCATGAAGAAAATTGTTCGGTTTGTTGGTCTATACCACACCGCACCGGTGTTGTCATCACCGTTAATAAAATTGACGAGGATGCAAAACGACACGTTGTAGAACAACTATTTTACTGGGATTAATTACCTATAGCACACATGTGACATGCCCACAATTCGTTCGTTGACTATGACGTGAGTTGTACACTGCTACCCATTATTGAGCGTGCAAGTTACCCCCTGCCATTTTATCTGTGTATACTCGTACTATATAACATTGTTCAGGCAGGGGAGATAGTTCTACCATAGTTCAAGGTACCCAATCCACCATAGCCACCCAAACCCATAATCCGTTTTGTTTCCATGTTCTGCAACAGTCCTGCACCAACCGGGGGTTGTCCTTGGGTGCACATGCATAATGCATACAGGGCTATTCGTCGGCTGCTGCCTTCTCGTCATTTAAAGTTGTCTAAGGGGCCTCTGCAAGTTTGCTTTGACTCCTCGTACGCCTTCCAAAGGTCCGGGACCCCAGGGTCCCAAGATATGTCAAAGATAAAGTAAACAATAATAATCAGCCTGTATTGTCGCACTGCAGGACAAAGGTTTTCCTTCCCTTTTTCACTCAACTTAATTCTTAGCCTTTAAGGACCAATCCCTCCTATAAGTGTCAAATTCATCCCTCCATCTACGCTTGGGTTTTCCGCGATGTCGTTGGACGTTTTCAGGTACCCATTTTGTGGTGGTATTGGACCACAATGCATCCGTCATGTGGCAAACGTGTTCAGCCCTGTTCCATATGAGTGATGGGTGCTTTTTGGGTGACGTCTGCGATTTGAAAGAATAGCTACCCATAGAATTTGTTATGGTACAAGCAGTGGAAGTATCTAATTTGTATGTGTGCTACAATATCGCATTGGGTCTAGCCTGTACCTAAGGATATTTGTATGTTTGGATTGAATAAATAAAATGTACATGTAAAATGATTTGTGTCTCGTGCGCAGTATCGTGTTCCGTATCCAGTCGGCAACTCGAACTCCTAGGATACTGCGCTCCATCGCCCGCTGGCAAATCTCGAGCTTGGTCACTGCTGGAGTGTCAAAAACTTAATAGATTGGTCGGATTTATTTCTAATTGGAACGAAGTTTTGGAATGAAGTTCCTTATCGCGCGTTGTGAAAGGGGGCTAGACGGAAAAAATTCTCACGAAAAGTTGTAACGACACTTTTTGCTATAGTAAGCTATTGTAAGCTGTGCGACGTGCGCATGTTTCTCTGTCTGTCTCTATCTCTCTCTTATAGAAAGATTAAGTTTATACACTTCTGGACACATCTTTTGGCCCACCTTGTATTTTCAGTTTCGTTTGGTCCTAGCTAAAATTTTATATTAGGTACGAGCAAAAAGTTTTTATGCAGTTTTGAACCTGGCACATTCACAATTTCATTCAATAGTCTTTTTTTGAATTTCGAACACAGAATTTAAAGAAACAAAAGACAATTTGGAGCCTGTTTGTTGATATCTGTTGGGGGTTTCTGCGTCAGGTCGTCGTCGTGTCAGCGTCGTTGGATGAAATTAGACACCAGGCTCCTCGTGATAACGTGTAATATCGTTTTTACAGTTTGCAGTATTTTTACAATAAACTAGGTACAGGTAACAATTTGCGTGCGTTCGATGATGGCGTGTCACTAGGACAGTGAAAATCCGCAGGGCGTCGCTAGCGTCGCGCTGACGTGCTTGCTTCCCCGCGCGCCGCCTTCGTCCCGGTCGGTTGCTGTTACTTGTTGCCAGTAGATGGCTCTGTGGTCTTCAACATGCCCCCGGCCTTGGAAGCACCAGGTTCCAATGAAGCTGAGATGGTTCGATCGTCATCCGGATGCAGGAGCGGGCAAATTTTCGGGTACGATCGCCGGATGACGCCCGTCGCAGTTTTGATGGTTGCCACGCGTGAGATGCCATCTTTGCCGGTGAACGTCTGCAGCACTCGTCCGAGGCGCCAACTCAAAGGTGGTAAGTGGTCTTCTTTGATTAGAACGAGGGTGTCAGGGGTAAGCGTGTCCTGGTTGAGTTGCCACTTCGTTCTCTTCTGGAGCTCGGATATGTACTCAGTTGACCAACGTTGCCAGAAGCTCTGCCTCATTTGTTCCACGCGATCGTATCGTGGCAGACGCTGCGTAGCCGTCGCTGTGAGGTCCCGACTGGCGGGTGCGGTGAGCGGTCGGCCAATCAGGAAGTGAGCAGGACATAACGGAATCAGGTCGTTCGGGTCTGTGGACATTGGGTGCATAGGACGGGAGTTGAGGACAGCTTCAATTTGTGCCAATACTGTAGTCAACTCCTCGTATGTGAAATGTGCATTGCCAATAATGCGGCATAAATGAAATTTACAGGACTTGACCCCTACCTCCCACAAACCACCAAAATGAGGCGAGTACGGCGGAATAAATGTGAATTCAATGGAGTTATTAGATGTGAAATTTATAATATCTGATTTTGAGGAATCTAAAAATTTTGAAAATTCCTTTAAAGCTCCTACAAAAGTCGTGCCATTGTCAGAATAAATCTGCAATGGTTTGCCACGTCGAGAGATGAAACGCTTCAACGCCAGCAGATATGCCTTAGTAGTAAGGTTTGTGACTAGTTCTAAATGTATTGCGCGCGTAGTAAAACATACAAAGAGACAGATATAACATTTCGTTAACTTTGCCCCCCTTCCGGTACGGTTCAGCATGAACAATGGCCCAGCGTAATCCACGCCACAACGTATGAATGGATACCCCGGTTCCAATCGTTCGGTAGGTAAGTTCCCCATTTGTATATTTAACGGTTTAGGTCGCATACGCTTGCATCTCATACAGGTGTGCACCACTTGTTTAGCTAAGTTACGCCCTCTAATAGGCCACCACGTATCACGAACTGTGGCCAGTAATAACTGAGCCCCTGCGTGTAATAGTGACTTATGTTGATGTTCAAATATAAGGCGAGTCAACGTGTGTTTACCACACAACAACAAAGGATGTTTTTTGTCATATGAGAACGAGTCTGAATATGATAATCTGCCTCCTACTCTAATTAGATCGTGTTCATCTAAGAAAACATTTAAACTAGAAATACTGCGAGGTAGTTTTAATTGACGATTTTGTTTTAATGTTTTATAAACATCTAAGAAAGATTGTTGTTGTGCTATTCGAGTTAAAGTTCTAACAGAAATATCTAATTCTTCCACCGTTAGACAACCTGTGAGCCGTTCTGTTTTTAATTTTGTGCGGCTATTGTTTATGAAACGCATAATGTACGCCACTACGCGTCGTAAACGATTAAAACATGAATACCTATCGAATAGAAAAGAATCTGAATTTACTTGAACGAGCAATGAAGTTTTAAGTGATTTTAGTTCGGGTAATTCATCGTGATTAACATTACTACATGAATTAATATCATGTTCCCATTGTGTGTTAGGAACTTGTAGAAATGACGGTCCACGCCACCACAATTCACAAGTTTTAAGTATATCTAGATGCACACCGCGCGATAACAAATCAGCTGGATTTTGTTTACCGGCTACATGAAGCCACGGTTTATCGCCCGTGAGTTCATTAATTTGTACAACGCGGTTCTGCACAAATGTTTTTAATAAATTAGGTGACATTTTGAGCCATCCTAAAACTATTGTTGAGTCTGACCAAAAGTATACGTTATTAAAAGTTAGTCTTAATGAGTTACTAATTTTCGTAAACAACTTTGCAGCCACTAGCGCGCCACACAGTTCTAAGCGCGGCACGCTTACTGGTTTAACGGGAGCGACCTTACTTTTCGCACATAACAACGTAACTGATAGCTGTGCATCTGTATAGCTGCGTATATATGCGCAGGCGCCGTATGCGTCTTGCGAAGCGTCACAAAATATATGTAAATCAATAATGTTTGTATTTTCTCCAATGACATAACGTGGAATGCGTATGTCTTGTAAATTAGGCAATTTATGAATGAATTTTTGCCATTCTACTAGTATATGGTTAGGAACTGCGTCATCCCACCCTATCTTACATAGCCACATCCTTTGTAATAGAATTTTAGCTATAATGATGTTTGGTGTAAGTAAACCTAAAGGATCATATATCTGCGCGATGACTGAAAGAATATTGCGTTTAGTAGCGTGAGTTACGTCATGATCACATTTTGTGCTAAAATACAATTCATCTGATGAATAAAACCATCCCATACCTAGCGTTTTGGTATGACAATTTTCTCCTAGTGAGAATTCCTTAGAAATAGACGGTAACTCGCTTTGTGAAATTGATGAGTTAAATATCCATTTTCTAAGGGGGAAACAACCTGATTCTAATACTTCAGACACATCTTTGCATATTTCTAATAACCTTTGTTGATCTTGATGTCCCGTTATTAAATCATCAACGTAAATGTCGTCATTAATTACTTGTGCGATGACGTCATCTTTGCATTCTAACGCGAGTTGTTTCAAACATCTAATACTGAGATACGGCGCGGACGCCGTCCCGTATGTGACGGTGTTAAGTTGAAATACACCGAGCGGCTCAGATGGATCTTCCCTCCAAAGTATTAGTTGCAGATTTCTCTGATCAGGCTGTATTAATATTTGCCGATACATTTTCTCAACGTCAGCGCATGCTACATATTTAAATTGTCTAAAACGGAGCAAAATTGAAAATAAATCATTTTGTAACGTAGGCCCAATGTGTTGTATGTCGTTTAATGATTTGCCCGAAGTGGACTTCGCACTTGCATCAAAGACAACTCTAAGTTTGGTTGTTGAACTATGTTCCCTGTAAACACCATGATGTGGTAAAAATTAACAAGGTGAAGAGTATTCTGATATGCGACTCATGTGACCCAGATCTAAATATTCCTTCATAAAATCGGTATACATTTTTCTATAGCTAGGTGCGCTTGTAATTAGTTTGCGTTCGAGTGCAAGAAACCTGTTTTTTGCCATAGAAAATGTATCATGTAAAACATCAGCTGATTGACTGAGTGGAATGCGCACAGAAAAACGACCTTTAACGTCGCGTAAAGTTGTATCTTTGAATAAATCTTCGCATGCACTTTCAGCTTTAGTGAGATTGTTATGCGTTGAAGATATTTCTTCCAGTTCCCAAAATCTTTTGAGTTCTGATTTTGATGTTTGCGTGAAATTACATTGAGTTAGGTTAACGCGTGAATCCTTTTTATTATAAACAGTTCCCGATATGACCCAACCAAGTTGTGTGTTTTGTAAATATGGACCATTCGGTAACCGTATCAGACCTTCACTAAGTAGCTCCCAGAACTTATCTGCCCCCAACAATAAATTAATTTCACCAGACAGATAGAATTCGGGATCGGCAAGTTGAACATTGCCTGGTATTTCTAAGTGGTAATTACCTCCTAGTGATGGTAACTGTGCCGTAATACGAGGCAAAACTAAACAACTAAAATGCGTGCTATACGTGTTCGTTTTGGATCGCAACTGAATACGACATGATTGCGTGGATTGGGATATAGTATTACCTATACCTATAACTTGAACAGTGGACTGTATCAATGGAAGATTAAGTTTTTTACAAAGCGATTCAGATATGAAGCAATGTTGACTCCCGTTGTCGAGGAGAGCTCGCGTTGTGTGATAGTTATGATGTTTGCCCGCTATTTCCACTAATGCGGTCGATAATAATACCGGATTAAGAAAACATTGCGCTTTGGTATTATTATCTTCCTTGTAAATTGTGTGAGATTTGTGAGAAGTAGTGAGCGGCATCTGTATGTGTGAAGTACTCGTATCATTTGATTCAGACTGCGGCACTATTTGCGTGATTTGAGCAACAGCTGATGATGTGCGAGTGTCTACCACGGCATCTGTGTGAATTAACGTGTTGTGTTTTTTGTTACAATGTCTGCACGGCCCATACCAACACTCGTTTACTGCGTGATCTGATCGTAAACAATTACGACATAACTTTTTCTCCTCAATGAAATTTAATTTATCTTTAAGAGATAAATTAAGGAAATCTTCACACGAGTAAACCGGGTGATTGGAACCGCACTTAGCGCATTTGTAACGTGGTGAATTAGATGGTTTTTTGTTATTGTTATCTTTGCGTGTATTAACATGACTGTGTGATTTAGTGACCGACTGTTTCTTTGTGTGAGCGTCTACTGATTGTTTGCTTTGAGGCCCAATCGATTCTAAAAAATCAGCACGATCCTTGAGGAATTTCATTAATTCAGACAGTTTTAATTTTCCTACTTTCGGGAGGGTACTTTTGTAACTTTCCCACTCGCGATCGGTCGTAGAATCCAGCTTGGAAGTTATTATGTGGATAATTAAAGTATCCCACGTATCTGTAGGCTCGTCTAACGTTTTCAGCGCCCGAATGTTTCTTAAAACTGTATCTATTAATTTACGAATTTGAGAAGCTGATTCTTTATTCATCGATTGAGCATAGAATAACGCTTTGACATGATTACTAACTAGCAAATTATCATTGTTATATCTATTCTCTAAGAGACTCCAAGCAACTAAATAGTTGTCGGAAGAAAACTCCAATGCCTTAACTACTTGTAGTGCATCACCTGTAAGAACCGATCGTAAGTAGTGGAACTTCTGAACATTATCTAGATTATCACTATTGTGTATCATTGATAAGTAAGTATCGCGAAACTCGAGCCATTGATCGTATGAACCGTCGAATTTCGGCAATGATATTGTAGGCAATTTCATGCAATTAAGAGTGCGACTTTGACCGCCGACATTTTGAGTGGAAGTATCTTTCAAAATACATTTAGCCTTGCCCACAATAGCATAATACTGATTTTGAAACGTTTCTCTCTCTAGTAGTTCCCCATCCAACTGACTATCTGACACAATGGAATCTAATTCATCTTGTATAGTAGAAAATTGATCAATTAATATTTTAAAGGCTTGAAAACGCTCCTCTAACTCAGCTTTCTGAGCGTCCGTTATTTGCGAAACATCTAATGACTGCGCATATTTAGAAAACAAAGTTAATTTTCGTTTAACGTTACCTCTTTTCTTAACTAAATCGCGAATGATATCTGCACTATTTTCTATTTCTACAATTGAATGCCTCTTATGGCCAAGCATTTTGGTGGCTTGCAAGAAAGAAAGATCAAGTACTTACAGTAGACCGGCGCGCGCCCGAGCGATGTAGGTAGACGCACAATTTTGCACCGCAGTTTAACACTGGAATTTTGCGAAAAATAACGATATTAGCACAAACTGAGCACAGGACTTTGGAAGGAAATTGGGTGGATTGACCTGACCGTTGCTGAAGATGGTGCTTGCTGCTTCGGATGAACGTTCGGCTCGAAGGTCCAAATATGTTGGGGGTTTCTGCGTCAGGTCGTCGTCGTGTCAGCGTCGTTGGATGAAATTAGACACCAGGCTCCTCGTGATAACGTGTAATATCGTTTTTACAGTTTGCAGTATTTTTACAATAAACTAGGTACAGGTAACAATTTGCGTGCGTTCGATGATGGCGTGTCACTAGGACAGTGAAAATCCGCAGGGCGTCGCTAGCGTCGCGCTGACGTGCTTGCTTCCCCGCGCGCCGCCTTCGTCCCGGTCGGTTGCTGTTACTTGTTGCCAGTAGATGGCTCTGTGGTCTTCAACAATATCAAACAATCGAATACTAAGAAAACTTGGTTTTATTGGTTTACTTGGATTTAATTCTTGAAAAAGTGATTGATATCTTTGGTTTTGCAACAAACATTACTTATTCTTAACATTAAGGTGAGGTTCTATCAATAATCTATGGATACTTCACCTGAAGTCGCCGCCCAAGCTGTGGCACTTATTCAGGCCGGACACAGCCAAAGAAACGTGAGTGCTCAACTTAATTTAAGTCGATCTGCGGTCCGAAATGTTTATCGGAGGTACCTAGAGACTGGCGGCTTTGTTCGTCGCCAAGGAAGGCCACGATCTCGGGTCACAACTGAAAGGCAGGATCGATTCAACGTGACGACCAGCTTGAGAAATCGTCACCTTACCTCCATTGAGATACAAAACCAACTTCGCGACTTCCACGGAGTATCTGTGAGCGCTCGAACTGTTCGGAGAAGGTTAAAAGAACGCGATATGGTACCACATAAGCCAGCTAATGGCCCCAAACTAACGCGAGCCCACCGAACAGCGCGCCTTCATTTCGCACGCAGTCATTTAAATTGGACACAGCAAGATTGGAGCCGTGTACTCTTTTCTGATGGTTCTAAAATTGTGTTACATGGCAATGATGGAAGGAAGAAGGTCTACCGACGTACAGGAGAGCGTTTCGCACAATGCTGCTTTGAAGAGAGGGTTGCTTATGGCGGTGGCTCATGGACTGTCTGGGGCCAGTCTGGGGCGGTATATCCGCGAGCGGCAAAACTCAATTTGAGGTTGTTACAGGACCACGGCTGCCAACATTAAATGCTGAAAGGTACATTCGTGAGTGCTTAGAACCTCACGTGAGACCATACGCGGACTATATGGGCCCAAATTTCCTTTTTATGCATGATAATGCAAGAGCCCATGCGGCCGGCATCGTCAGGGAATATCTTTGGGATGTGAACATTACAGTTATGGACTGGCTAGCCAGAAGCCCAGACATGAACCCTATTGAGCATATGTGGGACGAGCTAAAAAGACGTGTTAGGGCTCGTCAGCCAGTTGCCCAGACGATGCAGGAGTTGAAAACTGCCATAGAAGAGGAATGGGAGATGATCCCTCAAAATTTCATAGAGCGGTTGATAAACTCTATGCCTAATCGTATGAGAGCTGTGGTAGATGCCCATGGAGGCAACACGCGTTATTAAATTAAACCTTTATTTGATAAAACATGTTTTTTATTCAAAAATCAATTGCCTTTAACAAGGCGCATATCCGACTTGTTAGGCGTAGCTCCATGTCGTATGGTATTCTGAATTCAAATTTAAAACAATACGATCGAAAAAGATGGTAAAATGTATCAGGTTTAAAACTGCATCAACAGTTTTTGTTCAATCTAGCAATCATATTTCGGTAGGGGCCATCGAAACCTAAACTCTAAGGTGGGCCAATAGATGTGTCCAGAAGTGTATTACATTAGATTTGTTAATAATAAAAAAAATATTATTATAACTTAAAAAAAAAAATTATTACAATTCCTTCACTAATTAATCGAAAAGAACTTCGTTCCATCCGGGTGTCCCTTGACACATCTCAACTTTTTATTTTTAACTATTGATCTAAAAAAATCTGCCAAATAGACAGATTCAAATAGACAAACTGATGCAAATAATTTCTCAAGGGAAATAACATCGGCTGTTTTCTCTTCTCCTGACGAACACAGATTAGATGTCAGTGTATTTTCTTGCTAGCAGGTAATTAGGATGTTCCTGTCAAAAAGACCAAAGAATATACATTGAGTTACGCTACGGTGTAATAGGCAGACCACAGTAATGGGTTGTTAAATTTGTTGGACGCCTTATGGCTGAGAAACGGTAGAGTTGGAGCAAATTTATGCAACAGATAATTTTGCTCTCATGCTCCGACGATGGGGTCTAGTAGCCTCGCTTATTTCATGTGTTACATTGTGAGGTGAGCTCGTGGCTAAGTGAGGAGCTCGTGGCTAAGTAATAACAGCCGCACGGGTAGATCCATTAGGTTAAACTACGCTTGCCGGGGTCGGTCTGTGGATGGGTCACCATCTTTACATTCCGAGACTTCTCCGTGCCTCGGAAAGCACGTTAAGCCGTTAGTCCCGGCTTTCATTCGTGGATTTTTGACAGTCGTTACGGGTCGTCAGAAGCCCGAAAGTCTGACAACCAGTCTTACCAAGGGGTATCGTATTACCCAGTTAATGGGTTGTGGAGGTCAGATAGGCAGTCGCTTCTCGTAAAATGTTGGTATTCAGCTGCATCTGGTTAGACTGGAAGTCGACCCCAACATAGTTGGGAAAAAGGCTAGGCAGATTGATTTGACATTGTGAGGTGAGAGAGGGAGATAAGAAAAGAGATGGTAAATGCAACGATGAAATTCATCAACAATGCATCAGTGTTGGTATGATATGGTTTGCTCGAAATTTAAAAAGTTGTTGATAATTCCAAATGTTTTTGGGTTCATACCTCGAAAGGAAAATACGGAACCCTTATCCTTAGTCCGTCTGTCACAGCCAATTTGCTCCGAATCTAATAGACCGATTAAGTTGAAATTTGGTACACATATGAATTTCTGTGACCAAAACACGGACGTGTAACGTAAATAAATGAATATTGATTACGGGCTTTTGGGGGGCATATAAGAAAAACAAAAGGTTTCGAGAACTGTAGGTACCGTAAGACACATCAAATGAAAGGGCTTACTGTGAGGGTCTCAAATATATTTTTTTGTAATTTAAATTAAAATAAAATTGAAAGTTATTGAAGCAAATAGACGAAAATTGACCATTACTGCAATAGGAAAACCCTTTTAAAGACCATTTAAAATTTAAAGACATTACTTATCTAACTTATCTCCGAAACAACAGAGCCTAAAATTTTGAAAAAAATACAGAAAATCTATACTTACAGATTACAGGAAAATTTATAAGAAGTCTGTGGTCTTAAAATAACATAGTAAATCTCTACAAATATACATTCGCAGTTGTAATGTATGGGAGAACATGTTTTTCAACTACAGTGTTAAGTTTGTACTTGGGATAAATTCATCTTAACTACGGAACCCTACATTGTGCGTAGTCCGACACGCACTTGGCCGGTTTTTTCTGAAAATCCTGCTAGGCAACCAACCAACCAACCAATAAAACCAACCAACCAAATAACCAATAATATAAATAAAAAAAGCTCTGATTCCATTAACAGAGATCACTTAGACGTACTCGTAACTACTTCTCTATGCCACCATAGTATTCATATCAACCCTGATAATACTATGGCACTAAAAACATGCATCAATCATAACCCTTTCAGTAAAAAGGTGCTTATTATTGTGTTTGATATCTCTCGGTGTGATTGATGATAATGTTATTAGGTTCGTTAATATTTATAACTAGACGAGTTCATAACCTTACACTTGCTATCTTCAGTGTGGAACTTTCTAGAGTTGTCAGTCAGAAACCTGAATTTCTGGGTGTCAGTAGCACTAAATCGTAATTTCTACTTGATACTGTAATGCATCGGGTAAGAATGAAATTCAATTCTAGAAGGGCAAGATGAGTTTTGAAGAGTCCCTCGCCAAAACTTGGGTTAAGAAGCGGGGCGTCTTCCTTGCTCCCATTAACCCACTCATTTACGAAGGTCCATGATTGTTTATTTTACAGCGGTTTTTGGCTCACCACTCAAGGCCCAAGGCCCAAGATTAACAGTGTGATTGACGAACTAATTAATGTCATCTTTACATACGTACACATTTTAAGGATCTACAGGATTATTGGTAAGATGACGGCAATCCATTAAGAGGATGCAGGAGAGATCATTTGCAACCAAATTACCCCTTACGACCCCCACCCTTACCCTATGCAAATGGCAACCATTTTCAAGTAATTTTCGACAAAAAACCTGCTCAAAATTATGACAATCGTAGCGATTTGTAGCTTTGATTTAAAAACTATTAAAGATAATTGTCATTTTATGGTGGAATTATTCTGTATTGAAGTGCTAACAAGCAGATAATAATAAAAACGTTTATTTCACTAATTGGCCTCTTTTTTTAGAAATTTTCAAAGAGTTTACCTACCGCAGATTTCTTCAAAAAATTATAAAATGTCAATGTCAATGTCATTTGCATACGACTCATAAGGGGTAATTTAGTTGCTAACTTAGCCAAGTAAAATTACCCTATACTTACTGCAAATTTTTTGCGCTTAGCAACACATTTAGCCATTCATTTTTATTTATATAAGTAGATTTATCTACAGGCATTTGTATTTACATTATACAAAGTTGGCCAGAATAAAGCAGTACAATATTATAGATGACGCGATCAAAATTCTGCTGAATAAAAATGTTAAGCCGGGTGAAGTTAAACTGTTCACGAGGGACTTAATCAGAAAAAACGTAGTAGCCATGAAAAATGGGAAGTAAGCAACTTTGTACTTGTGTTCTTTTTGCGAGTTGAAGAGATATTTTTATGTGATCATTGAGTCATATTACGTCATATTTATGAGAAATCAAAAGTAATAAGGACGTTTCCTTCTCGGCAAACGTGCACTGTTGTCGACTGCATCATTGCTTGCCATCAGGTGGGATGGTGACCAAATACGAGCTTATCAAAAAATTATTTAAAAAAAACGGCCAAGTGCGTGTCGGACCACACACAATGAAGGGTTCCGTAGTTGGGATGAATTTATCCCAAGAACAAACTTAACATTGAAGTTGAAAAACATTTTTTCTCATACATTCCAACTGCAAATGTAAGTTGGTCGACTATTACACGTTAATTGTAAAGCCTATTTAGCTGTGTCAGTATTCCTTTTAACTTCGTTATAATTACTACTGCCGTGAATATTGTCACATATCCAAAAGCAACCATTTAGCTAGCAGGGGGTCCCGACCCTTGATTGTAACAAAAGTCGAAAAATAGTTTTCACAGACCCGCAATATTTTTGAACGGCCTATCCAACGGTATCCCAGACTATGGGATAGTCAAGAAAAAAAATATCATCCCCACTTTACGTGCAAGGGCAGTACCCTATAAATATATTTCTTCAAGATTTTATTTTACCACTTTATCGGCGTGATTAATATGTATACTTATGCCAAATTACATCATTCATTCATTTTTTATTTTTTTTTTTCATTCATTTTTTTTTATTCATTTTTTTTTTTTCATTTCATTTTTTCTAAGTATCTGAGATAAGCCGCGGACATACAGACAGACGGACATGGCGAAACTATAAGGGTTCTTTGTTGACCACGGAACCTTAAAAAACGAGTCCTAAAAGCCGATTATTCTTCAACATTCAGAATTCCATCTTTAACAATCAAAACACTACTAATTAACACCATCATTCTAAAACAAACACGAGAGCCTACATAAACGTAAACTCATACATCTCGACACCCGCCATTTTACTAACCCCGACACCCTTATCAAGTAGATGACCGTTTTTAATTAATTAAAAGCGTGGATCAAGTCGGAAAGGAATTTGCGATAATGAACCGGTGGCATTTTTTTTTTATTTTCTCCGTCATGAAAAAGTAAGACACTCGGATGTTGAATGCCAAATTGGATAATAATTTTTTTTAGACTGTGACCGTTTATTTTGGTTGCAAGTGTATTTTTTTAATAGATATCTAATCACCAGGTAGTGTAGGTAGGTGGTGTGGTGGTGGTGGGGATTAGTTATAATATGCAGCTTAAAAGCCCTTTGAGCTTCATATCTGTTTTTTTTTTTTTCTAGGAAATGTAATGAAACTCGGGAGGGGATCTAAGCTCCGGTCTCAAGATTACGTCATGGTTTCTGCAATTTGCTATTAAGATATAAGCTAGGTTTATTCAGCTCTCTACTAAGGGCGAATTTCACCATTGAAACTGAATAAAAACCGGCCAAGTGCGTGTTGGGACACGCGCAGTAATAGGGTTCCATAGTGCACGCCGCCGCCCGTCGTTATTCGAGCGTAAATATTATTAGTTTAGAAATCATTATGTCGTTTATTTATTTTCTTTATTTTTTTTTAAATATTTCTTAAAAAAAGGATATAAAAAAAACATAAAAAAATATAAAAAAATAGAAGTCCGCCGGTATCGGGAGCAGGGTCCAAGCTACCGGTGGTTAGGGCTGCAGAGACAGGAACCTTCTCACAATGCGAGCCGTATCAAGGAGTACTGCCTTCTGAATCAGGCCCTTGATCCAACCGCCTAATGATGAGAGATGTTGGTCGAGGCTTTCGGCCATCAGGCCATTGGCCGTGACGACAATCGGCACAAAGACAGCCGAGCTCACATTCCACACGTCAACAACCTCGTGAGCTAAGTCGAGATATTTTATTTGTTTTTCTTTCTCAGCTTTCACGAGGTTCTCGTCATGTGGAATGGTAACATCGACTATCATTGCGTGGCGCGCTAACCGATCTATCACCACTATATCAGGCTTATTGGCGACAATAGTCCTGTCAGTAATGATAGACCGATCCCAGTACAAAGTGACATGGTCATTTTCGAGAACTGGGTCGGGCACATACTTGTAGTACGGTACCTCAGAGTCGACAAGTTTATATATTATTTCAAAGCAAGTTGCTGGTGGATAATCCTAGCTACTTGGTTATGCCTGTGTAAGTACTCGCCGTTAGCCAAAATCATTATTATTAAGAATGTTTTCATTTTATTTTTACATGGTTCATAAACTTATATTTACTATCTGTTTTACACAACTAACAACGTTATTTATTTATTAATTTATTTAGGCTAGCCAACAATTGTTTACACTAAACATTTAAAAATTTTTGCTAACAATACTTACATTTATAAGTGCAACAATTACTTATAGGCTAGCACAACATGCACCATTTAAGGTTTTACATAATAAAGAAAAAGTGAAAAAGGATATAAATTACAATTATTAAAGCTATTAATATTTTTAAACAATAATAAAAACAAACATTTCATTGTAAATAATAAAAAATAAAAAAATTACATAAAAACAAAACAGATTGATAACATTAATAAATTAAATTAAATTAAACTAATAATAAAAATCTCATAAAATCACATCATCTAATAATTCTACTTACATTACCTTGAATCCTAATCATTACAAAAATAACATTATAATACGATACGATACGTTATATAATATAAGCAATTTTTAATGGATTTGTACGAAATTTTTACTGTTCCAAGTACATTTTATAAGTTGGTTAATTATTACTCGTAAACTTGAAAAGCCTACTTAGCTGTGATAGTTTTCCTTTAAATTTCGTTATATATATGTACTACTACCGTGAATTTTTTCACCCATCCAAAACTAACCGTCTGGCAGGGCGGACACTTGACTCTAACAAAAATTTGCACTTTAAAGCTTAAAATTTTAGAAACGGATCCCTAAATCGAAAAATTGTTTTCACAAACCCGCAATATTTTTGAAATACCTATCCAACAACACCCTACACTATGGGGTAGACGAGAAAAAAAAACATCCCAACTTTACGTGTACAAAAGGTACCCTAAAAAATATTTTTTTTTTCATGATTTTATTTTACCACTTTGTTGGCGTGATGAATATGTATATCCATGCCAAATTATAGCTTTCTAATACTAAGACTCTCTGAGCTAAGCTGCGGACGGACGGACAGACTGACAGACATAGCGAAACTATAAGGGTTCATTGTTGACTACGGAAGCCTAAAAACCGCGTAAAGAGCTGTCAGTGTCAATATTCCACAACAATGATGACACTGACAGCTTTTGAACGCGGTTTAGATGTGCTTATCGCGTTCAGTTTTTTTTATGAAATTCGCCCTTAGAGAGGGCGTTTGCACGATGCTGTCTTGTACGATATTTTACGGTAAAATGTTGAAACTACACGTCAGCTTCCTACTTTTCAGTGTTCATACGGTTAAAACAAATGCAGATTAAATCTGCCATGTGATCAAAACATTATACAGTTAAATATTGTATTGATCAACATCGTGTTTACGGGGCCTTAAAAACAAAAGAATATCGAAACAGAATTCCATGTAGAACGCAATCCAAATTCAAACGCAAACAAAACATAAGCGAAACATACAGCAACCCATCGATTCAAAAATGTCAGAAACGAACACAATTAAGTTCAATATTCGACTAGTAGTAAAAATATTATGAACCCTCAACCGCGCTGGGGTATTTACGAGACGTGGACGCGAGTAGTTTGCACTGCACTCGCGCGGTGGCACTGTTTGCGCCACAATCGCGCGGTGATTTGTCGTGTCCTGTCGCAGGCGAGGGTTAAATCGCCATTGAATTGATCGTGTTTTGTTGGAGTTCCTTGGGTTGTGTAATGGAAAACAGTGATGGTGTTTGTTAGAGATTACGTAGATTAATATCGCCTTTGTTGAGATTTTAATAATTACTTGTGTTTGGCTGCAGATTTGAGGGCTATTATTATGGAGAACTGAAATCAACTTCGGGGCAAAAAATGCTTGTTTTTCCTATAAATGCTTTTTTTAAAGTCAGAACCACGCTTGTTGATGGAATGAAAAATAAGCATGTTATGCAATTTTTCTTTTTTTGCGTTAAAAAACAGAAATAAAGCCAATTTAGCAGTTAGCAGAAACAACTCAAGAAAACTGTCAACGTAATGTAAAATTAAAAACAAAAAAAAAAACTAAATGCCACAGCCTAATCAAACAACACGGCACGCGACATCGCCATTCAGTCCAAACAATTCAACTGGACAAACGTTGGCAAAATTTTGACAAATACAACCACAACCCAGCCGAGGCCGAGTAAACAGTGTAACGTGTTATTTGTATTACTAAACGTCAGACGAGCAGAGGTTAAAAATATTAACGTTGGCATATTCATCATGTGTGGGTTCATGGGTTGTAAATATACTGGTGTGAGTACCCTGTAGGCTGCAAAGGGTTAAGTATCGTTGGGTAAGACGAATATCTATTGTAAATCTGCGTATGCCCTTTGACATAGTTTACATTCAGACTTAAACCTAGCTTACTAACCAATATGTGATAGAACGATCCTGATTTAAAAAAAACCGACTGCAGTTTTTAATATGCTTGTGGCTAAGTAATAACAGCACCACGAGTCGGTCGATCAGGTTAAGCTACGCTTGCCGTGGTTGGTCCGTGGATGAGTGACCATCTTTACATACCAAGACCTCTCCGTGCCTAGGAAAGCACGTTAAGCCGTTGGTCCCGGCTGTCATTCGTGGATCTTTGACAGTCGTTACGAGTCGTCAGAAGCCCGAAAGTCTGACAACCAACCAAGGGATATCGTATTCCCCAGTTCTGGGTTGTGGAGGCAGTCGCTCCATGTAAAATACTGGTATTCAACTGCATCCGGTTAGACTGGAAGCCGACCTCAACATAGTTGGGAAAAGGCTAGGCAGATGATGATGAGTTTTGAATAGGCCTAACAAGATTGCTTTCTTGTTAATTTGTCACAATGCGAGGATTGAAATCTATCTACCTATAATAACAATACAACAGCTATATGTACTCATCTGCAAATCATTTGTAGCGGAATGGCATACCTACCATTTATACCTACCTTATATATTACCGATACCTACTCATTTCATAAATGCAGCACATAGGGTATTTCTATTTTTGTCCTAGCTAAGTTCTAAAATGTACCTACCCACTACATATTAGTTATTACAGAGACTGTACCTATATAAGGGACCGATTTTTAGAAATAAAGGCATTCCACACTCAACCAGCATTTGCGTCTCATTTTCATTACCTGCCTGCGTATCCAACACATTCTTACATTTTAAAATAACTTTAACTAAAGCTCTCCTAAAATTAAATATGTAATATTTTACATACATGGTTGATATGAGCAAGAGGCATTAAATTAAACTACATATACTATAGATGCATAGTGTTAACTCGGAACTATTAAAAAAAAGTTTAGAAGAAAAATAAGATAAAACTTTTTTCCAACAAATAAAATAGCTTAATGATCTATTTATAATGTAAACATCCTTTGTAGACATTTCTACTGACGTGCGTAACAAAACGGCAACGTCGCGTCAAAAATTTTGTCGTTTTAAGGATACACCTTTAAACGACAGAATTTTCAACAACATACTTAGTCAGCTGTTAGGGCAGATACGTCGTGTTTCGACAAAGAAAAAACTAAAAAATAATCCTGTGACTAAACTATTGCTTCTATTTATCTGATTTTTAGTAAAGATGCTGAAAATGATACAAAGTATATGTGGTTTAATTTAATGCCTCTGGCTCATATCAACCTTGTACTTATATCACTTTCACTCTCAGATTTCTTAAATTTTATACAAGACAATTTCAAAATAATTATCAAATAAAATTAGTTTTAATAAAGTAGAAACCGTCTTCAAAAACCATAATCGAATAAAATAACTTTCATAAAACACTTAACAGCTTCTGAAGTCGGTGCCAAGCTAAGGTGCATTGATGAATTGAAGACACCGACTTCAGAAGCTGTTAAGTTTTAAATGAAAGTTGTTTTATTCGTTTTCAGTTTTTGAAGTCGGTTTCTACTTTATTTAAAGTAAATTTAATTTTTCCATTTTTAGTTGAATATACACATAAGAAAGCCCAAGACGAACAAAAAGAAGAATCATCAAAATCGGCTTAGAAAATCCGGAGATACAGTACATTTATGCATATAACTTCGTACATAAAAATAAAAACATAATGTTTTATATACTAAAACCTCCCTGAAAGTATGTAGACAACTTTATTGAAAGAATCATCAAAATTGGTTTATTAGTTTTTGCGAAAATCGCGGTCAAACAAACGTACATACGTACATACATCAATCAATCTGCCTAGCTTTTTCCCAACTATGTTGGGGTCGGCTTCCAGTCTAACCGGACATATATATATACATAAAGGGTCGAATACAGAACCTCCTTTTTTGAAGTCGATTAAAAAGCAATACTATCCGCCCATTTCAAAAATGCACGTTATTTTGCAGATTCTCCTTAAGGAGCCCTTAAGGGCACGCTAGTCGCTCATTATTCCGTACAGACGTAGTATGGTGATAATTCGTCTGTTTAGGGTACACATTCAAAACAAAAAAATATTTCAATTAGTCCGTCATTGACTAGCACTGTATTGAAGTAGAATCGGAAAAATATATTGGTTTTGAAGTTATGAGTGTCGAAACTTCCATATTTCAACAGTAATTTTAACGCATTTTTGGGCGTAAATAAATAGCTCCCGGGGTATGAAAATGGTGAAATCGTTACCGGCCACGATAGATAATTTATTCACTAATTCAAATAACTTTATTTTGAATAAATATATCCAGTAGTTTTTTCATAACATTGTTTTCATTATAAATCACTGTCTATTTCACTAAATATACATAAAAACTAAATAAATAAATACAAAATAAATTATTACTAAATAAATAAAGTAAGTAACTAAATATTGGCATAATATGGCATATAAGCCACACCACCAATGAGTTCCGAGCCGCTGACTAGTTGCTCCTTAATTTACTAAACTACAATCATTTTGAAGGTAATCATGCAAAACTCACAACAATAGAAGAAAATATGAAGCAACAATTTGTCGGCTCACAAAAAACCCAGTATTTCATACGGAATTTCAGCCAGAAATTGGTACATAAAAACATCAGGAACGAAAAATATGGAACAAAACAGGAACTATTGAATAGCCAAGCGGATCTTCCAGTTTGCAGGTTTTAAACAATAAAGACCAAATACACGTACAGACGAGCGCGCAAACTGTCAATGAATGGACGGGTAAAACAATAATTTGTGCAAGGTACAGTTGTGGCGAAAAATGTTTGTAGAAATTGTTTCCAATAACCAGAAGATTCTTCAATATGTATTCATCTATACTTATTCTATAGTTATTATAAAATAAAATCGCTTTTCGTGTCTGTGTGGTCGCGTTGTTCTTCTAAATTACGCAACAGATTTTGAAGTGGTGTTCACTATCATTTAGAGAATTTATTCGGGAAGGTTTTTTTGTACGTATAATACATTAATATTTAACTTATTTATAACTAGCTTTTGCCAGCGGCTTCGCCCGCGTGTATGTCGGAAATTATCCCACGGGAACCTTCTACCGGGTTTAAAATTATTCTATGTCTTAATCCAGGTTATAAACTATCTGTATACCAAATTTCATCCAAAACCGTTTAGCCGTTTTTGCGTGATTGAGTAACAAACATCCAAACATACAAACTTTCACATTTATAATATTAGTAGGATATAGAAATCTTCATGTTTTGTCGAGTCGTAAAAACCGTGCAAAGCAGGGCCGGGTCGCTAGTATATATTATAAATTAAAGTTGCTTTTCGTGTCTATCTTTGTGACCACGATGTTCTTCTAATCTATCTTTAGATAGATAGGATAATACATTAATATTAAACTCGTATATTAAAAAAAAAAACCTTTTGTCAAATCGTAAAAACCGTGTGAAGCAGGGGTGGGTACTACCTAATATAATATTAATAAAAATCTTGATATGTAATATATACCAACAGGTGCACCCTTCTCGCTTCAAGATGTTCATAAGAGGATTATTACAGGGAAGCAACTTCCACCTGACTATTAAAATATGCTGCAATTTAAGAGCGTTGGCTCCGTACGGCATTTCATACAAACTTTCAAGTCCTTTTCTATCGAAATGAATGAACCGGTTTTAATGAAACTTCATACACATAAGCAGGATACATAGGTCTAAAAAGTTAGTTAAGAACATTTTCGAAAAATAGTGTTGTAGTTAAATTCCACCGATTGTAAATATTCCATAGAAACAGAGATTTCTAATCATCTTTTTTTAAATAAGTCATTTCGAAAATGTTCTTAACTAACTTTTTAGACGTACCCTGCTTATGCGTATGAAGTTTCATTAAAATCGGTTCATTCATTTTGATAAAAATGACTTGAAAGTTTGTATGAAATGCCGTACGGAGCCCCAACGCTCTGAAAATGATTTCATTCAAGAAATTACAAAGAAAATTTAATGCATGATAAGCAATGCCAAGTATTCTCACGACTGTGTATATAAAAAAAACAAAATAAAATGGATAGTTAAACATTAATTTGATTATGTAAAACTCTTTTATACCTCACACATACAATGAAAGCCGGACACTTCCACGAAAAACGTTAACATAATCCCTCACCAATTAAAAGAATAAAATTATTTAAAAAAACCAGCGCATTTTTACGCAAATCTCTGCAACCGTACTTTTAACCGGGCCGGGCCAACGATACCCGTATATTTTGAAAGAACCGGCCCGCACATCCAGCGCTTTGTTTACACCCATGCATCCGTATTACCGGTTTAACAAAGAGAACAAAGTTGGATCCAGCTCCCGCTGGAAGAAAGCGCTGATTGTATGCTGGTTTGGCGTGGACTTACTTTTTAAAGCGAGGGAAAAGATGTCGTCGTTAGTGGTTATATTTTTTAAGAAGATGGCTTATGATTTGCTAAACATAAATGGGATATTATTGGAAGATGAATGGCAGATGGGGTCGAAAAGTGCGACCACGCATCGGAAAGTACAGAGTAGTAGGTACCTTGGGGGTGGGTGGTGGTAGTACCTTTTAATGAGGTGGTCCCACCATCTGGTGAAGAAAGATAGAATACTCTTTATTTTAGGTGGTATACCTACGATAAAGAGTATTCTAGCTAGGTCAGACTAGGCGCACTCCGCATTTTGGGTATGCTGTGAGCTCGACTTGTCGACGCTAATTCAGTGCGGCTCGCACGTTAGTTCGATACTCCCTCACGCGCCACGTCGTAAAAGAAGACAACGCTAATGAGTCAGAAGGTATAAGAGCTATGCGATAGAAAAAGAGGCAACTTTTAGGTGAATATAACTGTAGTTAATTGACGCTGTGCGACCTGAATTGCACTTTATGGTGTCGTAGCAAGAGTCGCTATTTATTTGAATGATTTTGCGGAGAGAATCTTCTGTAGGTACTTGTACTATTATGTATTCTGTGCCTATGTAAATAAGTACACCTAAGAACACATAACCTAGCAGAGCTAAATAGGGTATTACAATGGGCGAACTTATCGCTAAAAGCGATCTTTTACAGCCAATCTTTGGATGGAAGATAACAGGAATTCGCTTGATGCGGGCAGCATTTAGTACAAGTCATTGTGGCATGCTTGTGAAAGGCATGTATGTCCAGCAGTGGACTCCTTTCTGTTGAATATCCACTCATCTTTAAAGGATTAGATTCATTTTGTAAATATGACATATTACATTATTCCCCGAAGGGTTGGGCGGAGGTTTATAGTAACAGCCGCATTTTGCCAGTTAGCCCCATTTACACGATGCAAGATTCAGGAACGTTCAAAAGTAATAATTGCATGCCATAAAGCACATTCAATTTTATTGCCATTCAAGGATTGCATGTAAGTATTTACACGCACAGGATTTCCATAAAATGGCTTACAGTAATTTAATGCAAGTTTTGCCATTCAATAAAATCGAATGCAAATTACACCAAGGCAATAAAATTGCCAGGCGATTATTGCATGCAAGTTTTGCCTCGTTGAAATACTGAGTTGCACGTCCTTGTAAAACGGATTCAAGTATTATCCGTATTTGTGCTGCCAAACATTTAATTAAATTTTATTGGACGTCTTGTTTTGTTTGCTCATATTTGAATGATAATTATATGTGATTTTATTGTAAGTGCGATTTACGCGTAGTTCGTTTTTTTTTTTGTACGTGCAATTTTAATGCACGTATTGTCTACTAGACGGTTCCAGGTAATTGCCCTTAAATATTTAATATATTAACAATAAACTTACACCGTGTAATACCGAATATAGCATTTTCGAAATCATTGTCTGTAACTTATAGTAGACGGCGAAAAAGTAAAAAAAAAAATAGTCTGTGGTTAATTTTTTTTTTCATTTTTAAATGAATTTTTATTGTTACTGTGAAGCTTTGGTTTTTTTTAATGTCTCACATTTATTATTACACTTTGAATTAATTATTAAGCTTATAAGAGATTAATACTTGACATATTGCGACCATCTCGCCATTATGTATTGAAATGAAAGTATAGTAGTTTCGCGTACTGGGTGTAATTGTAATCTCCGTTATCCTCTTAAGGAGTAATTGTATACATCATTAAGAACAACTTTTATTAGGGGACCAAACCTGAAATCGCGAAAAAAAAAAACAGCTGTTCCCTACATTTTGACGAGTTACGTGCACATAAATGAAGGGAACAGCTGAATTGTTTAGTAAAAGTTGTTTATAATGATGAGTAGGTACTATGGGCCAAAGTTCCGCATGATCACCTCAAAGGCGATAATCGCATGCACGGCTCACGACTCGATCGCACTATGTTCGTTTGTCACTAGCTGCGCTCTCACAGGAATATTTTTTTAAGTGAGCATGCTTAAATTTTGTTCATAGTACAATGGTGATTAAAATTAAACCCTGTATTTTTTTTAGAAATATAGTATTTAAGCCTCTAATAAAGCAGGATACTATTTATTATATTATTATAGTCGGGTTGGCAGCCCTAAAGGGAAGTCTATTGCCATCAACCGGGCACAAAGCGAGACACCGGGCTGCTTCAGGGATCCCAATAACTACATAATTCAGTTCTGCTACTGAGAATAATAATTATTATACAATGAAAACACAACCTACTTTATCAACACAGACTATAACAGCTTTCGAGTAAACATATTAAGTTAAATCTTGCTTTCAGGTATTATATAAATTCCCCAGAGTTTAGGTAACTCCTCCTTAGAAGAGGAGGCTACACTATAATTATATACCTACGTTTAACAATCAACCGGGTCACCCGGGTATCTAAGCCCCGTGTAATATCTAGCAACATCCGGTTGCAAGATGGTCGGCCCGGATATCCGGAGCTCTCAGATGTCGCTACTTGGCCCGCTCTATTAAAGTTGTTACGTCGTTATGTTTGCTTAAAAATATTAGTTTAAAATTTTAGTTACATTTGGTGGAATATTTAATATTTCTACGACTTTTATGTGAATACTCAGAAGACATAGAAATCCAATCTAGGATGATAAAAACGGTTGCATTTATAAAATACTAGCCGTTGCCCGCGGCTTCGCCTGCGTGGATGTTGGAAATTATCCCACGGGAACATACTACCGGGATAAAAAGTATACTATGTGTTAATCCAGATTATAAACTATCTGTGTGCCAAATTTCATCCAACACAACAACTGTTCCCTACATTTTGACGAGTCACATGCACATAAATATATGAAACAACTGATTTGTTTGGTAAAAGTTGTTTATAATGATGAGTAGGTACTATGGGCCAAAGTTCCCCATGATCACCTCAAAGGCAATAATCACATGCACGGCTCACGACTCGATCGCACAATCTTCGTTTGTCACTAGCTGCGCTCTCACAGGAATATTTTCTTAAGTGAACATGCTTATGTTTTGTCCATAGTACCTATAGTACACCCACGTTTCGGCAGTGGTTTTTAAGTATCATGTAATAATGGGCGAGCCTATCGCCATCAACCGGGCACAAATCCAGACTCCGGGCTGCTACTGAGAAATTCCAGATGGATAATTCAATAACACTGCTCGACCTGGAAATCGAACCCAGGACCTCATGCTCAACAGTAACTCATCACCGTCTACCTGGCCTTTTCCGTAATATAATATTTTGGGATCGGCTTCCAGTCTTACTGGATGCAGCTAAATACCAGTATTTTACATGGAGCGACTGCCTATCTGACCTCCGCAATCCAGTTACTGGGTAACACGATACCCCTTGGTAAGACTGGTTGTCAGACTTTCGTGCTTCTGACGACCCGTAACGACTGTCAAAGATCCACGAATGACAGCCGGGACCAACGGCTTAGCGTGCTTTCCGAGGCACGAGGAGTCTCGGTATGTAAAAATTGTTACCCATCCACGGACCGACCGCGGTAAGCGTAGCTTAACCTGATAGATCGACCCGTGCGGCTGT
The DNA here is from genome assembly GCA_946251885.1 of Cosmia pyralina. Classification (NCBI taxonomy): domain Eukaryota; kingdom Metazoa; phylum Arthropoda; class Insecta; order Lepidoptera; family Noctuidae; genus Cosmia; species Cosmia pyralina. The sequence goes on from OX276360.1 coordinate 21,611,412, forward strand.
CATTACTTTGGCCACGAGTCCCTAACTAATAAATCTAAAATATCGCAACCATTACACTAATCTATATAAAAACCAGTTACAACCCAACAGTCTGACATTCCTTGCGCAAGTCAAAATTTTAAAGTCAATCGAAAATCGACTCGACTCCCAACTCGCAATCATTCTATTTTCGATCTAAAAAAATCACCGAATCCATTTTATCTACCTGGCAACATTCGGCCGTGTCATTCAGTGCCTTTAAAAGTCGGTCGTAAAAATAAAAAACGGGAGTCTATGGACAATGGAGTTGGGGGTAATTTTTCACGCGTGTATAGAGTTATGTATGGTGTAAGGGCGCTTTTATATTGATATGGGGAATGAGATTATTTTTACTCATTTCTTACTGTATCCATTTTTGTGTGAAGTGACGACAATGGATAAAGTAAGAAACGCGTATATAAGGGGAAATTTAAAACAATACAACCGACTTCCAAAAACAACACTACAAAGTGAAAAAATAACTTTAATTTCTGAAGTCGGTGTCTGGTTGAATGTATTTTCGTTTTTTGCCACCGACTTCTGAAATTAAAGTTATTTTTTCACTTTGTAGTCTTGTTTTTGGAAGTCGGTTGTATTGTTTTGTAAAAAAGTTTTTATTCACTTTTTAGTTGTACCTGCAAAATATACCTGCAAAAGAAACTATAACATCATCCATATAAAAGTGGGGAAAACATACGTATTAATGAAGCTAACTCAAAACCGAAGCAAAGTTAATTAATTTTTTACCCTCTCGAATAAAACAACAATTTTTCAAATTGGACAACTCTGTAAAATGTTATGCGTGGTCATACATAAAAAAAAAACATACGTGTCGAATTGAGAACCTTTTTTTCGTCGGTTAAAAAGTGGGGAAAACATACGTATTAATGAAGCTAACTCAAAACCGAAGCAAAGTTAATTAATTTTTTACCCTCTCGAATAAAACAACAATTTTTCAAATTGGACAACTCTGTAAAATGTTATGCGTGGTCATACATAAAAAAAAAACATACGTGTCGAATTGAGAACCTTTTTTTCGTCGGTTAAAAAGATATTGATAGAAAAGTTGAAAGGAAATCCTTTTGCTAGTTTTTGAGTTTATCGCGTTCAGACAGACAGACGCGGCGGGGTTTCATAATAAGTAGTGAAGATAATAAATCAGCGATAATAGATCAGAGATAATAATAAAATCAGCAATAATAATAAAATCAGCGATAGTAAACGAAACTCTGCCATGCAAAAACTAAAAAGATTTACAAAGCAAAAAAAATATACATATTTCTTTTTAGTCCCACTCCTGGGCAGTGGTCCCCCTCCACTCCTTCCATCTTCAGTTTTGACGGAATGTTATTAAAACAAAATTATTTATTAAAATAAATATAATTAAATAATTAAAATAGCATTCCGTTAAACACGAAGCTATACATCACCTATTTGCCGAATTTTGGTGAAAATGTTAATTGAACGGAATAATGCGGCATCGGGTGGGTAAAACGAATTTATTTCAAACTGCAATTGTAATGAATAACAATTGTTTATTTATTTAGAGAATCTATTTAATGTGTTAATTATTGGATTTCAGTTCATTACTGTGTCCGATTTCAGGTTTACGGATGCTAAGCTATTCTTATAGCATGTTTTACATGAATAAATCAACTACATACAATATACGAGTACATAGAAATAAAACATAATATCCACGCTTGTGTTCCCCATGTGGTATAAATACCATAGAGAGCTGTATTACACCCTCATATGGTCAGTTACGTTTAAGGTAAACGCGCAGTGTTAGCTCGCGAAATTCAAATTTTCTTGCGTTTTTTGCAATTTGCATGTGTGTGTGTGTGTATGTGTTTTTGTGTGTGTGTGAGTGTGTGTGTGTGTGTGTGCATTTGTGTGTGTTTTTTTTTGTGTTTTGATGATTCGCAACAATAACAAATAATAATATGTATTTATTTATAAACATAAGAATCCCCACCCACGCGCCCAACACACGAAAGTCACCAGTTTCGTAAACAGCCGCAATGCCCCAACGCATAAGAGTTACCAGATAGAAAAGGGCGGGGCGAGCGCGTCTTTGTTTTTTATTTTTTGGAATTTTGTGTGAGGACCCACCCCTTGTGTTCCAGGTTCTTTGGAAAGGTAGTTAGTTAGGTGCAGTATAATTTTGACAAAAGCCGTGAGGTTGTATCGGCATTACGAACAAAGTTAGTCTGTTGTTGAAAATCAGTCTGCGGCGCGGGAGGCGCGCAATGGGAAGCATTTTTTTACCGAGATTATTGTTCGTATTTCTAAACTTTGGAAGAACAAAGGTAAATATTATGATGTCATTTGATTATTTGACACATGGGCAATATTGTATAGGCAAAAAAAAAATAGGGTTACCGCTTTAGATTTTGAAATAATTTTTAATTGTTTTTTATTCCCATAAACAAATTGATTTTGTTTTTGGGTATTGAAAATAAAACTAAGTCATCTATTGTTATAAAACAAAGTTCGTAATCTAGCCTAGTCTATCCGCTTTAAGAAACAGTCATTAGTTTACTATTAATTCATAGAAATATTTTGCATAAAAGCCGTGTATAGGTGCACATATATAATAGGCGCATGTGCATCGTTGCGTGCGGAAAAAAAATGTTCAAGGTGTCGCGCCGAGCCGGGCGCGTGAATGGGTGTCTCTAAGTTAGATTTGCCGTGTTTCGATTTTATCCAAAACCATGAAACGATTCTATCAAAACACGGAAAATCTAACTTAAAGAGGTGTATTGATGATTTTTATGGTTATAATTATGTAAATACCACGGACTAGAAAAAAAAAAAGGACTCCGGGCCACGCGTATCGAAAGTGAAGCACCTTACCGATCTATGTGTGCGTGATTTGAAAAAGACACGTAATGGCGGCCGCCTGACCGGTCGGCATGTAAATGTGTGCGTGAAGCGCATGTTTGTACAAACGGTCCTTACTACACTATACTATACTTACTGTGCTTCACTTTCGATATGCGTGGCGCGGAGTCCTTCTTTTTTTCCTAGTCCGTGGTAAATACATATTTGTTACTGTCGCGAGTCATATTTTGATCAATATATAACCTGACACTGACCTGAAGTTTGCAAAAAACGCAAGACCATTTCAATTTCGCGGGCTTTCACTGCGGGTCCACTTTAAGTCAAATGGAACAGGGGCGAGCCTTTTGCCATCAACAGAGCACACATACAGACACCAAGCTTCTATTCTCTTCTTGAATGATTAAAAACAATAATATAATATAATTTATGAACCCTGAAGTAAGACATTATAGACACTGAAGTAAGATAAAAAAGCGGCCAATTGCGAGTCGGACTTGCACACGAAAGATTCCGTACCATTGTACAATATTTCACACTACGTATTTTTATTAAATACTTTAGTAAAAAAAAGAACACGTTTCTTGTATTTTTCCCTATAATTTGTTTGTTGTTATATAATAGAATAGAATACTCTTTATTATGCACACCATTTAAATTATCATTTAGCTAATCCATGCGTCAGGTTCGTGAACAAGCGCTGTCAGTGAAGGCTGGTCATACCTTAGCGGCCACGGCTTATTTTAATTTAATTTAAATATTTGAATTGTTTTTTTTTTTTAAGGACGCTTTCAACGTTCTGCATCGTTCTCACATGTAAAATTTCAACATGAATGATGTAACCATTATTTTGTAACCATATCTTGATTTAAAAGAGTGTCCGTGGAGTTTCTTGCCCGTTCTTCTCCATAGGTACCTACTATGCTTTGGAATGGCCTAGCTTCATCTTTCTGACTGACCGACCCCTTGACAATTCAAAAGTGCCTGTAATTGGTTTAATTGAAATAAATGCTTTGAGTTTGAGTTTGAGTTTGATTACAGGTTACAATGTTGAAATTTTACATAGAGTGACACAAGCACACACACACACACACACACACACACACACAGCACACATACACACACACACCTACACACACAGCACAGCGGCTATACATACTCATCACGGTGGCACCCGTTGGATACGGAACCCTAAAAACCCCTTTATGGTGAAATGGTGTTTTGAAAGTATGGGGTAATCTTACATCTACGCGAACGAAACCAGGGGTAAAGTGCAGACAGTAGTCTACACGCGCGTATATTAACCGTGCCATTATGCACACACCCTAATGCCATATAACTATTATCTATTGTTGCAAAGTAATAATGTTCCATTGTGGAGGAAAACTCGCTTTATATTGATGGTGACTCGCGGTTTTAATTCAACAACAAAATGTTATTGGGCATGTGTTTTTGTTACCCCTGCCAAAAAGGCTTGAATAAGTTTATTATGCTAAAAGATTAGTATGGTTATACTCGTAGATTAAGATTAGTATGGAGGAGCTTGTGGCTAAGTAATAACAGCCGCACGGGTTGATCCATCAGGTTAAGCTACGCTTGCCGGGGTCGGCCGTGGATGGGTGACCATCTTTACATACCAAGACTCCTCCGTGCCTCGAAAAGCACGTTAAGCCGTTGGTCCCGGCTATCATTCGTGGATCTTTGACAGTCGTTACGGGTCGTCAGAAGCCCGAAAGTCTGACAACCAGTCTTACCAAGGGGTATCGTATTACTCAGTTACTGGGTTGTGGAAGTCAGATAGGCAGTCGCTCCACATAAAATACTGGTATTCAGCTGCATCCGGTTAGACTAAAAGCCAACCCCAACATAGTTGGGAAAAGGATAGGCAGATTGATTAGTATGGTTATAGGTGGCCTATCAAACGCTTCTTTCTCTTGGAAGTGTAAGTTTTGGGCAGCGTTTTTGATTTGGTCTAGTGATGCAAGCGCTACTGCTGAGCATGAGGTCCTGGGTTCGATTCCCGCGTCGGGAAAAATGTTATTGAGGTTTCACCATCAGGAATTTCTCAGTAGCAGCCCGGAGTCTGGATTTGTGCCCGGTTGATGGCAAAAGGCTTGCCCGCTATGGAACTTAAAGATAGCTGGTGATATAGGATCACTTCGGGGAAACAAGGCTTTATGTAATCTAAGTCTTTGCTAGGTGTTTTAAAAAGGCTGTCGCATTTTGTCATCTCTTTCGCTCACACGAGACCAAATTATCAAGAATGTTAAATGAAAAGATCTTTTTTTGTAAAATGTAATCAATTAGCGAACAAGTAAATAATATTAATTTATAAGTAATGATTAAAAACTCATTTTATTGTGAGATTTATTTATATCATCTCAAAAACAGATAATACTTTTTGTGCGGAGTATATTGGATAGCACAATAGAAATGTATTTCTAAAATTATGTACCTATTACAATAATATTATTTACTACTACTAGTTCGCTAATTGATTACATTTTTCAAAAAAGCATGTTTTCATTTAACAATCGAGAGAGGTGATAAAATGCGACAGCGCTCTTAAGACCTAAACAATATTTTACAGGAGGACCCATTTATAGTACTTACGAGTATTATATTTTATTTCGAACCTTCTTTTTTGTGAAATATTCCCACATACGAGTATGTTCTGTGATTATTTATAACTTAGGAGTCAAATTTTAGATTTCTCGTATTTAAGTAAGTATTTCCACGTGCGCGCTAGAAAAAAAAAACAACGAACTAAGCTTATCAATATTCCACAGATGGATATAATTAATTACTTAATCTATCTAGCCTATTCCCAACTATGTTGGGGTCGGCTTCCAGTCTAACCGGATGCAGCTGAATACCAGAATTTTATATGGAGCGACAGCATATCAGAACTCCACAACTCAGTTACTGGGAAACACGAAACCCCTTGGTAGGACTGGTTGTCAGACGTTTGGGCTTCTGACTCGTTTGACTTCGAAGATCTACGAGTCACGCCGGGGCCAACGGCTTAAGAGGAAATGCGGGCGGCGAGACTTTTGAAATTAGGTATTTGAAGAAACTATTGCTGTCGCTCTGCGAGCGCTCCACCTTCAAATTCGTGCGATAAGGACAACTGCAGATCCGACTGAATAGCCTATGTAAAAAGTCATATTTCGAGGTTTGGCTCTCGCCTATTTCCTCCTCCAATATTGGACCAATTTAAAAGATATTTCATAAACTGAATAAAAAGGATATATACTATTCCCCTATGTTTTTCTTTTTAACCGACTTCAAAAAAGGAGGTTCTGTATTCGGCCCGTATGTATGTTTGTCCGCGATTTTCTCAAAAACGAATGAACCAATTTTGATGATTATTTCACTACCGTGATCTACATTCTTTCAGGAAGGTTTTAGTATATAATATAATAATAATAATTTATGCAATTTCATACCTATCGATCAAAACCACAGGCCCTAAATATATCTTATAAAGGGGTCGCCCTGGCAGAAGCTGACTCTGTTAAGTTTCTTGGAATAAATTTAGATAAATTTTGCTCATGGAAAAATCATATAAATGACATTTGTATTAAAATAAATAATTTCATATACCCTTTGAGGCGTATTAGCTGCGAGGTATCCAGACATGCCGCAATAATGGCTTTCCATGGCTATATAACCTCCACTCTAAGGTATGGTATTATCCTGTGGGGTCGTTGTGTGGAGATTGAGCAAGTATTCGTTATGCAAAAAAAGTGTCTAAGAGCTATATTTGGGTTGAAGCAAATAGAGTCATGTCGTCCATTCTTTAGAAAATATAAAATACTAACTCTACCATGTATTTATATATTAGAATCCTGTATATTTGTTTTTAAACATAAGAGACTTTTCCAGCAAGCGACAAGCTATTATGCCCCACGATCTATGTATACTAATAAGTTATTTCAACCGAGGACGAATCTCACATGTACGGGTAATAACAGCTATATTATGTGCATAAAATTGTATAACAAAATACCAAATTCCATAAAAACTCTACCATTTGCTAGATTTAAAAATAATTTGACGAGGTTTTTAATTGAAAAATGCTTTTATAGTGTACATGAGTTTTTAGATTATAAATTATAAGTTTTGTAAATTGCATGGTCATTCTATATTATTATTGTTATTTTTTTTTTTTTTTTATTATTGACATGATTATTATTGACATTTATGACTATTAATTTGATTAATTTTACACTATTTTATTAATATTTATTTAATTCAATAATACAATTTTAATGGGATTATCTGTTTAATGACTGCATGTTATGATCCATAATTAATTTAAATAAAATATTAATATGATTTTATATTTGCACGCCGAAATTAAAGGCAGGATAAGAGGACAATTTTATAAATATTCCCAACCTTCTGTACCTTATTTATGCAAATAAATGATTTTGATTTTGATTTTAGGTAGGTAATAGGTAGGTGTAGGTTTGGTTTTATATAGTAGGTGTATTTTTTTTTTTACTGTAATGCCAATTAAACGCATTTTTCTTTCTTCTTTCTTTCTATATAATACATTATGTAATTATTCTTATGTACGAAGTTATATGCATAAATGCACTGTATCTCCGGTATTTCTAAGCGGATTTTGATGATTCTTCTTTTCATTCGACTTGGGCTTAACTATTTATGTAATTGTATATTCAACTAAAAATTATAAATAAATTTACTTTAAAAAAAGTAAAAACCGACTTCAAAACCAAAAACGAATAAAATAACTTTCATAAAACACTTCAACAGCTTCTGAAGTCGGTATCATCAATTCTTCCATGCACTTTAGCTTAACACCGACTTCAGAAGCTGTTGAAGTGTTTTATGACAGTTATTTTTTTTGTTAATAGTTGTCAAATTTGTACACTAGGCCTCTGTTGACAGCGGTCTGGATCGGCAATTTTGAGCATTTTCTGAGGGTTCTAGTTCTTATAAAAATAATGTATCATCAAAAAGGAAAACATAGGAGCATACAAGTAGCTAATAGTTACATTTCTGTAAAAAATCATTGCTTTAAGGTCATTAACCAGAAAGAAAACAGGTGAGAGCCATTCTATGGAGAAAAGAGCACCCGCATTTCCTCTTAACGTGCTTTCCGAGGTGCGGAGGGGTCTCGATGTATAATGGATGGTAACCCATCCTTGTACCGACCGCGGGAAGCGTAGCTTAACCTTCGATCGACTTTTGTAGCTGTTATTATTAAGCCACGAATTAATTATTGTGTCTCAGTCTTGTTTTCTGCACAACATTCGGTTCTGCGTAGCTACATATGCGATTCCCAGAAATGATTAACCCACTTTCCGCTGTGCCGAAACTTCACAAAACAAAAGTTAGAACTGGCCGTGTCACCGGCGGATATGATCCGAGACTCGGATACTCTCGGATATTCTCGGATACCTTCGAATAAATCCAATACACATTGTGATCCGACTTAGGTACAAGTTGTTAGGATTAGTTTTCGAGTTGTTACTTGATATCAACTTGTTTTGATAGATGCCTTGTAACACTTTGTTGATTTTGGAACTGTTTTGGTTCTTGTAAATATGTAGTCATTGTTTTGTAAGTTAGAGAATTTCGTTTCGTTTAGGTACTCAGAAATGGCTAGATATTAGTATTTGCTATGTACAGTCAACAAAAGAGATATCTAGGCAGGGTATACTAACATATTTGTGTGTGAATTTCTTCATGTTCAATTTTGTGACAAAATATACAATTTTGTGTTGGTGTGTTACCATGTAGGAGTATTGCAAAAACAAAGTAATTTATATAAAGTTGAACATGTAGCAATTCACATACAAATATGTTAGTCTATCCTGCCTAGATATCTCTTTTGTTGACTGTACTTAAGTATATTATGTATCATTTACACAACAAGAGTTTTAATAGAAACCCGAAACACGTGTCTAGATTTTTATGTAAAGAATCTATGTACAAAATTTCAAAACTGTATCATGAAAAATCACAAAGTTATAAGCTTGTTAAGTTACCTGTTTGTCCGTACAAAAACATGATCACCACGCGGCGCCCGCTGTGCGCCCGTGCCTAGTGCTACTATGACCTGCCGTGACTTGTGTTCGTCGCTCGGTGTCCATATTGTAACCTTTTTTAGAGATCTTTGGGGCAAAATTACTGGAATCGATTCAGTTATTTATTCTGAACAAACTATATTCAGGTTTCGCATATACTAAAAATAATGTTGTTTAGTGGAAGTGAGCACTAAGGATTTTAGAAAATTCATCCCCTAAAGAGATTAAATAGGGGATGAATGGAAGTTCTTAATTTTTGCCAATGGAAAATAAATCCCATTGGGCACATAAAGATTTTTAAAATTTTTTTTTGCTTAGCCTACATCGTGTCCCGCTGCTGGGCAAAGGCCTCCCCTTTTTTCTACCAAACCCTTGGAACCCCTTGGTCTTGTGCAATCTTTGGCCATGTTGGCCCTGCAAACCTTATCAGATCGTCACACCACTTTTGCCGTGGCCTGTCTCGATGGCGATGTCCTCCCTCAGGCGTTCAGTGAGTGACGATCTTTGCCCATCTCTCCGGGTGCATTCGTGTGACGTGTCCGGCCCACTCCCACTTCAGCCTGGCTATTTTTTCTCGAACATAAAGAATACAGGGTGTTATTATAATACCTGTTATCCTCTTAAGAAGTCATTGTACTCAACATTATGAACAACTTTTACTATGGGACCAAACCTGAAGACTAATTCTCGTACCTAAAAACGTTCAATGGTACATTTTGACGAGTTATGCGAACCAAACATAAATATAGGGAAAAGATGATTTTGTTTTCGTGATTTCAGGTTTGATCTCATAATAAAAGTTGTTCAGTGACCCCTTAAGAGGATAACGGCGATTAAATTTACACTCAGTATAAAATTCAACTGTCACGGATGATCGATGCAAATCAAATACCATCAATCTGCAACAATTTGTCCTTTCTACACGATCGATAAATCGCTACGATATAATTATCGTACCGTGTGTAGCTAGCATTATAATCTAGAGTGAAGCTTTGCATAAGCACGATCGATGGGTTATGACCACCTCGCCTGGTGCCTTTGTGAGTAATCTCTCATTTGCTTATGAATGCACGTTTGATCGAGATTATATCAATGTTTGTGTCAATTTGGTATTGTATAATGGTATTAATTTGAATTCATTATTAACTCCAAAGATACCTTCTTGTTTCGTGATAAATATAAGTCAAGGTGCCAACTGTAATTGATCCAGTTATTCAAAGGAATGGTTTCTTTGTCCTGAGAGATGGAGAGGAGCTCGTGCTAAGTAATAACAGCCGCACGGGTCGATCCATCAGGTCAAGCTACGCTTGCTGGGGTCGGTCCGTAGATGGGTGACTATCTTTACATACCGAGACTCCTCCATGCCTCGGAAAGCACGTTAAGCCGTTGGTCCCGGCTGTCATTCGTGGATCTTTGACAGTCGTTACGGGTAGTCAGAAGCCCGAAAGTCTGACAATCAGTCTTACCAAGGGGTATCCTATTACCCAGTTAATGGGTTGTGGAGGTCAGATAGGCAGTCGCTCCATGTAAAATACTGGTATTCACCTGCATCCGGTTAGACTGGAAGCCGATCCCAACATTGATGGGAAAAGGCTAGGCAGTTGATTTTGATTTTGGTTTCTTTGTCATGCAGAGAACATTTTACTGACAATGTTGAGTGACGACAGAAAATATGTTAGAGTTTTAGCTTTGCGGAAAATAGTGAACTTGCGAGATTCAGCTATTAGCAGCGTGAGAGAGTTTAGAGTTCCTAAATTTAATTTCAGTGCTGAAGATTACATTGACACTATTACCTGGAAAGATGTGATATTTACCGAGCCTCCAATCATCGCAAAAATAAACTATACAATCAGTAACGGATGCATCCAGACGCCGGAAAAAATTAAGTAACAGATTTTATCCTTTCTCAAAAGTTACCTTTGTCACACTCAAGCCACTGAAAGATGTGTGAAAATTGTGACGGAGGCCTTTGCTGCAGCTTATGGTCTTATTAGAAGAGATGGGTTTATAAGAATACGTTTGGAATCTCGAAAGATAAATGGCTGCGTTTAACTCTAAAAAAAATACAAAAAAATTATTAAATTACAAGTTTTTTGGTATTTTCCGATACATAAAAATATACTTATCGCTGTTTATTAGCAGTTATAAGACATGAATATTATAACTTTGTTCTTTTATAGTAAATAAACATACACAAAAATTAAAAACTGCAGTTTTATTAACACAAAACGTAAAATATCACAATAATGCCTGAAATGATTTAAATTCAGAGAGCCTGGGGCAGTATTTGCTGAAATATAACAATCCCTTTAATTATGTAATTCATAATGGTTTTAGTAGTGTCAACTTTTGACAATAGTCCCATTTCAAAATTTAAAAATAATTTAAATCGATCCACCCTACTCTTCAACTCGCAACGTCTCAAGTCGTTCAAGGTCTCAAGGACTCAAGTGACAAAAGTTTTTCTTTGTTTTTTAATAGAGAGCAATTTATTATTTAAGTTTTTAGCTTCTAAAAACATATTTTTAAATGTAGTACATTTAATCGCACATCAGTGGTTACGAAAATCGCACTTACCGCTACAACATAATACGCTTTTACTGACAAATTGTTACCGGTTGTGGTTGTCTGTACTTCAAACAGCATAGAATAAATAAGTTATTCTATGCAGACAGTGTTTTTCTAATAAAATGTACCGTTCCGATAAATCCACGTCATATTATTTTAATCGATCCCCCCGAAAATTATTCATGGGATGCCTTACTAAGCCATTTCATAGCAAACCGAGGCCCTAGCACGAACGAGCGGCGCAAACGTAACGTGAACGATTTTGGAATCGAAAGTAGAACTATCCTATAGCATTTTGGTTTAAATTCTTGTGACGATCACAATAAGTATTATCCATAAATATAAATCATCATAATCAGCCTACAATGTTCCCACTGCTAGGACACAGGCCTCCTCTCTGTGAGAGGGAGTGGGCTGTCACAGTCATCATCTGCCTAGCCTTTTCCCAACTATGTTGGGGTCGGCTTCCAGTCTAACGGGATGCAGATGAATACCAGTATTTTACATGGAGTGAGTTCCTATCCGTCCGTCCGTCTGTCTGTTAGCGGGCTGTATCTCATGAACTATAATAGGGTAGACCAGTTGAAATTTTCACAGATTGCGTATTTCTATTGCCGCTAATAACAATAATAAAAATATAATAACGGTAAAATTGAAGTGACCTCCTTTAATTTTTAACCACTTAAAAAACGTGTTTTTATTGAACTGATTATTCTTTAAACATGTAGTGTTAAATATTGTAATGTGGTACGGAACCCTTCATTTGCGAGTCCGTCTCGCACTTGGCCGTTTTTTTTTTACATGACGTTATAAAAGTGATTCCAATATCCTTTTTACAGAATAAACAATTTTATTTTATTTTATTTCAGTACTTACTTATTTTCAATTTTAAAATCGTTCAAAATTACGCTACGTTTATTCCGCGCGTTGGTTTTAGGCTCACTGATCCACAAAAGCAAGTATGTCAAAATCCTCTATATCAAGTCATATGCAAATGTGCGTTTCATACTCCAGCGGATTGCTTTCAATGGGGCTCTGTATCTACTGGCTCGTTTGTAGGCGAACCCGGGGTAACACGTTGCGTTATTCCGATTGTATTTGTTAGAAATCCATCGAAGATGATTTGAATTTTGCGTGACCTTTTTTTGTTTAAGATTTAGATGAGTACCTGCAACTAATAGTTTCTTAGAGTAGGTATGCGATGGTTTAGTATTATAGTGCTCGCGCAAGTGCTAGTCACCGCCTGAGGTATGTGAGCGGTGAGACGGAGCAGAGCACGATTGACAAGATTGGCAGGCTGAGTTAGCTTGGCCTTTGTCTATCTCCTCCGTATCACCGCTCACATACCTCAGACGGTGATTAAGATAGCCCGCGAAATTCAAATTTTCTTACGTTTTTTGCAATTTGCAGGTCAGTGTTAGGTATGTTGATTAAAATATGATTCGCGGCCGTAACTAATATAGCTTTACAGAATTATAATGATTAGAATTAGTAATAGAACTCCATAAGTTAGAATTGACCTCAAATCTAGCGATTTCATGAAATCATGAGGTTTGAGGTCAATTCTAACTTATGAATTTTAGAATTATAGAATAAAATATAAAAAAGTATAGGTATTTTCGCAATTAAATTCTATCTAGGAAAAACCCAATTCCGTTTTCCTTCAGTCAGAGTATTAATGAAATAGTGAATAAACATAATTATCCAAAAAATAAACCCATACGCGCTGATTGAGTATCGCGTTTAGCCAAGGACGCTTTTTGAAGTTTCCTACTCAGAAACAGGCTTTTTTTTTTTTTTTTCTTTTTTTTTTTTTTTTTTTTTGTGGATGGGAAATCATCAAATGACTTCTCCCGCTCTGGGCAGAGCGGGAGGGCGTGTCAGACTTTTACTGACTAAAACCCACCCATGTTCCTTCAGTTGCCCGTGCCAGGGCCACGGTATCTCTTTCGAACTACCCGCGACCCCGGCGGCATAGGCCCAATTGACCCCGTCACTGCTGACATCTCTTTGAGGCGCGCGTGGAACACAACGCGCCGTCGACCCGGGCCTGGTCCTTACCGAACGGCGAGCTGCCCATTACTCGTCGTCCGCAAGCCCGCGCCTACGGTGGCCGGGAATCGGCTATCGATTCCCGCCGCCCAGGGCGTCTCCTACGGCGGCTAGGGGCGCGAGGGCGCGGCTGTTGCCTCTCCCTCACGCGTTCCGCTTCCTCCTTCGCGAGCATTACTGCTTCGCAGAAGGAGGTGACAGCCTCCCATGCACTCTCGCTCCGCACCATGGCCTGGACCAGGTTTGGACGCGAGAGATCGCCGCCGCCGATCGCCTCCGTGAGAACACGGCGGTGCTCCGCCCAAGCCGGACTCAGAAACAGGCTAGAGAATGAGAAATTGAAAGAGGTCAGGTACTCACGGGTTACTGGGAGCCAGGGGATCACCACACTGTATCAGTAGCAGTCGTATTTCACCATATTTTAGTGTTTTTTTTCATCACGCGCGTCGGTTAGACCGGCCGGTCTCTTTTGTTGAGTTCGAACCGAGTTGTTTTCTTTACGCCGTCAGATGGCGGGAGCGATGCGTTGTCCTTGAAGCACTCACAGCGGTGAGCGAGCGCAAAAGGCGCGGAATTTGAACCAGGTAGGAAAAGGAAAGCCTAAGGAAAGCGTCCTGAAGCCTGTTCACACGCTATAAGTAGTAGTGAAATAAATGATTACAAAAATTGTGACAAAGACACTGCGTTTTCTTCTTGGGTGTCAGAAGTCAAGCTCTTGTCGTTCCCAGGTGTCCACAGCATGATATACTTATCATTATGAATTCGGAGTCCCCTCAAGGTCAGAGATCGTTCACCGGTGCTTCCTCTTTTAAACCTGGCTCGAGGGAAACCAAGTCATTTCCTCCAACATGAGTTTACATTGTAAACGTCAGGGTTGTTGAGCTGGTACGAAATACCAACTAACAGCCTATAACGTAATTTAAAAAAAAATAATTGATGGAGTCACGAACCTAAATACCTTAAGATATATAAAATTCGAAAGCAACTTTCTCATGAAATAAAGATTGGTACCGTGAGAAATTACCTCGTCTGCCTAATCTTTTCCCAACTATCTTGGGGTCGGCTTCCAGTCTAACCAGACGCATCAGAATACCAGTATTTTATATGCAGTGACTGCCTATCTGACCTCTACAACCCAGTTACTGGGTAATACGATACTCCTTGGTAAGACTGGTGGTCAGACTTTCGGGCTTCTGACGACCCGTAATGACTGTCAAAAATTGTATGAATGACAGCCGGGACCAACGGCTTAATGTGCTTTCCGAGGCACGGAGGGGTCTTGGTATGTAAAGATGGTCACCCATCCACGGACCAACTGCGGTAAGCGTAGCTTAACCTGATCGATCGATCCGTGTGGCTGTTATTACTTAGCCACAAGCCCCTTTGAGAAATTACCTATTTCATCATATCATCATATCATATTTATTTTATTTCTATATGATATCAAAAATATTATGTTCTTAACACCTTATTTTTTCATAACTATAGAAGACAATCGCTTTTGAATCTTGCAGAAGTGTAAGGTATTTTTGCTCGTGACTGTATCTAGTTTAAGAACACTTTTCTAGTCGCTCATTCGAGTCACAGACCTGCATACCTTGCCGCAGGGGTCGCGGGTTGTTCGAAAGAGATACCGTGGCCCTGGCACAGGCAACTGAAGGAACACGGGTGGGTTTTCGTCAGTAAAAGTCTGACACGCCCTCCCGCTCCGCCCAGAGCGGGAGAATTAACTTGATGATTTCCCATTAACAAAAAAAAAAAAAAACACCTACATACCTTGAACCCAAGCAGCGATCTTAAATTTGCGTTTAGGGTAGAACTTAAAACTTAGTCTTTTTATTGAACATGTAAGGGGTGCGTTTCCACTGACACGGAGCTGGGCGGAGTGGAGCGGAGAAGAGCAGTGAAAAGTGGCAAGTGTTTCCACTGAAGCGGAGCGGAGTGGAGATTTCGAGCACTGTGATTAGTCGGACCACCCTGCTCACCTCCGTTCTGTCGGGCTCGGGGCCGTGTGTTCATATATTTTATTTCCGCTCCACTCCACTTACATTGTTTCCACTAACGCGAAGTGGAGATTTTGAGCACGTGATTGGTCAATTCTCGGTCCGCTCCTCTCCACTCCGCCCAGCTCCGCGTCAGTGGAAACGCACCGTAATAGCTACTCTTTCCTTCTTCGCACGGGTTCTAAAGCTTGATAAAACAACGAGATTTCTGCTGCCGGGATAATTCTCTAAATGATGGTGAATTCCGCATCAAAATCCTTTACGTAGGACAACGCGGTTACACAGACATGAAAACCGAATTTAATTTCTAATATGCATACTCGTTGGTACAGTGGGCTGCATCAATTGGGTGCCCCAGATGTATTAAAATTTTAATACAACTGGGGTACCCAATTGATGCAGCCCACTGATATTTATTTATTTGTATAATATTGCAATTGCTTGCTGCACTTACAGCTTACACCAAAGCGCGTAGCGAGCCGACAACATAGCATTTAACTTAAAAACTTCATGCAAACATTATACATAGATTTACTGCTTTACATAAATATGTAACACAAGATAGATGAAATGGCGGCAGGTCACGGGGACAATCTGCGACTCCCGCATTCCCCTTAAACTTAAGGGGAAGATATATCAAACAATGGTTAGACCTGCTGTCTTGTATGGATCAGAATGTTGGGCCACAAAAGGGATGAATGAAAAGCAGTTGCATGCAGCTGAGATGAGAATGCTAAGAGGGATGTGTGGTGTTACACGAATGGATAGAATAAGAAATGAGTACATAAGAGGAAGTCTAAAAGTGGCACCGGTGACTGAAAAGTTGTGCGGAAATCGGCTGTCATGGTATGGGCATGTGATGCGGAGGAGTGAGGAAAATGTCGTGAGGAAAGTTTTGAGTATGAATGTCGATGGCTATAAGAGTAGGGGAAGACCAAAGAAACGATGGATGGATTGTGTGAAAGATGACATGGCTAGAAAGGGGGTGACTACCGATATGACGAATAATAGAGAAGTATGGAAAAAAAGACATGTTGCGCCGACCCTAAATAGATTGGGATAAGGGCAGGAGAATGATGACATAAATATGTCAACATCCGGCTCCTGAGCAGTCAGGGCGTTCAGCAGATTGAACGCCTACAAACACATACATAGTAATACCTACAGGTTTCCACTGAATGATATCCAATCAAGATATTGTACAGCTACAGAATAAAATATTGCATGTACAGCAATGTTCAGACCCGGGACTGTATGCGGTTACATTACAGGTTAAAATACCTCAAAAACAAATCGGTACTGGTATAAAATAAAGGTTGGGCTAAACTGTTATTTAACCTTTAAACGATTTCGGTACCGAAAACCATCCGAGACGGCGCGGCGCGGCGCGGGTGCGCGGAGTTGATCCGCGGGGGGTTGAACACGTTAGAATTTGTTTATTTTGTAAATTATGTTTGTTACAAAATTCCACTACTGAAAAATTTACAGGTATTCATTTCCACCCTCAAAATACCACTAGTGAACAACAAAAAAAACGGTATCGAAATATTTCGGTAATCCTTATTTAACAGTATGACGTCATACTGAAATTTAAAGGTACCTTAATTTTTGGGTAATTTAGTGCCTAGTTCAGACTTCCCAGATTGAGTGAAGGAACAGAATTAATGTAGCTGCTGTCTACTCCAACACTTCGTAATAAATTGAAGCTTCATACTCCAAGTTATATTAAATTATGTATCTAATATCTAATACGAAGTCAGTATAGTTGTTTGTGCAAACCACAGCGATATTGAAGTAATAAACTAGAGATACGAGCAAATATTATTGAGGTACCGCTCGTCGGTACCCACTGGGGCGCAATATCGCCTTATTTGTAATAGAAACTGATTTGTTAGGGAAAATATTTTTGATATAAAAATGTCATGACGGATAGTGTGTAGTCTCGCTTCTTAGGAGAGGAACGGACCGTGAATTGACCAATTACAATGCTTGAAATCAGTATTATCGTCTGTGATTGGTCAGTTCACGGTCCGCTCCTCTCCACTCGGCCCAGCTCCGCGTCAGTGGAAACGCACCCTAATACACCAGAGAATCCAGTGATTTTTAATTATTTACGTATCATGTAAGCTAAGGTCAGTTAAGGGGCTCGTAGTTAATTAATAACAGCCGCATGGATCGAGCTTAAGCAACGATCGTTAAACAACGCTTACCGAGGTCGGTCCATGGATGAGTGACCAAATAACATACCGAGACCCCTCCGTGCCTGGGAAAGCACGTTAAGGCGCCGATAAACGTCTTTTAATGATTTTAAACTAAAGATCACGTCTAAAAGAGTAGTGTTAATAATTTGGAAAAAAAATACCTATGTTAAATAAGAGCATTTTTTTAATAACTTAAGAATAATAATTTTCCAGGCGACTAACAACTCAAAGGGCGACTAACTGTTTGCTACTAAAAAAATTACTTGGTAGCGATTAAATATTTTAGCAATAATTATATAAGATGAGCTTCAAAAACTTTTTTGTTGTTACTTTTATTATTCCTTTAGACAATAACTTCGGGTGCAAGAGCGAGCGAAGCGAGCTCAGGACTTGGGGCACCCCGACTAGGACAGGTTAGGTTAGAAGGGGATGGCGGGGTCTGTTCGCTCTCTCGACCCCTCCATCCCCTTCGTGGTAATTTTTTTTAAAACCTTTGAGTCCCGCGAATGGTCCGGGGGTTTGGATTTAAAGTTATCCTTTGCTGTAGCTTTGCCACTGGTTGTAGGTACAGCCAGTGGCAAAAATAGTGGGTTGGCGCCTGCCAACCCACTATTTTTGCTTTTCTTTATTTTCACTTTAATTATTTTTGGAACGAAGTTCCTTATCGCGTGTTGTGAAAGGGGGCTAGACGGAAAAAATTCTCACGAAAAGTTGTAACGACACTTTTTGCTATAGTAAGCTATTGTAAGCTGTGCGACGCGCGCATGTTTCTCTGTCTGTCTCTCTCTCTCTTATAGAAAGATTAAGTTTATATTACATTATATTTGTTAATAATAAAAGAAATATTATTATAACTTAAAAAAAAATTATTACAATTCCTTCACTAATTAATCGAAAGGAACTTCGTTCCATCCGGGTGTCCCTTGACACCTCTCAACTTTTTTTTAATCCCAAATTCAGAATAATTTGTCGCCGCGTTAAATACATGCCATAACTTAATATGTGAATATTTTTGATTAAGTTTATATTACATAGTGTAATAAATTTGTAAAATTATGCCTATTACGCGGATCATAAGTGAGAGTCACGCAAAAACTATCAAGCATATATAAATGAAATCTTCACAATTTCAAATATAATTTAATTATCTTGGTCCTGGCTGTCATTCGCAGTTAGTTTCTGACTAACAGTAACGACTGCCCGAAAATCTGACAACCAGTCTTACTAAGAGGTATCGCACCTATAATAACTGGGTTGTGGAGGTCAGATAGGCAGTCGCTTCACGTAAAATACTGGTATTTTGCTGCATCTGGTTAGACCGTAAGCCGACCCCAACATAGCTGGACAAAGGCTTTGCAGATGATTATGTAACACCACAGACCTTATCTACGAGGCCTTATCTTGTAGCAAAACAATAACATCACAAGCTAATTATACCTACTTTAAAAGTAATTACTTTTTACTTCAAAAATATCGCATTTCAAAAGTATCCGACACCAAATACTTTGACGGTAGCATACAAAATTACAGACGAAATTAATTTAATTAAAAGCGAAAATATCGCATTACAATTAAAAGAATATTCCTCACTTTAAGGCTCGTTTACACGAGACGAGTTTCTCGACCATCGAGAGGCGGAAATGTCCATGCGAGATTCAGCAGGCGATTTTTTTTATTTCACTAAGACACATACAGAAGCGGTTATTATGCCTTAGGCATTCTTCATGCGAGGCCTTTATCGTAGTCAGTTATAGCAATTAACTGACTCACCCTTGCAACATGGTTGAAATTTTTTAGAATACGAATTGATAGAATTTTATAATTATTTTTTATTTTATTTAAATATCTATATTAAATCAAATATAAAAGAATTATAAAATTCTATCGATTCCATTCTAAAAAATCTCAACCATTTATGCAAGGGTGGGTCAGCTAATTGCTGTAACTGACTGTACTCTTGCGTTTACATTCAAGCGAGAAACAAAAACACGAATAATATGACATAATGTCACTCGAGATTTCTTGAACTGTGATAATTCGGAGTACCCGGACGCTGTATTTTTTTAAAGTCGAGAATAGTCTTTACTCCACTCTACTACTCGAATCTAAACAGTTTTTTATTGTATTTTCGATAATCGACGCGAGAAGAGCTGCTCGTGTGACAGACCCATTACATTTGTAATGAAAGAATGGATTTTACAATTTATAGGAGACTCCGAAGTCCATTGTTCGGGCAATTTCTGATTTCAATTAAAGTTTCAATATATGGTAATGAATCATGGAGAATATTGTAAAAGCTGGACCGTTTCATTATTAATTCCTAGTTGAGAATTAAGGGCAATGTTACTGTTTGTTTTGGTTGTGAGTTTAAATATTTGTGTGTGGAAAAGTTTGATTGGTATTTTGTAAGTTTTAATTGATAAGGAATGAAGTATTTGTTTCTGTGTTAGTAGGTTACCTTCATATCCAACAAAATTATTTTTAGAATAATTTATTTACGGCATGGAACAGTCGTGACCCAATTAATGTTTCCTTGTGACGCTTTTTATTTTGATTAAATGACAATTAAGCGACAGACATTAGTTTAAAAAAAAATAAAAAGCTTATCTACCGTTCCTCCGCATGGGTCTATCCCTAAGGTTAAGCTACTCTTGCCGGGGTTGTCCGTAGATGGGTGACCATCTTTACATAACGAGACTTCTCCGTGCCTCGGAAAGCACGTTAAGCCGTTGGTCCCGGCTGTCATGCGTGGATCTTTGACAGTCGTCACGGGTTGTCAGAAGCCCGAAAGTCTGACAACCAGTCTTACCAAGGGGTATCGTATTACCCTGTAAATGGGTTGTGGAGGTCAGACAGGCAGTCGCTCTAAGTAAAATACTGGTATTCAGCTGCATCCGGTTAGACTGGAAGCCGACCCCAACATAGTTGGGAAAAGGCTAGGCAGATTAATTGAGTTTTTTTGCTATCAATAATTACACGTCTTTACTTTATTACGTCTTTCTACATTGTTCTCACATGTATATTTTCAACATGAACGATGTGACCAATATTTTGTAAAAATATTATGATTTAAAAGAGTGTCCGTGGAGTTTCTTGCCAGTTCTTCTCCATAGGGATCTACTACGCTTTGGAATGGGCAACTAGCTTCATCTTTCTGACTGACCGACCCATTGACAATTCAAAAGTGCCTGTAATTGGTTTATTTGAAATAAATGCTTTGAGTTTGAGTTTGAGTTTACACTTCCCGGTGAAATAGTTACAATATAAATAAACTACAAATAATGTCTGAAGTCTAGATCAACATCTTCTCTCGTGAAAACATCAAAAATATATATAAATTCAAGCTATCTCTCCCTTAACAGAGCCAGCTGGTGATATTGAAAGAATCGCCGGAACATATCGAGTGTTAAAATTGCGGCCATTACCATTCGTGTGAGATTGACTCTGTACCTGCGATGTTACGTAATTGCTTCTAGCCGGTAGTCGCCATGTTTGATCGATGAAATTCCGATGAATATTTTGTGACGTCACGTTTTTATTGAATAAGGATTTGGGATTGGTGTTTTTTTAGTAATCTTGGTTTGAATGTGAATAAAGAATGTATAACTACATAAGTTTAAAACAAAATCGCTTTCCGTGTCCGCCTGTGTGACAAACTAGATTTTCTAACTACAAAATGGACTTTGATGCGGTTTTCACCTCATAAATACTGGAAGGTTTGTGTATGAACTTAGGTATAATACAGAAATCTAGATGTTTCGATGTTGTCTTTCCACCCAAGGGAAGCAGAGGCGGGTCGCTTGTAAGCTCCATTTAGGCTGTGCAGCATCTGGTGGCTGGTTTACACAATGCGAGCTGCTGACTAGACAGTATACACAGCTGCTGGCACTTGCTACTAGCATGTCAGTAGCTCAGTTTGCCTTGGCTGTTTACACAGTACGAGTTGCTGCACTGCAGCTACTCGGTAGGCCGACTCGCACGCTAGCTCGCACAAAAACAAAAAATGTTGAAGTTACTCGGCTGCGAGCTACTGTCCAATTCGCAAGTGCAAGTAACTCGTATGATACGTCCACACAGTGCGAATTGCTGCACTGCAGCTACTCGGTAGGCCGACTCGTATGCTAGCTCGCACTGTGTAACCTAGCCATTACTGACCTGAAAATAATTAGTTGTGAAATGATAATTTTAAAGCTAAACAATCATTTAGGTTACACGCGCCTTCTGTTTATAGGCACGTGGACAACAAAAAACTTCGTCGTCTTGTGCAAGAAAATAGAATAAAAATCGTTACAACGTAGACGAAAATTAATATATAAGCTATACCAATTAAAACTAATAAGCCTTGTCTTAGAAAATCACTGTTAAAAAAAACTTTTAGGGGACGGCAAAGTTGCCTTGTTAAAATTATTTTCCCATTTTTTTTAAATGGTAATGATGAAGCCTTGTTCCAAAGTTAATTTTCTTACATAACATAGAACAGTTTCGTCAATTAGCTGATTGGTCGTCAGCTAATGAAGATCAATCAGCAATATCACGAGCTTGCTTTTTGAGGCACGGGGGGGTCTTGGTATCTAAAAATGGTCACCTATCCACGGATCAACCACCAAGCGAAGCATAACCTGGTCGATCAACCCGTGAGGCTGTTATTACTTAGCCACCTCACCTCACCTGTTCTCCTGTTTACCAATCTATTAAAAAATCATTTTCTTCATTTCAAATATCAATCAATCTGCCTAGCCTTTTCCCAACTACGTTGGGGTCGGCTTCCAGTGTAACCAGTTAAAAGCTGATTACCAGTATTTTATATGGAGCGACTGCCTATCTGACCTCCAAAACCCAATTACTGGGTAATACCTCCCCCCTTTCCTCTTGGTAAGACTGGTTGTCAGACTTTCGGGCTTCTGACAACCCGTAACGACTGTCAAAGATCCACGAATGACAACCGAGACCAACGGCTTAAAGTGCTTTCGGAGGTCCGTTAGAGTCTCGGTATATAAAGATGGTCACCCATCCACGGACCAACCGTGGCAAACATAGCTTAACCTGATGGATCGATCCGTGCAGCTGTTATTACTTAGCCACAAGCTCTTATTCTTCATTAAAAATATAAGTTTAATAAATTTAACTAATTAGTCCGAAACTGAAGCCCATTCAATCAAGGAGACCTGGACTTATACCGAACATCTGTATCAATATAATAAAGCTGAAGAGTTTGTTTGTTTGTTTGAACGCGCTAATCTCTGGAACTACCAGTCGGATTTGAAAAATTCTTGAGGAAGGTTATAGGCTACTTAAATCACGCCAGGGCCATTAAGAGCCGAAGAAAGAGCAAAAAGAAAGCAGGCGATGCGATGCGACGGGGTGGGTCGGTGGAACAAGAAATTTCACGCGGACGAAGTCGCGGGCAGAAGCTAGTTAGCAATAAATACATTCGCGCCGGGTCTCAAATTAGGTTGATGTTTGTTGGCTATTAATTCAGGCACACTCTGCGGGTCCACTTGTGACGTAAGTTATGTCAACAGGATATTCGAAGTTGGTTGGATGTGGTAACCCTACCAGCACCAAATATCTCGCGTTGCAGAAAAAGAAGGTTTGTAAAGGAATAAAAATGCTTGTGTATGTTGGTCTATTTTTCTGGTATCAGTCATCATCTGCTTAGCCTTTTCCCAACTATGTTGGGGTCGGCTTCCAGTCTAACCGGATGCAGCTGAATACCAGTATTTTACATGGAGCGACTGCCTATCTGACCTCCACAACCCAGTTACTGGGTAAGATACCCCTTGGTAAGACTGGTTGTCAGACTTTCGGGCTTCTGACGACCCGTAACGACTGTCAAAGATCCACGAATGACAGCCGGGACCAACGGCTTAACGTGCTTTCCAAGGCACGGAGGAGTCTCGGTATGTAAAGAATGGTCACCCATCCACTGACCAACCCCGGCAAGCGTAGCTTAACCTGATGGATCGACCCGTGCGGTATCAGTACAAAACACATAGCTCATAACATAACACCACGACTGTAATCCTTGAAGGGTTAGGCAGACGAATCCCAATTATACATATAATGTCCCATTAAAATAAATGGACAAACTTTCAAAAATCATTCAGGCCACCATAATAAGGACAATGGTAAAAATAATAATAAGAAAAACGCACTAAATACTTACAAGAAAAAAATCAGCTAACGAAAGTACCTACACTAAAAATGTTGGTTACCCAATGCATAAACACATCCATGTCTTTTGTTATCTCATAATTCTGATACTACAAATGAGCAGCACATGAATACGTCACCACCCGCGCCCGCCGCTTTTTTTTAATTATTTTAAGTCAAAATACAATCAGTTTAACTCTTAAAATGTCGATTGCACACCACGTGTGCGGATAACAATAAAATTTCTATTGTGTCTGCTAATTGGCTTTTTGTCAGTTTTTTTGGAACGAAGTTCCTTATCGCGCGTTGTGAAAGGGGGCTAGACGGAAAAAATTCTCACGAAAAGTTGTAACGACACTTTTTGCTATAGTAAGCTATTGTAAGCTGTGCGACGTGCGCATGTTTCTCTGTCTGTCTCTCTCTCTTATAGAAAGCAAGCCAGATATTACAAAAAAAAAAAAAAATATTACAATTCCTTCACTAAATCGAAACGAACTTCGTTCCATCCGGGTGTCCCTTGACACCTCTCAACTTTTTTTTTTGCTTGTTGGATGTCTTTGATTAGACGCTGAACGCTGTGTTAAAATTTGACCATCTATTTTAATGAGACCTTATAATTCACCTATCCGCTCACACGAACGCGGTGTGAATCGGGCTTTGTTCGTCTTTTTAACCATTTCTAGAAATGTAAACAATAACAAATTCAAATGAAACATTCAATATAATGGCGCTTTACTCATTGGGTTTCCAAGTAAAGAATTGGAGCTACAGAATTCTTAGAAACTATGCCGCTATCGCATTATGTAAACAAACGCGCGCCGCGGCCCGAATGACGTCAGCGGGTGGTCACTTGACTAGTTTTTTAAGCGGGCGTACCTGCCGTGTGAGCGGCTATGCATGGTCCTCATTATAACCTGACCAAGATTATGTCTGGACTTTAAAAGAGACTGTGACCTCGGAGTTTGTTTCGGCTTTTCTTCTCAGAGTAGTCAGATAGGAAACACCGAACTTATTTAGTTTTAAAACTTAAGTTATTGTTGACGTGTAAAAGTGATTTGTTCACCAATTTACATTGATATAGGGTTTTTATACAGGGTGTTTGGTGCATCGTTTGCCAAATTGAATTGGCCGAAAGAAGAGGTCATTTGCTATCGCTTCAGGCTCAAGTACTCATGTTTGGCCACACCGGTTTTTTTATTACAACTTTCTAATTTTTATTTTGAAAAAATCCAAAACTCAGCATTAAAGCTTAAATTAAAAAAAAGTTTTAAGTGTAGTCGTCAAATTTCATTTTTATTTACATATGTACTGTTGTATGGCTCTATCAAATTTAAAATTACTTGCCAGTTACATCTAGTTTTTTTTTAATAAATCACAAAGTTTTTGGAAAAATAAAAAATGAACTTAAAACTCAACTTTAAATAGCTATAAAAAAAAAACTAAAAGCGATCGGGATCTTCGAATTATTTTAAAAAGTTCTCTAGTCTATCCCCTTTCCAACGGTATGTAATGTGTTAAAAAACTCTTTTAATATCTTTAATAATTAGCTAAATGTGTAGTCGAGACACATCAGGCTGATATTGGATATTACGTTTAAAACACTAGTTTTCGCATAAATTACATGCTATTAGTAGATAGATACTGTTATCTCACGTCTTACGTAGTCTCTTATCTCGTTCTTACATAGGGAACTTTCCTCGAAATTGAAAAAAAAAATACATTATTACAAAAATAATCATTTATTAATAAGTAATTTAATTACATACTAATCTTACAAGAATTAGAATTTCTGCAAACAGAGTTGCCCTTATTATTAGCTGATTTGCCAATTTTCAGTGAAGACAGGTCTTTTGTTTTCCAACATGACGGTTGTCCCGCTCATTGGAGAATAACCGTCAGGGAGTACTTGAATGATGCATTCCCGGACTCATGGATTGGGAGGGATGGCCCTATTCCTTGGCCTCCACGTTCTCCAGACTTAACTCCGTTGGATTTTTACGTCTGGGGACGGGCCAAAGAACTCGTCTACGCCACGGAAGTTGAGACAAGAGATGATTTAGTCCAATGCATTGAGGCGGCTTTCATGACGATCAAAGCAGAAATGCGTTTACGCACCACTACAGTTGAGATAAGACGAAGATGTCGCGCGTGCATACGCAATAGTGGTAGACAGTTTGAACAAGACTTGTAAGATTAGTATGTAATTAAATTACTTATTAATAAATGATTATTTTTGTAATAATGTATTTTTTTTTCAATTTCGAGGAAAGTTCCCTATGTAAGAACGAGATAAGAGACTACGTAAGACGTGAGATAACATTATCTATCTACTAATAGCATGTAATTTATGCGAAAACTAGTGTTTTAAACGTAATATCCAATATCAGCCTGATGTGTCTCGACTACACATTTAGCTAATTATTAAAGATATTAAAAGAGTTTTTTAACACATTGCATACCGTTGGAAAGGGGATAGACTAGAGAACTTTTTAAAATAATTCGAAGATCCCGATCGCTTTTAGTTTTTTTTTTATAGCTATTTAAAGTTGAGTTTTAAGTTCATTTTTTATTTTTCCAAAAACTTTGTGATTTATTAAAAAAAAACTAGATGTAACTGGCAAGTAATTTTAAATTTGATAGAGCCATACAACAGTACATATGTAAATAAAAATGAAATTTGACGACTACACTTAAAACTTTTTTTTAATTTAAGCTTTAATGCTGAGTTTTGGATTTTTTCAAAATAAAAATTAGAAAGTTGTAATAAAAAAACCGGTGTGGCCAAAAATGAGTACTTGAGCCTGAAGCGATAGCAAATGACCTCTTCTTTCGGCCAATTCAATTTGGCAAACGATGCACCAAACACCCTGTATATCAATGCCAATTTACAGGAAAAAATATCTTTTAACATTTACCACCCATATTTCGCCAGTAATAGCTCATACTGAGATAAAAATATTACCCAGCCAACTATGTAGTAACAGCTCACCAACCCGCACTGGGCCCGCGTGGTTTATTCCTGCTTACTCCTGTTGAAAAAAGAAGGTATATGTCCCAGCAGTGGGAATATTGTAGGCTGATTATGCTATGCTTTTGCTAACGTGGTAGAGTTTTTGACTCTCCAGTGTGTGTCAGAAGAAAATACAAAAATTACCAGTCGAAGAGGCTATTTGGTGACGACTGATAGTGATAGTGATGTAGGTATGAAAGAAGAACAATGAGCAAAAAGCTATGAGCAATGAGTTAAAACATATAAGAAATATATATGTTATCTAATAAACTTATTTCAAAAAGTATTGTCTGTTTTTGAGATGAGTTAAATAAGTGCCACAATAAAAATGTGTTTTTAATAGTTACTGGTACCTATTTTTTTTTTGTCATTGTCATAGTCATTTAATTTTATTTATTTTTGTGGTTTGTAAACAATATACAAGTTAACACTATTTACACTAGGTACTAAAGTAAATGACTAACTAACTAAATATACAAATAAATACAAAACAAAAGGACACTTAGGCGTCGCATCGATGACATCCAGAAACGTGCCTATTTAATTAACATTATTTACTAACCCTTTACATTTTTCAAAAAAGTATCTTTTCATTTAACATTCTTAAAAAAGGGAGGTGACAAATCGTGACAGCCCTTAAGTACATATACATCTCCTTTATTGTTCAGTGGCGCAGTCCCAACAGCCACATCAAACTAGGTCAAAATCAGCTTCATAACTCTTCGGGTACGCTGAAGTGCACTAAAAGCATAGCATACGAATTCCTCGAATTATTTATTGAAGCAGAGAATTCCAACTATGTGCAAGTTCGTGCACTTCGCAAGAAGCTATTAAAGTCACGACTATTATACAATCTACTTAATTAGTTCTACTTTAATTATAAAGTTTTAGTTGAAAAGTTCTAGAAAAATTTAAAGTTTTTTACTTTGGTCTTGGATGGATTATCTTATGGTGGATTTGGCAGAATAAAGATTTTATTGAGGTTAATAAAATTAAACGTCTATTGCGAATCGTAATAAGAAAAGTTTTTATTAAATTGTGTAAGTATAAAAAATTGGTATAAAAAGATTTTTATGGTGGAATAAAAATTCTGGGATTTTTTTTATAGATCTTGTTTGAAAGTGTCATTTCTAAAACTTACCTGATATAAATTATGTATAAATATAAAAATGTGCAAATTTAGAGGAACTATTGTTAGCTTTTCATTTGGCAGTTTTTAAGTCACGATTGAATAGGATAGCTTACTTTAAGGTAAGCGGGGACTGCATCATCGATTCATAGTTTACCATCTGTGAAATAGTCATTCACATTTAATGTGAGGCTACCAAAGAATTGTATAAAAATTATAGTATAATTCTATAAGTAATGAGGCACTCAGACTTAGTTTGCAATGTACAAATTGTAAAGTAATAGTGTACCTACTCATTGTTGAAGAGCCTATTAAAGCCTATTAAATTACTAGCTTTGGAGGGTTGTAAATGGCTTGTCGTGAATAACCTCACTGTTACTTTTGTATTGATAGCTGTAAGCCAAGAAAACAAAAATACACTAATATTATAAAGGCGAAAGTTTGTGAGAGGGTGTCTGTGTGTTTGTATGTTTTTACTTCTTCACGCTCAAACGGCTGAACCGATTTGGATGAAATTTGGTATGTAGATAGCTTTATACCCTGGATTAACACAAAGGCCACTTTTTATCCCGGTCTACTAGGGTGAAACCGCATAGCGCAGCTAGTAAATTTTAAATATAGGCACACTACGAGTAGTACGTTCTCCATTTAAACTCAATACAAAAATACACCACACTGAACATTAGTTACCAAAAGCCTTAAAACTTATGCTGCAGTCTAACATCACGACAAGTAATAACAAAACGTAGCTTGTAAAGTACGTAGCATCGATGCAGTCGCTGCCACTGGGAAGTTTAATGAATATTTCCATTTACCGTGCTGCAATAAACGGCTGCAAGGATGGAATGGACTGGGAGTTGGGTTTCAAAATAGTGGTCGCATATTTTTAGTGGTAGAATAAAATATTCATAATGCATTGGAATATTTTTTTGGGAGTTTAAAATTGAAAGGTTTGAGTCACTTATTTAATTAGTATAATGATAATAATGGGAAAATATAATTTCCTGTAATGTAAGCAATTGAATTTTGACTTAAATAATAGTAAAATGAAGCATCAGTTAATAATTATTCAGTAGGTATAATAAATATGGCAATTTGATTTTCATCTGAAACGTATAATGTGTATGTGTAATTGTTATGTATAAATAAAATTGCTGACGATTTTTAATACACACTACAGCAGCAAGTTAGGTTTGCTCTTAGAAGTAAAATCAACAGGCATAATGGTGGACCGTCTTACTGTTCAAGGAGTGGTAGCAGTTTAAGCATTAGAATCCATGAGTGAGTGGGTACTCAAGAGCGAAGATCTAACGTTCTGAAGACAGCAAATGCGGTGGATGTGTGGCAGAGAAATGCTTATTGTCACACAGTTGGGACAGTTATTTTTAAGTATTTTTTATTTTTTAGGGTTCCGTACCTCAAAAGGAAAAAACGTAACCCTTATAGGATCACTCGTGTGTCTGTCTGTCTGTCTGTCCGTCTGTCACAGCCAATTTGCTCCGAATCTAATAGACCGATTAAGTTGAAATTTGGTACACATATGAATTTCTGTGACCCAAACACAGACTGGTAAAGTAAATAAATGAATTTTGAATATAGAGGTCACTTTTGGCGGGCAAATAAGAAAATTTAAAAAAAAAGTTTTGCAAACTACACTATGTGGCATGTCAAATGAAAAGGCTTACTATGAGGGTCTCAAATATATTTTTTTTATAATGTTAAAATAAATTATTTTAAAGTTATTTAAGAAAATAGACAAAAAATTACCATTCCCCTCCCCTTATCTCCGAAACTACTGAGCCTAAAATTTTGAAAAAAATACAGAAAATAGATCTTTACCTATACATTACAGGAAAACCTATAAGAAGTCTGTGGTCTAAAATAACATGGTAAATCTATCAATATTGTGAATACAAACTTACATTTACAGTTGGAATGTATGGGAGAACATGTTTTTCAACTACAATGTTAAGTTTGTTCTTAAGATAAATTCATCCCAACTACGGAACCCTTCATTGTGCGTGGGCCGACACGCACTTGGCCGGTGTTTTACATTATTCTCACATTAGAAGCAACAAAAATAATGTACCCAGGATGTTGTATTACTTATCTTGATTTAAAAGAGTGTCCGTGGAGTTTCTTGCCCGTTCTTCTCCATTGAGATCTACGTTTTTGAACTGGGCATCTAGCTTCAACTTTATGACTAACTGACCGACTCTTTGACAATTCAAAAGTGCCTGTAATTGGTTTAATTGAAATAAATGCTTTGAGTTGAGTTGACAGTGCGGCTTATTATAATGATATTTAAGAGCTTCGATGTTCAATATTGAACTCGGGACACATTGAAGTGTAGTGCCACGTCAGGTTTGACATATTCATAATTCGGAGTCTATTATGCCGCTTCTTTATCACATTAAAAATCCTTAATTTTGATAAGTATGGAACGAAAAGTTCTCTTTGTTGGTATTTATAGTTTCGTTTTTATTACATTTCCTGCAAGAAGTTAGACTGCGGTTAAGTCTACTTTTAGATCTTTTTTTCCGTTCTTTACATCAATTCAATTTGAATGGATATTTTTACCAAAAACAGGAAACTGACAGAAAAACTCCGCAACAGAATTCTTCAATCTTTCCAACAATGTATAACAAGACAGAGGTCCTCAATAACACCCTTGTAGGAACCTTGCTTGAAGCCCTAAACTGCCCCTAACATTAGGGTATATTAAGCAACATTTGAGTACATTTGGAAGCCCAGCTCCTGAACTACAGAAATATTGTTAATACTTACTACAGGAGAACCGTATAGCTTAATGAAGTGCTCAAACTCAATTAGTTTACTACATGTTTCTAACTTAGGTTCTGTATAGGTCATGGGGACTTAGTACCTGGGTACTGTTTGAGTATGAGTTTTGTGGGGTGAATGTCTTGAATCAATAATTTTAGTATAGTGGGTGATGCAATGTTGTTGATGTCTTTGGCTTTGTTCATAGTTTAACAAGAAGCGTTGCTGCATGTTTGACACCTGTCAGTTTCATACTAATGAATATGTGTTTTGCGACTTTGATCCTTATTGCTACTAGAAATTGTCCAACTGACAGGTGTCAGGAACACATTCTCTCTAAGGTCGGAATGTAATCAGGTACACTAGGCCGCCTGACAGGGGTATAAAACCAGTATGAGCTGACCTCGCATATGATTGTACCTCCATACCTACTATGCTAGACCAGGTCAAAGTGTTATCATCGACGTGCGGTCCACTGTACAGTACAACAATTTTCTTAATTTCCCTCGGAAAACTTCATGTTTCGTCAGTCGTCGGATTTCTATCAGTTGCCCTTTGCACTTGTTGCAGACCGGACGCTCTGAATCGACTTGGAAGTATATAGAGTTGTTAAAACTCTTTTAACTTAATGAAATTTAATTTAAAAATAGGAGGGAAGCTGCTAAAGTCGCAGGCACGACAGATTGCCGAAGGACATTAAGAAAATAGATGTACTGTACCTAAATACCCACGACGAACAACGCTTGTACCAAAAAGTGGAGCTCATGAAAATTCAATAATCAGACCTAGGCTTTTTTATATCGAATTATCGATACCTAAAAACTATTGTTAATTGTCTCTGGTACGACTTCAGGGTCACAATGAAGAAATAGTTTGATAACAGACAAATGTCTGTTAAAAACTCAAGAAATAAGCAGTAAGTAGCTTTGTACTCTAAAGTTACAAGTCCCTAAAAATTCAAAAAGAGTGATGCCATGGGCATTGGGCAATGCTAATGTTACATCTATACTGGCCTCTAAGACGCTGGCAACCCTGTCGGCGTTGTCACGACTATCAAGCCCCTCCACGCACTTCAAGACGCCATGACGGTAAATGGTGCATTTAAATAAGCTTGCACGTCTCATTGTCTAAAGCTGGTCGCATGAATTTCAGTGAATAAAGGTCCTGTAGATAGAGTAAACCCTGACTCCCAAATTAGGAGATCCTTTGACTTAGGAGTCTGTGTTCTGCTGTCACTTATGATTCATAAGTGACAGCAGAACACAGACAGGTCCTTTGGTCCTTTGTGTTTGTCCTTTGACACAGACTCCTAAATCAAAGGACCTGTTTTTGCCATGTTTTTGGTATCATAAGTTATGATACCAAAAACATGGCAAAAACAGGTTTTGAATGTACAATGAAATTATTACAAAAGATTAAAATAGGAGTAAAGGAATTTTTTAAACGGTTTTTTTTTTATTTAATGAAAAAACCCAATAACACTTTGCGCTATAAAACAACATTGAGGGCGGGTCTTCTCGCGATATTCCTTTTTACGAGGTAAACAGGTACCTACTTGTTTCCCGACGTTTCGACCGCCTTGCAGCGATCGTGGTCACGGGAGGACTGATGACAGCTCAGCGACGTCTTCGTAAAGTGCGGGTATGGGCATCTACCCTCACTTAGTCTTCACAATTTTTTGTTATTGTACCTGTTTACATCGTAAAAAAAATATCGCGAGAAGACCCGCCCTCAATGTTGTTTTATAATGTGTACAAATCGCGAAAGTTTAAAAGTTTAACACTTTGCGCTACCTGGGAATCGAACCCAGGTCCTCATGTTCAGCAGCAGCGCTTGCGACCACTAGTCCAACACAAATCATAACTCCGTGTTCTAAGACTGCATAATCGCATTACTCACAGATTTTTGTAGCGAGCTCCCCCTGGGTTTCCAAGGGTCACTTAATTCTCGTGATAAATGGCTGGAGATTAGGCGCCATTACGTGCGCCGCTCGCGACCGAAAACACGTAAACTTATTTGTATAACAATGTATGGGCAAGTTTGTTACTGTAAAATTAAAAGTAGTTTTAATGAAACACGCTAATTAATTGTAATTATAAAGTGTGTTTTAGAAAATTGTTGTTTATTAAAGTAATTAAAAAAACCGTTTGGCTAAGTACATTCTATCTCCTAAGATACAGGCCATCCCTAGTTTAGGAGACAGGATTTAATTTTGATATTATAGACAATTATTTTTCACCCCTATTGTCCACTGTGCATTACGAAGTAGGATGAATGGGAAATATCTAATGACTGCAACTGGTGTATAACGGTTGGGATGTGAGCATCTGGTGATAATCTATTAACACATCTGCCGAAATTACGCGACAGAAGTTCTGCGCCTGCTTTTGTCATAGAAAACAAAGCAGGTGGAATTTCCATCGCTTAATTTTCGGTATATGTGTCGCTACGCTAAGCTTCAACCGTCTAACATCAAGAATAAAACCCAATCTTAAAATTAAGATTTCCAATTTAATAGCAGGGCAGCTCATGTCCCATGCTCTGCAGACGTGCTTACATCGAATGAACCAATCAGGTGAGACTGCACGCATTGCTGCACACCAGCACGTGACGTCATTACTTCTCGTTTCTACGTTACCTCACGACAATGTCTGATCACAATATATAGGAAGCAGCATCTAGTACACCTATATTTTTGATTATGAATATGAATACGTAATAATATAGTAAGACTCTTTATCGTCGTTTCGTCAATGCTGAGGATCGTGACCTCATACAACGCGTCTCCAAGATCTGCAGTCTTATTCAGTGTGGTCTGCTTCGTAAATGCTGCCTCAAACAGCCTTCTTGATCGCGTCTGACCATCTTACCGGAGCTCTGACTTTCCTTCCATCCAGCCCAGTATCATAAGCCTTTCCAGACCATGTTTATGTACAAAAAAACTGAGGGCACGCTCCTGAATTATTATAGATGGCTGCTTGGTGATGTTGAGAGTTCCTCCAGTATAGTTTCCTTCGTTCTCATGATGATCCATGGTATTTGAAGTAGCCTCAGCCAACACATCTCTAAAAAAAAAAATAAAAAAAAATAAAAAAAATAAATATGTTTGGACATATCACACAACGCCATCTAGCCCCAAGCTAAGCAACCTAATGCTTGTGTTATGGTAACGAGATGGCTGATAAACTACTTATATACATTTTTCTTTTTTTGTAAATACATACATATTATAGATAGAAAAACACCCAGACTCGGAACAAATACTTGTAGGTCGTACAAATATTTGTTCCGTGCGGGAAGCGAACCTAAAGCATCGGTCTTAATGCTTTCGCGGGGGTTTTGGTGCACCACGATTCAGCGCCATATAAAAAGATGGAAAAACTAGAGCACGGGTCAGTCGATATTGGTATTCCAATGGACACCACGGTTTTTCCAAATTTTCCTTAGAGTGACGGCAGATTTCCTCAAGGCAGCTGCCCTCATTCGTGATCAAAGACTCAAGATCCATGAACTCGCTGACTTATCATAGCCGTCGTGTAGATTTGAGCTCGGAAGAAGATGAGCACGGTCTACCACCATTTTCTTTATCTTGGCATGGTTGATCTTGAGTCCAAGTTTAGTGATCTCTGCTTATATTTGTTTCAGCAGATCTGCCATCTCTTTCTCGATCGAAGCAACTGTAGTGGTAAATGCAGCTTATTAAGTAGGTGTACATTTTTATGAATAGAAGCAGACGTGCAATTTATGCCTCTAGAGTTTACAATTTAGGATCTTACAACCAAAATTTTGCACAGCAATTGCCAAAAAATCGCAGATTCCTTTTGCGATTTTTGGTAATTTCTTTTTAAAAACTGGTTTTAACTGGGTCTAAGAAAATAATCTGTTTAATTTGTTTGAGCAATCCCAAATGTACTTACTAAAAAGTTAAAGGGAGGTTTAGTTTACGCAGTGGGTCAAAAAATTCTGTGTATGATGAACATACACTAATCAAAAAAAGTTTTGCACCATTTATTAATGTAATTTCTTGTTTAAAAAAAAAAGAGTTTAAGTCGTTATTTGTTCACAAAGTTATGAGGGTATATAAAAAACATTTTCAAGTGCTGCTGACAATGTAAGAAAAGTTGACTCAAGTTTTGGTTATCGCGAGTTATTTTGTTCACCTTGCACTGGTCGCATTATAAACGGTGCAAAACTTTTTTTTGATTAGTGTGTTTGCCAAAATATTCAACAAGACGCTTTGACTGACTAAGTTTAACCATTGATTAATACAGATGGGACACTCTGCAAAATCATTTAAATAAAAGCGACTCTTGCTACGACACCATAAAGTGCAATTCAGGTCGCACAACGCTTCAATACTTACAGTTATAATTCACCTATAAGTTGCCTCTCTTTCTATCACGTAACTCTTATACTTTCTGACTCGTTAGGGTTGTCTTCTTTTACGACGCGGCGAATGAGTGAGTATCGAACTAACGTGCGAGCCGGCTGGTGCGTGGCATCCCACACTGAATTGACCCAGTGATAACTAAACTGCGGGGTGTCCCATCTGTATTAATCTGTGGTTTACCTAAGTGAGACTAAATCTCAAAATCCCTCTAGGTATCATATAACCTGACCTATTATCAACACATTTACAAAATCGCCAACATGACAATTCGCATCGAATTTCCCTACTTTCAATCTAACTGCAACGCTATCTCGATTCGCCACTCAACATCGTCAGTTCATATACATCTGTTGGAGCCCGCTCTCTGAGCTAATCTGCCGCACCTGTGCTAAGAAAAATGTTGCTATCACATTACGATTCGAACCTTTTAACATCGACAAATCGTATATATATCTATTTAAAATGTGTTTAGGGAGCTTTATTAGCAGATGTTCGGGATGTTTTGTTTCTTTGTGAGATAATTTGGAGTTGATAGATTTTAGTTGTATAAGTGAGCAGTTGGAGTTGAGCAGAGGAGCTCGTGGCTAAGTAATAACAGCCGCACGGGTCGATCCATCAGGTTAAGCTGCACTTGCCGGGGTTGGTCCGTGGATGGGTGACCATCTTTACATACTGAGACTTCTCCATGCCTCGGAAAGCACGTTAAGCCGTTGGTCCCGGCTGTCATTCGTAGATCTTTGATAGTCGTTACGGGTCGTCAGTAGCCCGAAAGTCTGACAACCAGTCTTACCAAGGGGTATCGTATTACCCAGTAATTGGGTTGTGGAGGTCAGATAGGCAGTCGCTCCACGTAAAATACTGGTATCAGCTGCATCCGGTTAGACTGGAAGCCAACCCCAACATAGTTGGGAAAAGGCTAGGCAGATTGAAGTGAGCAGTTGAGAGACTTGAATTTAGAGGCTGTGATGATTTTAGATATAAAACATGTTTAATATGAAAGCATGATAGTGATACACGTACGCATGTGACTAAAAGAGTGATGAATATAGATGTTGATGGATGGAGAGGCAGAGGAAGGCCAAAGAAAAGATGGATGGATTGTGTGAGGAATGATATGAAAGAGAAGGGAGTGAATGATAGCGTGACGGTTGACAGGGGAGAATGGAAGAAGAAAACGTGCTGCGCCGACCCCAAGTAATATGGGATAAGGGCAGGAAGATGACAGTGATACACGTACCTTTATTGGCATTTAAATTAAATAGGACTTAACTTTTTTTTTAAGTTTAATAGTAGGTAAGGTCTCAATTAGTTTTGATATTAGCCTGTTCTTTTACTTTGATAAAACTCTGTAATTAAATAGACTAGATATGTCGGTAATGGCATAATATAAAGAGTGAACTGGAGAGTGTAATGTAAAATGTGGGCAGAATATACAACATTAGTTTTAGTATATGCGAAACCCGAAACACGTGTCTAGTATTTTTATGTAAAGAATCTATGTACAAAATTTCAAAACTGTATCATGAAAAATCACAAAGTTATAAACTTGTTATCTAGAAAAACATGATCACCACGCGGCGCCCGCTGTGCGCTCGTGCCAAGTGCCGCTATGACTTGCCGTGACTTGTGTTCGTCAGTCGGTGTCCATATCTAACATTTTTTAAAGATTTTTGGGGTAAAATATAACACGGTATAAAAATTATTGTATTTATTATGAACAAACTATATTCTGAGGGGCAATTCCCGTATTTTTATAACAACGTTCGCAATCTCATCTCAGTCTCAATCTGTCAAAATTGTATAGAGTTTGCCTACATTTTTGACATTTGATTGTCGCTGGCTGACATTGCGACTTGGAATTTGAACGTTTTTAATTACGAGAATTGGCCCTCAGGTTTCGCATAATATACTAAAAATAATGTTGTAAAATTTTAGGGACTAATCTTTTTAAACAAGTTTAAATGAACTAAGAGGTTCATTCGCTATGAACCCATTAGTTCACTCGCTATGAGGTTGAGCGTGCACTTCGCACGCTCAACCTCATAGCTAGTGAGACGTATTAATTCTGTTGTTATCTGAGTGAATTCACAAGGACTGCATGTACCGCACTGGGTTGTCCTGTAATGGTAAATTTAAGTAGATAAATAAATAAATAAATAAAAAACTTTAACATTCTAAAAACTTAGGCTTATCTTTAAGAAGGACATTCACGCATCAACCTTTTAAGAAAATAATAGGTCTGTACCTATGAAATTGCCGTTTTGTATGAAAAAATTTAAACGAATTTTTTTCATGCATTTTTTATTTGTATTAATCGAAGTAATCACCCATGCAATCAATGCATCTTTGCCAACGCAGTGGCAGTTTATTGATGCCCTTCTTAAAGAAATCAGCTGGACGGGAGGCAACAAATTCTTCAAAGGCATTTTGTACTGCCTCTCGGGTATTGAATTTTTTTCCCGCCAAGAAGTTATCCAAATTCTGGAAAAAGTAGTAGTCTGTAGGCGCAAGGTCTGGTGAGTAGGGCGGATGACGGAGAGCTTCCAACCCCAGTTCTTGTAACTTGGAGACCGTCTGCTGTGCAGTATGAGGTCGCGCGTTGTCGCGCAGGAGCAGCGGAGACGAGCGATTGACCAATGCTGGTTGGAGATGTGCCAGCTTCTCCATCATTGTGTTCAGTTCTTCATAGTACACATCTGAAGTAATGCTCACCCCGTTTGGTAAGAAGCTGTGATGAATCACACCGGCGCTAGACCACCAAACAGTGACCATCACTTTTCTAGGGGTAAGTTTTCGTTTAGGGCATTGTTTAGGTGCTGAACCAGGATCCAACCAACTTGCTGAGCGCTTGCGGTTATCAAACAGAATCCATTTTTCATCGCAGGTAACAATGCGGTTCAAAATTCCTTCATTTGTGTGTCTGTTGAGCAGTGCAAGGCACGTCTCGACGCGTACTTTGCGTTGGCGATCATTGAGTTCGTGGGGCACCCATTTGTCAAGCTTTTTTACCTTGCCAATTTGACGCAAATGGACCAATATTGTTTTGACGCTAACGTCGAAAGCTGCTGCTAATTCAGCCGTAGATTGTGTATCATCAGCTTCCACAATCGCCTTTAATTCGTCATTGTCGACCAAAGTCTTCGGACGACCGCGAGGTTCATTTTTCAGGTCGAAATTTCCAGAACGGAAGCGAGCAAACCAATAACAAGTGGTGCGTTGGTTTGTAGTGTTAGCTCCGTAAACGTCGTTGATGTTGCGTGCCGCTTGTGCCGCGTTGCTGCCACGACGGTACTCATATTCCATAATTACTCGAATTTTTGACGTATCCATGATGACGAAAAAGATTGAAATACGATGAAAATGTAACACTAATCAATAAACAAATGACTACTTTTGGAAAAAAAATCCATGTTTTTAAAATGAAATTAATTTGAAATTAGAATTCTTAGCCAAACAAAAATTATTTTGATTTGAAATGGCCAGTACTGCAGAACGGCAATTTCATAGGTAAAGACCTAATATTAAAGTTCTATGTTTACGTAAGATTGATTTAGTGCTTTTTAGTGCATATTAAAAGCTTGTTCTTAAAAGATTTTTTCCTTTTTATTTTGTACTTTTTAGCATTAGCATTTGTTTAAACATTTTATGTTCAATCAATCAATCATATTTATTGTTCTATTAGCTCGACTTAACATTGTCTTTGTTGTTTTGTCAAGACAAAAATTAACGAGCCCAAACACATCAGGGCTATGTAGTTTAGTTGAGGTGTTCCTGTGGCCACCTTTTTTTTTTCTAGATGGGAAATCATCAAATGACTTCTCCCGCTCTGGCCGGAGCGGGAGGGCGTGTTCCTTCAGTTGCCCGTACCAGGGCCACGGTATCTCTTTCGAACAACCCGCGACCCCGACGGATTCCTGTGGCCACCTTCCGGCACTTTAATACACATCCAATGAGTCCAAACACGATGGTACTATCTTGTTTGATTGAGGAGTTCCTATGGACACTTTCCTGATCCATCATCAGAACCTGGACACCACTTTAGCTGTAGTGCTTGTCAAGACAAAAACAACGAGTTCAAACTCAACGACGCTGTCTTATTTAGTTGAGGAGTTCCTATGACCATCTTCGGGCTCCATCTGCAGACCCTTTCTTCTTTTTAACCTCCGGTAGAATCAGAGGGGTGTTATAAGTTTAACGTGTGTATCTGTGTATCTGTCTATGGCATCTTAGCTCCCAAACGGCTTAACTAATTTTGATTTTTTAAATTTATTTCTTTCTTCTTTCGAAGTTTCAGCTCAATTGGATTGGATCGGAAAGTGCTTGAAAAATGGATGACAATGCGAGTAACTGGAAACATATACGAACGAAGCTAGCTAATAGAAAGCTTATAAAAAGACGATGATTACAATACCGTAGATCTCTAGCTCTATAATATCAAATGAAAGAAATTATTTTACAACAAGTGAACTCGTTGGCCTTGAGTGAGGTTCATCTGTAACACAGATATAAGATCAAAAATACTTAATAAACCATTAAAATAAGAATATACTCGTAATATCCTAACCTACCGAAAACTATTAACAAACTAAAATATGGTGTCGAAAAATTCATCCGCGTCGCTGTCGACTGGTAATGTACCCAAGAGACTGGCGCCATTGCCACATTGTATGGCAATGCTAAGCCTCTGGCCAAGCTAAAAGCCAGCCCATGGGTCAGGAGAAGTGTCAACCAACCGTTTGAAGATTTAGTTGAACAAACCATGAGCACTAGGTCCCCACGGCCCAAGGGCTTCAACTGATGGCTGCAAGACAGCGGCCACCGTAGACGCGGGCTTGCGGACGACGAGTAATGGGCAGCTCGCCGTCCGGTAAGGACCAGGCCCGGGTCGACGGCGCGTTGTGTTCCACGCGCGCCTCAAAGAGATGTCAGCAGTGTCGGGGTCCAATAGGGCCGAAGCCGCCGGGGTCGCGGGTAGTTCGAAAGAGATACCGTGGCCCTGGCACGCGCAACTGAAGGAACACGGGTGGGTTTTAGTCAGTAAAAGTGTGCCACGCCCTCCCGCTCTGCCCGGAGCGGGAGAAGTCATTTGATGATTTCCCATCCACAAAAAAAAAAAAGACAGGGCGTGGTGTCCGAGGCTGTTGACAACTTCGCCACAGTGACAGCGATGAGCTGAACAACAAGGAGCATGGCTAATAGATTCGTTGGTTTAGGTTTCGTGCTCCATTTTTACGTAAACAAGAGATTTCATTTCAATGTTGCCTTCCCTCCTATCCGCCCCAAAAGCTCGCAAAAGTAATCGATCTCTCCAATTTGACAATACTTGCTAAAACAATAACAAGGTATACGAGAAAGTTGTTCCAATTGGACTCAACCGGCAATTTTGTTAATTAAAAGGTTCAACATTAATTTGTACTGTAAACAAGTTGTATCCGAAATCTAACTTGATTTGTGTAAGGTTTTGTGTTCGTGGAATAAAACAAATTGGCGTAATATTGTGAAATTCGATAATTATGTGAACTCTGTTTGAGTTTTACGTGTTGGTTAATTCTGTTCCTGTGGAAAGTTGATTTAATTAATGTCAAATATTGGTTCTTATTCGTTTTGACTTGAGCGAATGATATACTTTCATTATTAATTCATCCACGCTTTTCGCTTATTCAGATTTGCATGTCTGCCTTTTTCAGAGTTTTCCAAAGAGGTATCGTGTTAGTAACATATTGTAGTGTAGGTAACTGTAACTGGAATGTCCACATCCCAGTCAGATAGATAGTCGCTCCATGTAAAATTATTTAGCTGCATTCGGTAAGACAGATCAGAAGAGCTCGTGGCTAAGTAAAAACATCCGCACGGGTCGATCCATCAGGTTAAGCTACGCTTGCCGGGGTTGGTCAGTGGATGGGTGACCATCTTTACATACCGAGACTCCTCCGTGCCTCGGAAAGCACGTTAAGCCGTTGGTCCCGGCTGTCATTCGTGGATCTTTGACAGTCGTTACGGGTCGTCAGAAGCCCGAAAGTCTGACAACCAGTCTTACCAAGGGGTATCGTATTACCCAGTTACTGGGTTGTGAAGGTCAGATAGGCAGTCGCTCCATGTAAAATACTGGTATTTAGCTGCATCCGGTTAGACTGGAAGCCGACCCCAACATAGTTGGGAAAAGGCTAGGCAGATTGATTGGTAAGACAGATCAGACTTATTGTTTTCGAAAATCCTGGAAAACTTAGAACCAAATTACCAAATTTTTACTGTTGCTGTTACATAACACAGAGTCAAGCTAAACATTCTTAAGTTCAGTAAGATTTTAGAACACATAACAGAGTATCCAAAGTTATTCCTCCCAAAACAAAAATCGATAATCCAATCGGTGACTAAGGGTGAATCTCCAACAAATTCACCATTATTTACTCTCCAGAGCTCGAAAGTCGTCCGCTATGCAAATTGTACAGCATAATCACTGAAACTGTTTAGAAGGGTTCGCCAATTAAATGTACAGCTGAAAATTTCACTTCCAAATTCCCAAATCGATTCTCTCTCGAGTTTTATTTTATTTGCTTTGGGACATTCAAACAGGACTAGTGAACGTTACGACTTTATCTTTTTGTTTATGGAAAAGTTTTTTTTAATATTTTGTTATACTTCTAGAGCTTATTCTTTATGGGCAGGCAGTTCTAATGAATGTTAAGTATGATCATTGATTAAGTTATTAAAACTTTTATTATAATAAATTACACCTATAAATCAACACGCAGTAAAATTTATCTTAAGATTTAAAATAATAATACTTTGCTATTCAATCTAACATTGCAAACACACAAACGCATTTTAATCTCCATCTTATTATTTTAACTAGTCTCAATATTAAACTTGCACTTTAATATCTAAGTTTTAAATTTTCAAGATAAAAATCTTTGCGTCTTGCACAGAATTTCTTTAAATTAATATTCGGTTGTTAATGTCAAAGTACAGAATGTTACAGAAGGTTGGATTTGGACAACGAGCGAAACTATAACACAGTCTATGCGTACGCACGCATAGACGCATAGACTGTGTTCTCAGTCAACTAACGACAGGTTTAGACCAAACGATCGAATACACATTCTATTTAATTCCCACCCTACTAAATTATTTTTGTGTAAACAGGGATAGTGCATTCTTCTGTTAGTCCTGTCTGTAAAATCCTGTGATCCCGTGTTTAAGAGCCTGTACTACCTCAAATGGCTTTTAGCATGCTCCTCCGTTATGTCTAAAATACTGCAGCATTAATCTTATAATAAATATATGGTAAAGTTGAGGATTAATGTTAAGTACCTACTATGTTTGACGAAAACACGATTCCATAAAATTTTCTTGACAGAAAAAAACCCAGTTACCTCCAAACCGAAAAATAAACCGCTGGTATTCAAAAAATACTTAAAATTAGATCATGAAACTTTGCATACTAACTGAACTATATTTTTTTTTTGAAATTACCATTATTTTCACAGTCAAAAGCATTACCTAAACTATCGGCGCCTAATAGCACCGCACTCAATGTCGCTCTCACTCAGTCCGCGAGCAGTAACGTGCGAGCGAGACCAAAACCTGAGGTAGTATGGGCTCTTAAGTTGATTATATTATATAACTACGCAGTGGCCCAGTGGTTAAGGCTTGCGTGAAAAAACTTGGACTTTACATATAGTTAACTAGCTGTTGCCCGCGGCTTCGCCCGCGTGGCGGTTGGAAATTATCCCACGG
Source organism: Cosmia pyralina (assembly GCA_946251885.1). Taxonomy (NCBI): domain Eukaryota; kingdom Metazoa; phylum Arthropoda; class Insecta; order Lepidoptera; family Noctuidae; genus Cosmia; species Cosmia pyralina. The sequence continues at coordinate 21,654,360 of OX276360.1, forward strand.
GAACGTACCACCGCGATAAAAAGTATCCTACGTCCTAATCCAGGTCATGGTCTACCCATGAGCCAAATTTCATTTAAATCCGTTCAGCCGTTTTAGCGTGAAAGTGTAACAAACACACTCACTTTCGCATTTATTAATTACTTAGGATAGGATTAGGATACCACTACACGGGTTGACAATCACACCATCTAGCCTGCCGTGCAAGGCCACTTCACCTTCAACCTTTTGCCGCTGTGAGTGGTGACTGATAGATGACATTATTGTCAGCAGCAACCTCACTACTTGTGTGGATAGTGTAGTGTTTACATATCCATTAAACAGAAACACCATGTATCCACACAAAATGTCAAAAATATCAAGGAAAGAATGCTCTTGCTTTTATTATATTTAGAGCAAATTTTTCAATAGTCAGATAACTCTTAACTGATGAATAAATATTTCAATTTGACAGCTTTCGTATATAAAATATATTATCAAACTGTCACTACCACACTAAGCCTGCCGTGCAGGGCCACTTCACCTTAAATCTTTTGCCGCCATTAGTGGTGACTCACAGATGACATTAGTGACAGCAGCTCATAGACATATAAATATAATGTACTGGAAATACCTACTAAAAAAGGTGCATACCTACATCCTACGATTCATTCAGAATGTCTCATAAAATGGCTGCGTTTGCTAGGGTTGTGTCAATCAAGGAACATAGTTGTTACTATTATAACTAAAGTTAAATTGCTGTTTTCTAACATTTACATGCAATTTTAAAGGCAAACTCCACAGAACACATAAAAGCGGTCAGTTATCTGTTCTGTGGTAAACTCCTAATAATTTTCACGCAAATATCAATAATACAAAAAGTAAACAAAAATTGTCGTCGCATAAGATGGCCGATATGGTACTTACCTACAACTATCACCATACGATAAAATGTTGCCATAATAAGCAACAACATAAATATTGCTGTCCCTTTTATCAAATACGATTATTTTTTATAGAATGAGACAAAACGATATTTCACATTCTGTATTTCACGTATTTCACTCATATTTGTTTATGCAAATGTATGTATAGAAAAACGAGGCGTCTCCATATTTTTTCCTAGCTCAATGCAGCAGCTGCTTGCTGCTACCTCACTAGTTCTGTGAATGAGACAGTACGAGTATTATAATGCTCATGCTTTTATTCTGGTTTAATATTCGTTTTGTTTAAACTCACTTTCAAATGAATGCCAGTCACGAGTAGACGTGCGTTTTCACTCGATGTACGGAGTCGACCTACTGTAACTATTCTGTGGTCGAAGCCTCACTTAATAAACCTGGCTAAAAGGCGCCTAACTTTCTTCAGATTTGAGAACTTCGAAGCTTTCAACGATTTGTTTCGCTTTATTGGGCTATAATGTTATTGCAAAATGTAGATCTTCAGATAATAAAAATACGAAAATGTTTGATAGAATTTATCGGTTTATTAATGGTGCAAGGAAAGGATAGGTAGAGGTGATAAAAGTCAGAAAGTGATTTTAGAGCTCTGCTTTCGGTCGTATCTATATTGTCATAAAACATTCGTGGTGTTTGCGAGAATATGGCTTATGATGAAGGGGAGTTGTCTTCCACAGATTTCGATTAAAAAAATCTGAATTTTTTAAATACTTAATTTGAAAGTCAAGCGAATAATTTGATCTTGTAGTAACCTTGCGTTTTGACCTTATTTAAGGCTAAGGACACGAAGAGGAGTTTAATTAATTTCAAGTAAAACTGAAACCTGAGATCTGAGGTAAGGTCCGTAATACAGATGCCTGTAGTTTGTACAAAACTATGCAAGTAGTTTGCATACCAATTTACCATAATAGCACAGTCGTCCGACGAGAGCCCGAGCTGCATACGAAGTTCGCCGAACTTCGTATGCAGCTCGGGCTTCGTCGGACGACGATGAATAGACTGTGACAATAGCTTCTGATTGATGAATGTCACAATGACATGCGAGCTACTTGCGTATTACGGGCCTTGTAGGTACATAGGTACATTCGATAATATGGGTTAATTAATGTTTCACCTACTGGAATGGGGGCGTATTACAGCAGGCACCAGAAATACTAAAGGTACCCACTGTATATTGTCCACATAAAGTGCAAAATCGAAAATCCAAAGCATATACGCAACTTCTTAAGACGCAGATATATGCCAACGGCCTTGAGTGGTTAGCTTGCGTGTTCTGTTCTGTGCTCACGCAACGCGTCGTATGTCCCAGTTATGAATGAATTAACTTCGTTCATGGTCCCAGTAATAGGACTCGCCCACCAAGGAGCGCTGTCCCAAATTAGACTCATTATTAATTTAGTCATAAAATAAAAAGTATTATATTAAAATACGTCTATTAAAATATAAATAATTAAATTATCTTTAAAATGGGGAAGGTTTCATAAAAATACCTGCGCTTGTTTTACGTGATTCTCAGTTTCTCATCCGCGTTAGACATAACTTTACAAATTAATTACACTATGTAGTATAAACATAATCTAAAATATTCACAATTAAGTTGTTAAGAAAATGCTGTAATTTAACATAGGATATTTTTTCCAAATCATTAACACTACTCTTTTAGACGTGATCTTAAATTTAAAATCAGTCGCCTTAAAGAACTTATCAAAACTTTGCACTTCGCCTTAAAGCGCCCAACTTACGAACTACCCTCAATAAACCAGCTTACCTAAAATAAAATCCACACACGATCGACACAATCTAAACACGAACTCGTAACAATAAATTTGTTCCGCATCGGTTGCCGCGTCTGCGTACAATTTATGCCGGCCGGCCGTCTCAGCCCGGAGATGTATCGCATCCGATCGTTGCATCGACGTGTTCATTTGCCCGCAAGATTTACTAGCCGTATTCACGTGGTTCGATTTGATACGTTCTAGAAACGTCTTTATTTCTTTTTATGGAGGAAGGTTCAGTTAACTTCAGTTCCGGCTGTTGGGAGTTGAAAGGCGTTAGTTTTATTGTGATTAGGTGAATAGTCTAAGAATGTAAGTGGTTTTGAAGTTAGTTCGTTGTTAGTTTTGCTGTGTTTCTTGTCTATTGTTGTATGTTTGTCCTTCTAGGCAAAGCTGCTATTGCCAGTATTCGATCATATTAAAACTTTTAAGGATGTGATTCCATTTCGGTGACAATATAATTAACCTATGGAGGCATGAGGAACGGGGTGTAAAGTTCACTCATGTTCCATTGAAAAGGGGGGTCCTCCGACCAGTCGGGTGTCGTGTCTGGTCGACAACTGCCCGACGGTTGATGTTGGGACGTTGAATATATGCTAGTCGCGCGGTAAACTCTGATTGCGCGATGCAGGATTTTTCGTGACGTCAGTGTGATGCGTAGTTCATATGTGGCGATGTAGATGCCGCAACAAACCTTAAAAACTCAAACTCAAAGCATTTATTTCAATTAGAGGCACTTTTGAATTCTCAAAGAGTCGGTCAGTTAGTCAGAAAGTTAAAGCTAGATGCCCAGTTCCAAAACGTAGATCTCTATGGAAAAGAACGGGCAAGAAACTCCACGGACACTCCTTTAAATCAAGATAAGTATAATAGCATTCTGGGTATATTATTCTTGTTGCTTCTACATATGAGAACAATGTAATAAAAAAGAAAAAAAAATGTTTAAAAACAATTTAAAATATAAGATTAAAAATAAGCAGTTAAGAGATGAGAGATGTATATATATATATTTAATAAATAGGAGATGTATATATAATAAACAGTTTTTCTTTCTTTCAGATGATGACGTTCAAGAACATGACGCGTGGGTCAGCACTATCCAGCTCAACCATTCTGCATATAACATAAAAAAACGATGGATGGACTGTTTTCAAGGATGCTAAGGCTAGAACATGACTGACTACCGAGATGACGACTAACAAATAGGTATGGAAGAAACCAGGAACCAGGACGAAAGAGAAATAATATAATACTGGTATCGTTTTAACTGTTGGTGTGTAAGCGCATTTTAATATTTAATATTATTATTTTAGGGTTCCGTACTCAAAGAGTGCCAAACGGAACCCTATTAATAAGCTGCCGCTGTCCGTTCGTCCGTCTGTTTGTACTTTTGATAGTTGTAATTTCCACAGATTTAAAATATAGTGTAAGTGTAGTGTTAAATATTGTACGGTGATACGGAAGCCTTCGTGTGCGAGTCCGACTCGCACTTGGCCAGTTTTGAGACAATGTATCTTTTAAACTCCAACATAAAGTACTCATATCCTTGCGGGCCTAGACCAAGTAACATTCAATTAGCGATGACGCTAGTAGAAAAGCCAAAATAATGTATGGGGTTGACATCAACTATCGAAATGTCACGTGATTATACAAGGTTGATATGAGCGAGAGTAAAGAGAAATAGAAGCAATAGTTTAGTCACAGGATTATTTTTTAGTTTTTTCTTTGTTGAAATACGACGTATCTGCCCTAACAGCTGACTAAGTATGTTGTTGAAAATTCTGTCGTTTAAAGGTGTATGGACCCTAGATAACTGTGCGTAGGTACCTACGCATAGTTATCTAGGGTTATAGTAGTTATCTAGGGTTATAATGGTTATCTATCACCTTAAAATGACAGAATTTTTGACGCGACGTTGCCGTTTTGTTGCGCACGTCAGTGGAAATGTCTACAAAGGATGTTCACATTATAATTAGATCATTAAGCTTTTTTATTTTTTCGAAAAATTTTTTTTCTTATTTTTCTTCCAAACTTTTTTTTAATAGTTCCGAGTTAACACTATGCATCTATAGTATATGTGGTTTACTTTAATGCCTCTCGCTCATATTAACCTTGTATAGGTCAACGAATCGATAGCATCCAACGATAACTTCCTTAGAGATGCAAATCTAATCAAATCAAATAATGTTTATAGCAATCCATAATGTGGTACAGGTGGTTAGTAATTTTAGAAACAATTATGGACCCTGTCGGGCGCAGCATGCTTATGTAAGAGAGAGGAAGAGCGCTTTTATTATTTTTTCTTATTATTAATGATTTAAATTATTACTCATTGATTTGTTATCTGAATATATTATGATAATAATAAGTCACACTATTAAAATATTTATTATATATCAAATTATATAATGTTATTGTCTATTTCATTTTCCACTAAGATAATTTGTTTTGCAATTAATGTATTTGTTATTTAAATGCTAATATAAACTCATGCCTTCCTCCTGTGGGGGTAGGCAGAAACTACAGAATTAATATATTACTTATTTAATTGAGTAATGTATTTTAACTTATTTATTTTTATTGTTTTATTTATCTGATAATCAGTCATATATATTAATTATTGAATTTATCCGTTAGATATTCGTCTATTGTATAATAACTTTTATTAATTAGGAATTGTTTTAATTTATTAATAAACATATTGGTTTTGTTTTCTTGTTTAATGGTATCCGGTAATTTATTATATATTTTTATTGACATAGCATATGGGCTATGCTTCGATAGCGATTGTAGAAATGGAATCGTTCCGAAGCGAATGCCATTTGTCTAGGCCTACTGAGGGCTTAGACAAAGTAACATTCGATTAGGATGACGCTAGTAGAAAAGGCAAAAAAATGCATGGTGTTGACATAAGCTATCGAAATGTCACGTGATCATGTCAATGTCAGTTTGAAGCTATAGCGATTGTAGAAATAGAATCGGTCTGAAGCGAATGCCATTTGTCTAGGCCGTCAGAGCTTGTCTCACCATTTCTTTTCAGGGGTAGTCAACTATAGTACATTGTGATACAAGGGTGAAAAGTTTGCAATAACCTAGACACCCGTGTGTCACACGACGTTTTTCAATACAGTTGTGGGAAATAGTAAAAAACAAATCAAAGAATTAATTATATATGTTTGAGAGTAGTTTTTAACATGGAATAAATTGACCACAATGTGGATGGTTTATATTTGCCAGTCAATTCATGAAAATAAGCTAACAAAACATGTTCTGAAAATGAGTTAGTTTTCTTTTGTTTTTTCCATAAAATAAAATTATCGTAAGTCGCCATATATCTTTTCCGAAATTTTGGGGGCAAAACTTCATCTTGCGCAGATTCACCTCAGATAAAATATCGGGTGGAGTTAATTCCATTTCATCACTTGTACTTGAATTCATATTAACAAAAAAATAATAATTTATCACACAAAAATTAAAATTTTCAGAAAATGGCGCGCTTTTGCAACTGGACATATTTTTTTTTTACAACGAAAACAGCCTATACAGTCTATTCGATTTTTGGCAAATGTCGATGTGAAATTAATTAAATTAAAACCGGTAATTAAATATATTAAACAACCATTTAAAAATCTTTTGACAATTCAATGTTAAGACGTACGCACTCATTCATTTTTCCTCGTATAAAATCTATCCCGTTTTATTCTATGTATGAAAACTCCTTGCTACTAAACTTTTTAAATTGACTTATCAATTTGATACTCAACTGCAAAACAAATGATCGAGCTCGTAAAAAAAAGTCACGACCGTGTAGCAGAAAGATGTCTATGCAAAAGATTTAATTTTCAAATCATAATTATAGCCTCTGAAAGTACACCATGTTTAACAACTGTATTGAAAAGGCATTAGTTATATATGACGTGTAAAAGTGATTCCGACCAATATCCTATTTACAAAATAATTCGACCCTAACTTCTTTACACAAATACCTTATGTATTTGTCGCCTTAAAGGACGAACCACACGCCATACAAGCTCGAAATTAAAAACTACCCGCGAACAAATTTACAAAAAAAATTGGAGAAAGAATTTTTCCCTCCAAAACCTGAGCATGATACTCGTCTGAAAGGAGTTTTTTCAAAGGCCATGCGTCTGAACGGGGCTTTGTGTCATATAACGTTTTTTTTTTTTTAAAGAACTCCTTTGCAGTATGTGGCCGGTTCATTACAGGAGATAAGGCCCTTGGTGGTATTAATACGATGGGACGAGCGGTGAGCAGGCTTTGACATAGTGCTGATAATTGATGTTTTTTTTGTTGAGGACACTTTGTTGGAGAATTCTATGATAAAACGCTGGCTATTTATTTTACTTATCGACTGCAACTAAAACCTATGAACTAAGAACTTATTGGTTGAGCTGTGCTTTAATAGAAAAAAGTTATTTTAAATCATTATTTTGGTAGGGAAAGTGTGTTGTGAAATAAGTTTTTAATTGTCTGTATTAACCCCCGTTCGGACGGGCGTAATAAAATCGCGGCGGGAATTTATAGCGCACTGGAATTTCAACTCTCGTTGTTGAGCCGAGCGTTGAGAATCCAACTTAACAATAACAGAGTACATTCTAGCGCGTCGAAAAAACACACTGTTGGAATTTGCACTCTCGGCGCTAAGCAGAGCGTTGAAAATCCAGTGCGCTATAAAATCCCGCTGCGATTTTATTACGCCCGTTCGAACGGGGGTTAAGAGTCTCACGTGAATAAAGGATTTTATAAGTTGAACTTTACGATATAAAAGTAAACACAAAATTATACTGGGTTATTTTAAATAGGCTAGATAAACTCCACAGACGCGGTGGATATCGATATTTAAACATGATAAAATAAATTAAAAATTAGATTGATGTTTTTTTTTTTGTGGGATCAACAACCGCAGTTACCTATTAGTCACTTGAAATAACAGTTTAAAAAAAAAATCTGTATTTTAAGTAAACTTCACAGACGGTGATCTGAAGATCAGAAAAAAAAAGACGTGATGCGTATCAATATCTAAACAACATAAAAAATAAGAATACTTTTTTTTTAACTCATACTTAAGTAATACTCGTAACATAACACTAAAAGCGGTCGTTGAACTCCCAAAAAAAAAAACATCAAAAATGTTTTTATTTTATCGATATTTATCGCATGAATCGTATGTGCGGAGTTTAGCTAGCCAATTTAAAATAACCCTGTTAAATAAATCAACTGTTAGCTGTGCCCGACAAGGTCCACAATGATCATATCTTTGTAAACCTAGCACTTACACTCACATTGTGAAATATTATATTACTAACTGTTACTAACTAAATGGCCTATGTCCTTCTTTAGGTCATGGGTCTACCCATGTACAAAACGTAGCGAACAAATTAACAAACTCGCTTTCGCATTTATAATAATTATTAGTTAATAAGCTATGATTATGATACCTATCAACAATATTTTTCGACTTAAAGTCCTCTTCTTCTTTATCAAAAAAACCTTTTTACAAAAAAATACAACCGACTTCCAAAAACAACACTACATAGTGAAAAATAACTTTAATTTCGGAAGTCGGTGTCTAGTTAAATATATTTTCGTTTTTTGCCACCGACTTCCGAAATGAAACTTATTTTTCACTTTGTAGAGTTGTTTTTGGAAGTCGGTTGTATTTTTTTGTAAAAAAGTTTTTATTTTTCACTTTTTAGTTGTGTACCTACCCCAAACACAAATTCTAATACCACTACCTGCAAAACAAACTAGAACATCATCCATATAAAAAGTGGGGATAAAATGCGTATTATTGAAGCTAACTCAAAAACTACAGAAGCAAAGTTAATCAATTTTATAAGGGACCAACTGTGATGTATACCCTCTTGAATAAAACAAAAAAAATCCAAATCGGTCTAGCCATCTTCGAGTAATCGGGGAACATACATAAAAAAAAAAAAAAAAATGGTTCAGACGAATTGAGAACCTCCTCCTTTTTGAAGTCGGTTAACAACAGGCACCACAGTGATCATGTCTTTGTAAACCTACCATCTCAGCTCACATTGTGAAAATTTATAAATACATAATTGGGGATGGAGTTACAATTTTTGGTTGTAAAAGAAAACATGCAGATCGTACTATGCTGAGATAGGAGCCTTTCCACGGCGTCCTCACCTTCCGCCTGACGCAGGTCCTCACCGGACACGGTTGTTTCGGGAGGTTCCTGTTTCGGATAAGGCGGGAGGAAACGCCCGGGTGTCACCATTGTGTAGATCGCCCGGAGGACACGGTGGAGCATACAGTGGAGGTCTGCCCGGCTTGGGCGGAGCACCGCCGGCGATCTCTCGCGTTCAAACTTGGTCCAGGCCATGGTGCGGAGCGAGAGTGCATGGGAGGCCGTCACCTCCTTCTGCGAAGCAGTAATGCTCGCAAAGGAGGAGGCGGAACGCGAGAGGGAGAAGCAACAGCCGCGCCCTCGCGCCCCTAGCCGCCGCAGGAGACGCCCTGGGCGGCGGGAATCTATCGCCGATTCCCGGCCACCGTAGGCGCGGGCTTGCGGACGACGAGTAATGGGCAGCTGGCCGTCCGGTAAGGACCAGGCCCGGGTCGACGGCGCGTTGTGTTCCACGCGCGCCTCAAAGAGATGTCAGCAGTGACGGGGTCCAATAGGGCCGAAGCCGCCGGGGTCGCGGGTAGTTCGAAAGAGATACCGTGGCCCTGGCACGGGCAACTGAAGGAACACGGGTGGGTTTTAGTCAGTAAAAGTCTGACACGCCCTCCCGCTCTGCCCGGAGCGGGAGAAGTCATTTGATGATTTCCCATCCACAAAAAAAAAAAAAAAAAGATAGGATCCTTTTTGGCTTCGCAAAAATCTTTCTTTTTGGGTACTAGATAGTTTTTTAAATGTAAATTTTTAATCGTTTGAATTTCGTGCCTGTCTTTGTCCTAAATACCTGAATAGGTACTTTTCTTTCATTTTTTCTTTTCTTAAAATATTTCAACTGTTCTGGGTTGTGTTCGGCAAACCTTAAAAATATACCAAACTGTTGACCATCCTTTCGTCTATTCAGAAATTTTTATCAAGCACATCCAATTCTCGTACCTAAAAACGTTCAAATTCAAGTTGCAATCTCATGCCAGCGACAACCAAATGTTAAAAATGTAAGTAAACGCTATACAATTTTTGACAGATTGAGACTGATATGAGATTGCGAACGAATAAAATGAATACGAAATACGGGAATTACCTGTGATGCGTCCACGTCTGTGTTTTAGTTCGCATTCTACGTGACAGGGGGCAACACTTATTGCACTCTTCTTAGTAATAAACACGTCTTGAATTTGGTATTAGAAGTGGAAAACTACATTCTTGTTCTGAAGAGAACTGAATGTTGAAAACTTTTCGTAGTTTTGGAAACTGTTTTAGTTGTAATTTACAGCAAATTGTAGATGATGGAACTGGTGAAACATGCAGTAGTTGTTGAAAAAAGTACCTACTGTCTGTTCTCCAAAATAGAGTTCAGGGTTTTTTTTTTTCGTAGAAAACTGCTTTGTTTTTTATTGGTTTAAAAAAAAAAGTTTAAAAAAAAGAGTCAATTTACTAACACTACTTTACTAAATATGTGGAGATTTGATACAAGTAACAACCCATTATCCCAATTTATTTGGAGTTAGCGCAACGTGTCCCTTTCTCTTTCTTTTCTTTCCATACTTCTCTTAGTCGTCATCTCGGTAGTCACTCCCATTCTAGCCATGTCATCTTTCACACAGTCCATCTATCGTTTCTTTGGTCTTCCCCTACTCTTATAGCCATCGACATACACACTCAAAACAATTTTTTGGAACGAAGTTCGTTATCGCGCGTTGTGAAAGGGGGCTAGACGGAAAAAATTCTCACGAAAAGTTGTAACGACACTTTTTGCTATATAAGTAAGCTATTGTAAGCTGTGCGACGTGCGCATGTTTCTCTGTCTGTCTCTCTCTCTCTCTCTCTTATAGAAAGATTAAGTTTATATTACATTATATTTGTTAATAATAAAAAAAAATATTACAATTCCTTCACTAATTAATCGAAAGGAACTTCGTTCCATCCGGGTGTCCCTTGACACCTCTCAACTTTTTTTTTTTTTCAAATGAATTGCCTTCAATTAATCTTTTTCATATTTTGATTATTTTTTACAATAAATGCATTTCAGAAGGTATCTTTCCGGAACAGTTTAAAATAGCAAAAATTATCCCACTCCATAAGAAGGGCTCTAAAACGGATCCAAAAAACTATAGACGTATATCTTTGCTCCCTATTCTTTCCAAAATTCTTGAAAAAATTATTAAGAATAGACTTATAGTTCATCTAAATTTAAACAAGGTTTTGCATTTGAGACTATTTGGATACCAAAAAAATGTCGGAACAGGGGACGCTATATACACATTAGTGGAAGATATTATTAGTAAATTGAATAGGAAAAAGAGGGTAGCTGGCATTTTCCTTGATTTTGACTTTTTTATTTTAAATTTATTACGGTATTTTACTTTTGAGCAAAAAATCGTAGTTCAATTCTTAAAATATAAATTAAGTTTTCCTCTATAATTCAAAATGTTCTCAGCTTGCGCATTCGGGAACTTCGCGCGTTTACATTAGAATATTCATAGCTATGCTAAGACAGGACAACGTCTGTCGGGTCAGCTAGTAAGTGAATATATTAAACCTTTTCATACTTGAATGGCCCGCGTTTGAGCAGTATCTCACCCGATACAAATAAAGAAAGAAAGAAAGAAAAATATTTTATTTGGGACACGCACAGGAAATACAGTTAAAAAACAGCATATAAAAGTAACAAAATAAACATTAAAAAGCAAAAAAACAAAAAAAAATAAATCAGAATAAAAAAAAAAAGAGACCTGTGCGAGGCCAAAAAGGCTCCCATCTCAGCATAAAGCTGCGATATTTAAAAAATAAATACCGCAACGCTGGTATTCTGATAGGGCCTGTGTGATGCCACGGACATACCCACGGATATCAATTAAAAATAGCAAGGGGAATAAAATCGAATAAAATAAAATACAAATACTAGAATACTTGAAAAGAAAAAAACAAAAACCGTCAATAAGGTGTAAAGATCGACTCACGCTTGACGCCCGACGGTCCAACCTCACTTGTCTATGCTATAGACTATTGTCTATATTTATGACAAGCGATGAGACCATGCATGAGACGCGGGCGCAGGCGACTGGCTGTCAATGTGCATTAATGTAAAAAAGGAAGTAAAGTCACACAAATAAAACAAATAGTGAATAATAAATACGACAAGAAAATGGTGCAAATAAATAATATAAAGTATTGTTGAGTGTATAACTGAATGTGTTGTGTTGTGTAAGTCGGAAGAAAAAAAAAAAAAAATAATCAATCACCGAGTGAAAAAACAAAGCGTTCAAAGTTAAACATGCTGCTAGGAACACAAGACTCCGCTAAGGTCACCAATACCAACTACGTGCAGACCCAGGGTGAGTTTAGACTATCAGAGACTGGTTTCCTTTTGTATTCGTAACAAGTGTTGCTTATATTTAATACTAAAAGTACCAACCAAGTAGTAGTAAATAAGGTTCATATTCGTATGTAGCGCTTACTGTACCTAGCTTGACTTAAGTCTACGCTTCATCGATTTTAGCGTAAGATAGATTTAATATTAGAAACATCTAGCTCTGTAATCTTCCCTTTAATCTCCTAGGAATTTCCATATCCTTTAAACTCGAACTACCTAAAATACAATATCAAATAATTTAACTAAAATCAAACCCTGAAAATGGTTCTATCATCTAGCCAACATTAATCATGTTTACGACGCAAATAATTGTTTGGCGGACATTCTAGACCGAACTGAGACAAAGATTTTAACGGTACGTTCGGAATTGCCCTCCGTCCGGTCGGTGGGTAGGTTCGTACTATTTTTACTGAAGTCACTATACTGTAACTCAATTGTTAGATTTACTTCTTTTTGCTGGATAATGATGGAAGTGAAATAGCTGAGTGGTAGACGGAAGAAGTAGGTATAGTACGACACAACTTAGATGCAGAATTTAAAAATTTGCAGTCATTCATTTCAATTTTACGAATGTATTTGCCTTTATGACTTTACAAGTTATTGCGTTTGCGTAAAGATCATTTTTGCCTAAAGCAGTAATAAAGATTGGTGATTTTGAAGGCGCATTCAGTTCGGATGGTGATCGGTTTTACGAATTTTGCCGATGATACATCAAGTTAAGTCGTACTGTAGGTATAGCTGACGAATTTTGGAGTAGTTTTCTATAGGACCCAAATAGACAAAAACTCAAGTCCTTTGAGTTATTTTATCAGTGATTTTGCATTACTAACAAAAATTAGTTTAATTGATCCTTATTCCTGTTCTAAATAGGGTTGCTAGTACAGACAAGTCTGCCAAAACACAGAATAATAAAGCAACAGTAGTTTATCTAGGCAGTGACCTTGAAATAACCCTTTAACGGCTTACGTCGGATTAATCCAACAAATATTTTCGTGTCCATTTCGCCAGGGTCGTATATTTACGACCAAATACCACAGCTCCTATAGTCTGTTTTTTATTTCATTACGCAGTATTCTATCAAAAAGATTTTCAATTTACTGTGCCGAGCGCTGCGGGCACGACAACTGATATGAAGTCGGGCGGTTAAAAGGTTAATTACCTACGGCCGCGATAAATACGCGTCCGTCCGTGCGTAGCTGCCGCACTTTTGAACTGTTGGGTACTGGTATGTACTGAGTTTTCGAAGCATTTTGTTTCGGCCGTTTTCTGTGAAGATGTAATACTGCTAACTTTATTATACTGTGGTCAAAATCACAGTTTAAAGGTTGTTAGAGGAAAAATAAATTGTGAAAGGATTGTCTATAGTTATAGACAAAAAAAAACTAACTCTATAATATAAACAATTTTCTTCCTGTCATGTTAAATTTTGTAATACAGAATAAATAAGTAGTAGAATAAAATGCATTTTAAAACAAAGGTTAGTTTCCATAGCCATTAAATATTTATAAAATTAAAAGTATCGTGCACAAATTATAATGAAGCCCTTAGAGTTTCGTAAACTCGGAATAGGCATTAATGTATTTAATTATTCAGTCTGTCTGTCAAGTGTCGCGGCTGACAAGGAAGAACGGAGACCTTGAAACATTTAAAGAGACATTTTAAACCAACTGCATAGCTGGGTTTCCAGAATTCGTATTTTACAAATAAATTAGAGGACGCTTCCTTAGAAAACAATATTTGTTTCTGTATAATTAACTAATTTTTTCACGCGGCTTCGCCCGCACCTAAGACGAAAATTATCCCACGGGTATGTACCGGGATAGAAAGTATCCTATGTCAGGACAAAGGATACTTTTTATCACTAAATTACGTTCTAGTCATGGTCTACCTGTGTGGAAAATTTCATCGAAATCCGTTCATCGCTTCAAGTGTGAAAAGGTAACAGACAGACAGACAGACATAGTTATTTTCGCTTTTACCTTTAATATTAAGTAAGTAGTAATAAGTAATCATCATCTGCTTAGCCTTTTTCCAACTGTATTGAGGTCGGATTCCAGTCAAATCGGATGCAGCTGAATATCAGTATTTTACATGGAGCGACTGCCTGTCTGACCTCCACAACCCAATAACTGCGTAATACGATACCCTTTGGTAAGACTGGTTGTCAGACTTTCGGGCTTCTGACGACCCGTAACGACTGTCAAAGACTTTTGGAGAGTTGTATTGATGACTTTTATGATTACAATTCTATAAGTAAATATTTGATACGGCCGCGAATCATATTTAGATCAACATACAACCTAATACTGTCTTGCAAATTGCAAAAAACGTAAGGAATTTTGAATTTCACGGCTAGTCTGGCGCTTAAGAGAGATTTAGTGTGAGAGACAGAGAGAGAGAGAGATATATCTTTCTTCTCTCTCATGTAACGAAATCTGCTTAAACGTGATGCGTCTTTGAAATTTCACTCTCATTGGGGAAGGTCGGGCAAAGCTAATTGTAGATGGCGTGATCATAGCTGTGTTCCTAAGGCCTATAATAAATTTGACATTTCGTTCATTCATGAGTTTAGTTTTATTTCAATACTTTCGTTATTTTCGGTTATTTCAATATTTTTATTAATCAAGTATTAATGACTTGAAAAGTGTCGCATTTTAAAACCTTAAATATTTTCCTCATAATCACTTTCTTCAAATTGCTTCGACCTCTGTTTATTTTATTTTTTCTAATCTTTTCGAATAGCTTTAATCCACGATCTTCTAATTTTAGAGTCTCTCGGGAAATGGTGGACTCCAATTTCGGAGTATTTATGAACATAGCAGCGCGTCATTATCGCGAAAAAAAAATAAAACCACCTCTCGCCTTGTGTTGGGAACTAGCTACGACAGCACCATTTTGACAGTTGTCATCCCCATTCTCGTAAAATTACCGAAACGCTGTCTAAAACTTTCATCTAAAAAATTTTCACCTCACCTTGATAGCGTGAAACACAAATGACATTAAAACCCCTAGTAAGTGGCTAGGTCAGTAGATATCATGATTTATTCGCCAATTAATTTTGTAACGGTTATAAAGGCCGTGTCCTGATACTTATAACAGTTTTAGGGGATTTCTCTACCTGACTCATTTGAATTTTGGTTGTAAAGACTTGGAATACCAATAAAGGATCTTGTTGGAATAATGGAATGTTATTTATTTAATTTGGTTTGGGAAAAAAATTGTGCAAAAATGCAGCCGTGAGAAGAGAGTTTATTATCCCCATCGTCATCCAAGACTGTTTCCAATTTTGTACTATAATTTCAACCTAAATGATGTTACCAATAATTTGTAACATATTATTTGATTTAAAAGAGTGTCCATGGAGTTTCTTGCCTTTTCTTTTCCATATGAAGGTACTGCGTTTTGATAGAATGTCTATAATTTTATTGTATGTTAACTAACTAAATATTTGCATGCCATTACTGCATGGCGGAATGTGTCTTCGCACTAAATTTTATATGTAACACCTTTTGTACTTACCACATTTTATGCAAATAAAAGATTTTGATTTGATTTGATTTGATTTGATTTGATAAGACCAACTATCTTTCTAACTGACTGACTCCTTGACAATTTATAAGTAAATGTTTTATTGAAATAAATGCTTTGAGTTTGAGTTGTTATTAACTACTGAACTCTTAAAATATTCAATGTAAGTACAACATTGTAGTGCCTTCTTCATCCACAGTTTCCAACAAAAACTTTTTACAAAAAAAATACAACCTACTTCCAAAAAGAACACTACAAACTGAAAAATAACTTTAATTTCGGAACTCGGTGTCTAGTTAAATGTATTTTCGGTTTTTGCCACCGACTTCCGAAATCAAAGTTATTTTTCACTTTGTAGTGTTGTTTTTGGATGTCGGTTGTATTTTTTTGTAAAAAAGTTTTTATTTTTCACTTTATAGTTGTAGTAGCTACCCCACACAAATTCTAATACCACTACCTGCAAAACAAACTAGAACATCATACATATAAAAGTGGGAAAAAAAATACGTATTATTGAAGCTAACTCAAAAACTACCAAAGCAAAGTTAATCAATTTTATATGGGACCAACTGTGATGTATAATAAAATCCTCCCTCTCGAATAAAACAAAAAAATCCAAATCGGTCAAGTCATCTTAGAGTAATCGGCGAACATACATAAAAAAAAAAATAATAAAAAAAAGGTTCCGACGAATTGAGAACCTCCTCCTTTTTGAAATCGGTTAAAAACTAAAACTGCACCATATTCTAATGTATAAAACGCGTAAACCCAAACCACACTTGGGTGTAGGTGTACATACATAGTAATTTGTCTCGCATTTACAGTCTCTGAAGCGGTTGCATAAATTTGCACCAGACGACGGTTGTGCCGTTCAAAATGAGCTTTTAATGTGCTCTGATGCGGTATACATTCCCCTCTGTTTATTAGGATACGTGAGCCTGAGTATTGATTAGGTAGACTTAGGGTTTGTGGGTATTATGAGCTGCATAATTATTAAGTTTGGTATAAGTTATAAGCATGATAGAGTTTGGAAAGGTTTTCTTGCAAATAACGCGGCTGAGGTGAGGTGTGGTTTTAAATTGTATTGAGCTTCTTGCTAATAGATAGATACTTCTTTTTTTGTGGATGGGAAATCATCAAATGACTTCTCCCGCTCTGAGCGGAGCGGGAGGGCGTGTCAGACAGTGAATGTACAAGTATCTCCCGGGTCCCCGACTCATGGTGCTAGAAGAAACAGTGGGGTTTTAGTCGGTAGAAGTCTGACATAACTCTCGTTGTTCCCAGACGGAGGGTATCCATGAGGATTTCCCCACGGAAAAAAAAAGAAAAAGACTTTTACTGACTAAAACCCACCCGTATTCCTTCAGTTGCCTGTGCCAGGGCCACGGCATCTCTTTCGAACAACCCGCGACCTCGGCCGCATCGGTCCTATAGGACCCCACTACTATTGACATCTCTTTGATGCGCGCGTGGAATACATCGCGCCGTCGACCCGGGCCTGGTCCTTACTGGTCGGCGAGCTGCCCATTGCTTGCCATCCGCAAGCCCGCGCCTACGGTGGCCGGGAATCGGCTATCGATTCCCGCCGCCCAGGGCGTCTCCTGCGGCGACTAGGGGCGTGAGGGCGCGAAAGTTGCCTCTCCCTCACGTGTTCCGCCTCCTCCTTCGCGAGCATTACTGCCTCACAGAAGGAGAATAGATAGGTACTGCGGTGCTTTTCATAAGAGATAGATCACGAACTTTTTGTATTCAGTACTTTACTGATGTTGAACTTCTCCAACTGTCTTCGACTGAAAAGAAGTATAATCATCGGGAACACTTTCTAACCCAAAGCAGACGCGGCGCACTCCGCATTTTAGGTATGAATCTACAAGTACTCGGCGGGCTCGACGTGTCGACGCTAATTCAGTGTGGGCTGCCGCGCACCGGCCGGCTCGCACGTTAGCTCGATACTCGCTCACGCGCCGCGTCGTAAAAGAAGACAACCCTAACGAGTCAGAAGCTATAAGAGCTATGCGATAGAAAGAGAGGCAAACTCTAGGTGAATATAACTATAGGTAATTTAATTAACGCTGTGCGACCTGAATTGCACTTTATGGTGTCGCAGCAAGAGTCGCTATTTATTTGAATGATTTTGCGGAGAGAATCTTCTGTACTTGTACTATTATGTATTCTGTGCCCAAAGCACCCAAACCTAAACAAGAGGAACCTTTGCATAATACTTCTGTGGCTGTATACAGCGTGATAAAAAAATACTATACACATTTTATACCTCAGCGTTTCCCCTCCCTCAAAGAACCATGATTACAGATCCCTACAAAAATATGAAGTAACAAAATCTTTGTCTTTTAAAATTCGCACTCAGTGCTATCTATCATAACCACCCTCCTTTTGCCTTGTTCCCCTATAAAAAAATAAACTGTCATTTCAAGAGGGTGCATTTTCCCATTTTTCCTTCATGTTTTTTTTTTGCTTTTAAAATTTCTCTATGGCAGCTGTTTATTTTTTTTTATACTGCGTTTTTGTAGCCTAAGGTAATGGTTGAAGGAGTATATCATCATTTTTAGGTGTTTAGGTTTTTAAGGGTGGAAATAAACTTGGTCCTTTTAAAATGAAATCAGAGATCTAGAATCAAAACATAAAAGGTGGAAGTATTTGTACCTGAGAAGTATAATTAAAGTTACAAACTAATTCTAAAGTTATTTCTGTGCGTGATAAAATAACTAACGTTAAGTTTGATTTGGATTTGGTCCTTAGAGCCATCTACCTCCAGTGGTAATCGCGTGCCTACCGGCAAAAATACTGTTTTATGTATCAACTACATCAATAGGGATATTACTCCCATTTTTGAAAGTGTCTAAATACACTTCTGGACACATCTATTGGCCCACCTTAGAGTTTAGGTTTCGATGGCCCCTACCGAAATATGATTGCTAGATTGAACAAAAACTGTTGATGCAGTTTTAAACCTGATACATTTTACCATCTTTTTCGATCGTATTGTTTTAAATTTGAATTCAGAATACCATACGACATGGAGCTACGCCTAACAAGTCGGATATGCGCCTTGTTAAAGGCAATTGGTTTTTGAATAAAAAACATGTTTTATCAAATAAAGGTTTAATTTAATAACGCGTGTTGCCTCCATGGGCATCTACCACAGCTCTCATACGATTAGGCATAGAGTTTATCAACCGCTCTATGAAATTTTGAGGGATCATCTCCCATTCCTCTTCTATGGCAGTTTTCAAGTCCTGCATCGTCTGGGCAACTGGCTGACGAGCCCTAACACGTCTTTTTAGCTCGTCCCACATGTGCTCAATGGGGTTCATGTCTGGGCTTCTGGCTGGCCAGTCCATAACTGTGATGTTCACATCCCGAAGATATTCTCTGACGATGCCGGCCGCATGGGCTCTTGCATTATCATGCATAAAAAGGAAATTTGGGCCCACATAGTCCGCGTATGGTATCACGTGAGGTTCTAAGCACTCACGAATGTACCTTTCAGCATTTATTGTTGGCAGCCGTGGTCCTGTAACAACCTCAAGTTGAGTTTTGCCGCTCGCGGATATACCGCCCCAGACAGTCCATGAGCCACCGCCATAAGCAACCCTCTCTTCAAAGCAGCATTGTGCGAAACGCTCTCCCTTACGTCGGTAGACCTTCTTCCTTCCATCATTGCCATGTAACACAATTTTTAAAGACTCATTAGAAAAGAGTACACGGCTCCAATCTTGCTGTGTCCAATTTAAATGACTGCGTGCGAAATGAAGGCGCGCTGTTCGGTGGGCTCGCGTTAGTTTGGGGCCATTAGCTGGCTTGTGTGGTACCATATCGCGTTCTTTTAACCTTCTCCGAACAGTTCGAGCGCTCACAGATACTCCGTGGAAGTCGCGAAGTTGGTTTTGTATCTCAATGGAGGTAAGGTGACGATTTCTCAAGCTGGTCGTCACGATGAATCGATCCTGCCTTTCAGTTGTGACCCGAGATCGTGGCCTTCCTTGGCGACGAACAAAGCCGCCAGTCTCTAGGTACCTCCGATAAACATTTCGGACCGCAGATCGACTTAAATTAAGTTGAGCACTCACGTTTCTTTGGCTGTGTCCGGCCTGAATAAGTGCCACAGCTTGGGCGGCGACTTCAGGTGAAGTAACCATAGATTATTGATAGAACCTCACCTTAATGTTAAGAATAAGTAATGTTTGTTGCAAAACCAAAGATATCAATCACTTTTTCAAGAATTAAATCCAAGTAAACCAATAAAACCAAGTTTTCTTAGTATTCGATTGTTTGATATCAACAAACAGGCTCCAAATTGTCTTTTGTTTCTTTAAATTCTGTGTTCGAAATTCAAAAAAAGACTATTGAATTAAATTGTGAATGTGCCAGGTTCAAAACTGCATAAAAACTTTTTGCTCGACCTAATATAAAATTTTAGCTAGGACCAAACGAAACTGAAAATACAAGGTGGGCCAAAAGATGTGTCCAGAAGTGTATAATTCTAGAGTGCTAATAAGCCACTAAAAAAAAAAAATTTTTTTTGTTCAAACGATAAGTGCCATAAAATGCATTTACATTTTCATTTTCAAATTTCGCGCGAAAACGCTGGACGCAGCGGACGCCATATTGCTCTGAGGTCATGTCGTCAGTTGGCTGAGTAAACAAACACTTTATATACGCTGATCAGTTGACAGTTGACATTGACACTTTTTAATTTAAAAAGCCGTATGACGAAATAACATGGCGGCTACTTTCATGGTGTCAGAAAACAAATTAAATAAACTGAAAATTTTTAATTCAATTTTAAAATTTATATTGTTATTTTATGAACTAAAACTAACATTTTCCGACTGCTTTTTGCCTAAGCTATCTAAATAATATATTTTTAGATTTTTTCTCATCTAGAGTAAAATACCGTATTACTTAAGAAATACTAGTGTCCAAAAATTCTTTAGCAAAAAAAAAAAAAAAATCAAATTCAAATTTCAATTTTCAATTTTTCAATTTCAATTTTTTTTTTTTCAAATTTTTTTCTTTAGTTATTGTTCCTTTACAGCCCAAAGATAGTTGTAATAACAGTTTCTTAGCTCGTCATTCAATACTCCAAAATAGCTACATAAAATCTCTTCCAGATAGGACGTCCGTCACCACCGTAAGGCACCTTTCACACGGTCCATAACGATGAGCAAACGAGCTCTTTTTGTCACCATAGCAAGTTTTAGCAAGTCACCGACATGAAAAGCTAAGAAACATGTAAGACTTGAATTATGTTGGCGTTTGTGTCAACTATGAGGTTTAAGGGGTTTAAGTAGACTTGAAGGCGTTTGAAGTGAATTGAATTGAAAAGGTAATGCAGGGTAGGTATTTAATTTTTTTTTTTTTTGTATTAAGCACCTAATAACAAGTACGATGAGCTGGGGGTCTTTAGTTGAATGCTTTCAGATCTAGACTGGAATCTGGATTTGTGCCCAGTCAATTGTAATAGACTCTCGAAATGTGCTTTCTATATCTATACACATAATTACAATCAATTAGAGTCGTTTTTCGCGCCTGTCTGTGTTACTGCGTTTTTGTACAGACTGTGATGCTGTTTTCACCATCATTGAGAGAATTGATACCGAAAGTTTAAACTTACATTTATTGAAGAAATCTTGATGTTTGGCATGTCGTAAAAACCTAAAAAAAACGTAAAGTTAAATTTTGACGGCATTTTGTGTTAACTACGAGGTTCAAGGCGCGGTATTAGCTCAATATTAACAAAAATTGGTTTCTTGGATTGTCGAGTATGACGTAACGCAATGAAAATGTTAGACGCAAAAAATACAGTAGACAGAGAAGGGTTTAAAGAAAAAAAAATACCGAATAGAATAGTAAAAAATAGTTTGATATTCCCAATAAAAAATTTGGAAGTTGCTCCACAAAAATAAACTTTGGCGTCAAACATATCTGTATTTTCAGCGATAACGACATTCTTTTTTTTAAGAATTTAATAGAATTAGCATTTTTTTAAACCTTTAACTGGACAATTGGGCATATTCTGAATAATCTAAAGAAAACCCGGAAAATAAATGCACACTCGCAGCTTAGTCACATCTCAGCAACACATATATTATTTTCAATTTTGAACTTTATTTCAAGCCAGCTAATGGTGACAATAGATTATTTGTGTGCCGTTTAAAATCGTAGTCAGTCTGCGCCTTAAGTAAACTTGATGGCATTTTAAGTGAATTTAATAGAAAAGTTAATTGCAGGGTATTTAATATTTTTGTATTATTTTTGGTAGTGGTCACAATTGCTAATTCTGAGCAGATTGAAGCCTAGAGTCTGGATTTGTGCCCGATCGATGGCAATAAGCTTTTAAAATGCGTGCTTACAATTATTAAATTTATAATAAACATACCCACAGTACAGTCACTACAATTCAAGCAAAAAACAACAAGATCATACATCTTTCCTCACCAACACGGATTCATGCACGGTCGGTGTACTGAGACAATCTTGTAACATACTTAAATGACCTCTCACGTGATATATGGAAAACAAGTGGATACCATAGATTTTAGTAATGTTTTTGACAAAGTGAACCATCCCTGCTTTTAAAAAACTTGAACTCATTAGTATCGGTGGCCTCTTGTTACGTAGGCTTGCATCGTACTTGTATAAAAGATCTCAGTTAGTTGCAGTACGTGGATACGAGTCGCGATAGTACTTTATCGAATCTGGAGTTCAGCAAGGGTCCCACTTAGGTCCAGTACTCTTATTGATAGTCAATACGACCTTACTTCGAAAATTCAAATTGTAACTTCTCCTTGCACGCCGATGATCTTAAGATTTATAAAACAGTCAAATCCCTTAATGACACAGGACATCCTGGCAGTCCTGACAGTCATGCAGTCTGTCATAGAGATATATTATATATTTTATAGTGAGCAAATTCAGGTAGGTAGACGTTAGATTTATGTTTTCAATCATTCAATTTGAAACACAAATATTTCCAATAACGTCCAAATATTTACATATCCAACCATTTAAAATATTAATTAACAGACCGGAACTCGTTACAAACTCCGAAATAGCACAAATATATAAATTTTCCACTATTTCCTAATGACATGTAAACAATAAACCAATCTCGAACATTTAATAAATTTAGCCGAAAACTTGAACTAACGAACGAAGGGGCCTTATCTCAGTGCCTCTAATTAACACCTATGTATACTACCCAAACGGAAGATATTTACAAAGTTACACCACTCTACGAAAAAAACTAAAATCAACTCTGTCTCAAAGACACAAGGTGCTTCAAAAGTGTAAAGTTAAGCTGGTAAATTTCCATCCCTTGTCACACTGGGTAGGTATAAATTAATTAGTTTTCTAAAGCCTTTCCGGTGAAGGATTTTGTTTTATTTTTAATTTAATTATTTTGATACGGTTTTGATTTTATTTATTAAATTATTTTTAGATATCTGCTTACATATTTTATGGTATCTTGAGCTTTCATTTAGAGCGTAATGTTTGTTTTCGAATCCAAGTTTCTCGTCTCGTAATAAATACAGAGCTTTAGCTTACTCTTCCTTAGTTGTTTATATATGCTCTTAAATAAACTCATTTACCTTCTATTTTCATTGCTAAATTTAATAAGTTTCAGTAATTAGCTTATTTATATTATACTAGCTGCACCCCGCGGTTTCACTCGCCTGTGTAATAAAAAATAGCCTATGTTTTAATCCAGGCTATAAGCTATCTACATACCAAATTTCATTCAAATCGGTCCAGCCGTTACAGAGTGTGTAGAACTAACTAACATACACACACACACTCACTCACAAACTTTCGCCTATAAAATATTAGTGTGATTAACAAGCAGCGAACTGAGGAGCTCGTGGCTAAGTAATAACAGCTGCACGGGTCGATCCATCAGGTTACGCTACGCTTGCGAGGGTTGGTCCTTGGATGGGTCACCATCTTTTCATACCGATACTACCGTGTCTCGGAAAGCACGCTAAGCCGTTGGTCCCGGCTGTCAGTCGTGGATCTTTGACAGTCGTTACGAGTCGTCAGAAGCTTGAAAGTCTGACAACCAGTCTTACCAAGGGACATTACCCACTTACTGGATTGTGGAGGTCAGATAGGCAGTCGCATCATGTAAAATACTGGTATTCAGCTGCATACGGTTAGAGATGAGAAGTGGCTAGGCAGATTGATATTAACAAGCAACGTCATAGCCAAATATTTGTATCGTAATAATTATATCAGCTGAAAGTCGTTTTGTGTTGGACAAATGCTCCTCTAAGCATCGCCAATACGACTGGACCGCGCATCCGCATCCCACTGTTACAAAATTTGAAAAAAATCACACTAAAAAGTATGAAACAAGAAAATATTCTCATCTGAAATTTGAAAATGACAGACAAATTAAAAATCCGGAGTCACACGTGATTTGTTCGATTTATGCCCCAACATGACGTGCGACTCCGGATTTTTAATTTATCTGTCATTTTCAAATTTCAGATGAGAATATTTTCTTGTTTCATACTTTTTAGAGAGTGATTTTTCAGTAGTCGGGTTTTAGTTTTTGAGCTTACTTTTTATTAAAATTATTTTGGGGTTATAATTTCGTGATAAAGTATTTGCAAAGCCACTTAAATTTTTTAAAGAAGAATAATTATTACCTCTAAATGTATTTTGGGTGGGTTTAGAGAGGAAATATGTTTGGCTCATATCTGAGGCGTGATTTTATAAATTATGTCCAATTATCGGGTGCATGCAAGCAAACCTACGAGCAATAGCTAACTATATATATTTTTTTAAATGTGCAATTAAGCCCTTTCATTTGATACCCAACACGACATGAATAAAAAATTTTTTTTAGTTCATGACTTTATGTCCTCCTTCTAGAGGGCGCCATATTCAATTTAATGTGACGTCACATAGCCTATAACCAGCGGACGATCAAGACGCTTCTAACGATACCTTATTTGTCAAATTATAATAAGAAGTTTCGAAGTTATGAGTTAACAGATGAACATACATACATACATCAAAATCATAACCCTCTGTTTTGCTTCGCCGTAGAACTGAAATACAGTCGCAAGCATATAAACCTTACACACAAATGCAAAATTCAATTTAAAAGCGTTTTTATTGTAAAATAACGATTTCAACTCTGGGAAAAGACCTGTTTTGTAATAGTATGGTTTCGAAAATACTATATTCGTAACATCATACAATTTCTATCAATACTTTAGGAGAAAATCGCTTTTGAAACTTACTTTAGTGTCATATATTTTTGCTCGTGACTGTACATGTAAACAGTATTAATCTGCAGGCTATTCAATATATCTGCAAGCTGCAGATGCCGAATGTATCCTTCCGCTGAATTTGACAGTTCGTATGCGGTCAGGCTACATACAACATCCTAGCAAATATTATAAATGCGAAAGCGAGTTTGTTAAATTGTTTTTTTATGCTTTCACGCTAAAACGGCTGAACGGAGTTGGATGAAATTTGACACATTGGTAGACAATTATCTGGAGAAGGACATGGGTTACATTTCATCCTGAATGGCAGACAAATTCGTGTGCAACAGCTAATAATAAATCCATATCCTTTGATTGATTGATTGATCCTTAGGGCCTAGTCAAAGTGGCAATCGCTTTCAAAACGTTTTGTATTTCGAGCGTTAATCGCGCGCGGGTTGGCAACGTTGCAATTCTAAAGGATTTTCGTGATTATTTTAATAAATTTAAATCAAAGGACAATTTCCTCTCTCAAATTCTTAAATCGTTGGTATTTATAAGTATGTATGCTATTTTTTGACAGTTATTTTGGTATTTACTCAAAAGAAAAAGAGAAATAGTAAGATTGACAATGGTGCCGATTCTCTTGTGAACGCACTAAACTAAAATTAGAGAATCGCTATCTTTTACTAACAGGCAGCGCGAGAAAAGGACGGCTATAGCTATGAACTAAGTTGGAGATGTCAAACTACTCGTAGTTCACGCCTTGCGCTTCACCGTGTTTTTTAGTCGACATGTTTTTACGTGTCGTCTAAATGTCTATGGAAAAATTATTTCTAACTAATTTGACAGCTCTAATTTACTTTTGTCCCTTTCTTGTCATAATAGAGAGAAAAAGTTAGTTCAGTTTGTGCACAACAGAATCGGCACCAATATATAATTTTCTAAGAGTAAATGCCGAAATAACTCAAAAAAAACAGTATTAATACTTATAAATACCAACAATCTAAGAATTTGAGAGAGGAAATTCTTGTCCTTTGTTTTAAATTTAATAACATAATCACGAAGACCCTTTAGAAATGCGACATTGCGGTAGGCTTATTCTTCTTTTCATGTCGATGGTAGTCTTGTTCTTTGTTTTACATTATTTAAGCCCAGTAGATAGCCACGTTGATTGCGGTATCAGGGTTTTCTTTAGGTCATCCGAGGTGCAAGTGAACAAGTGGACTTAGACCACTGCAGTAAGTGAGTTAGGGTTTGATCAAAAGCAGCACACTCGCACTGAGTGGCGAGGTAACCTACGCTTCGTATGGCAGATGGTACGATTCCTGCAAGCGGGTTACCTTATTAAATGGAGTCGGTTCTAAGCAGTCCAATGTTATCCGACACGTTGCATTGCAGTGTCTACTTGCTTGGTGTGGCTTAATAGGGCTGTCACATTATTTTATCACCTCTCTCGCTCACACCGGACCAAATTTTCAAGAATGATAAATGAAAAGGTGCTTTTTTGAAAAATGTAATTTAATAGGTAACTATTAAAAACACATTTGTATTGTGGCATTTATTTCACTCATGTCAAAAACAGATAATACTTTTAGAGCTGAGTTTATTAGATAACACAATAAAAGTGTGTTTTTAAAATTAGCTAAGTAGTCTATTAAATTAATATTATTTACTAGTTCGCTAATTGATTACATTTTTCGAAAAAAACATCTTATTAACAATCTTAAAAATTTAGACCCGTGTGAGCGAGAGAGGTGATAAAATGCGAGAGCCCTCTTAAATAAATCAAAAACCCTCCCCCCCCTCCCCCCCCTCCCTCCCCCCTCCCTCCCTGCCCTCTTAAATGCAAGTAACTTCAGTAGGCTTAAATTTCGATTACATTTGGCTAAGAAATTATGGAAGCGGCTTCTCATTTTATTTTCATAATATAAATCCCGGGATTCCGTAAAATTCAGGAATGCACAACTTATCGGATAATTGGTATGGAAATGACTTCATAAATATGTGGAATTATTTATTTCTAAAAAATACCGGGACACCGGGGTCACATACTATTCGTATGCTTGCTTACTTGAAATTAATTTTTAACATTAGTTATCCTGACATTTGCTACGCCAGTTTGGCTACCTACATTACAACATTAGTCAACTATAGTTAAAATTATCATAGAATAGAATAGAATAGAATACTCTTTATTATGCATCATTTTTACGATCGATACAAAAATGCATTCTATATTAGCCTGCCACACTTGAACGTCAGTCAATACTACTATACTATACATTCGGTTCTATAATCAGAACTCTAAATTTGTCGATCCCGGAATTCCGGGATTTTTTCGATACAAAAATGCATTCCATAATAGCCAACACCTCAACAACTCAACTTCAGGTAAATGTGCACCCGATTATCCGATCTCTGGTTATCTGTCAGTCAGTCGCAAGGTTCTCAGATCGGTTACAAATAGCTAATTCAATTCCTGTATATGGGCAGCTCAGTCTTGGATCGGTTGTTGTCGGATGCTTGGGTGAGGCCTAATGGATATCTGTTGAGGAATTTCGGCTAATTTGATGATGGGTGTGTGTCGTCATATGAATTTTGGTACAGAATACCCAGTACGAGACTTTTGTCGTTCACTTACAGGTAACTACACTAATAAAAATGCCGAATAGTCAGGAAATTCAAAATTGAAACTAATTTCCTTCTATAGACGCTATGTTTTTGATTACGCTGCAACATTGCCAGCAAGCCCCGACCGAGCCAGGGCTGATCTCTTAGCTCAAGCAATATACTAAGATAACATTCTGTCACTGTTGCTATGCTATAGCAACAGTTCATAGCCGAGCAATATCCTGTTTCAGATTGTTTGCTGTTCCCCATCTTCTTCACTCTAGTGCACTTAAGTTTCTGATGGCGGACAAGTTAATTGACCCAGTGAGAAATTTTAAATTTATGGGAAAACAAGGATAATAAACGTGATTTACGTACAAGACTAATTTTCTGTAAGAAATGTGTGTTATTATTACTGATTTTACCTTAAATTAAATTTTATCTTTTTGGCGTAGGTGAACAAAATTAGCCTCATACTTTAC
Organism: Cosmia pyralina; assembly: GCA_946251885.1. Classification (NCBI taxonomy): domain Eukaryota; kingdom Metazoa; phylum Arthropoda; class Insecta; order Lepidoptera; family Noctuidae; genus Cosmia; species Cosmia pyralina. Next base: position 21,682,471 of record OX276360.1, read on the forward strand.
GGCATACAGCTAGCAAATACCAGTGTCTTCCAACAATACTATGTATTTTAATAATCATTATAATAAGCCACTTTCTTCCTTTATTTGCCTCTCGTACGGCAAAAATATTTGTAGCTAGGATGCAGCTGCAGCATTGGCTATTTTATTCTTGTTTGATGTTTTTCATCTTCCTCTTAGCACTTAAGTTTGTTAGTGCTAATAATATGACTGCATACACAAGTTATATTTTATGAATATGGAAGCTAGAACGTGGAACATACATTTTCCTACCAGCTGCGGTAAAACTAATCTTTATAATACTTTATGTAAAGTGCAAAAAAGTCATAGTTTTTAGCAGGAAAAAACGAGTTCACAAAATTGAATACCTTTATTGCTTTCTCCACAAAAAATAAAAAATAAAAACATTTCATCGTAGCCTTTTAAGTCAAAATAAAACAGATTCACAGCATAACTCAAGATAAAACGATAATAATTAAAAAGGAAAATATTTTCCATGCAAAAATTAAACACGGGCAAAATTAATTCCTGAAAATTACAAGGCTGGCTTGTTTTCTAAAAATACTTTTATCAAAAGCTATAGAATTTTACGGCCGCCAGTGTATCGGAGCATAATTCGAGTGTGCAGGCATCAAATACGGCCGAGTTATTATGAGCCCTGTTCCCTTTTAGATTTAATTAAAATTATGTTCCTTATTGCCGACGAGAAAATTATTCCATTATGCCTTAAGCTGAAAATGCTCCGTACATGAAAAGAATTTCATGTAAGTAAATTACCTGTTACTTTGAAGCTGTTAAATAAATGCGTATAGTTTGTTGTAGGTAGGTTTTTGATTTTAATGTATAGATACCCACATAAATTGGAAATCCCACATACAGTAAATAAGAGCAAAACTATCAACTTTTTGTTATGCCCTACGCGAAATAAAGAAAACTACCAACCTGCAAACTGCACTTGTCACTTACTATGCATATGCCCAGGCATGGCTCAGCTATGGGGTCAAGCTGTGGGGTAACAGTACAGATTCACAAACCATATTTATTTTACAAAAGAAATTAGTTCGAACAAACAGATAGCTGCAAACCACACTTCCGAAAACACAAAATACTCACACTTCCATGTTTATATATTTTAAATTTATGTAAGTTTGTCAGAAAACACCCAGATTTGTACACCACTTGCGAAGAAACACAAACAAGATACACTTTTCGACACAACAAACACAAAATAAACATACCGCAATCCCGATTCTAAATGCACTCAACCAGCCCTTTATTTATGTCCATAAAAATGTATAACAACTTGCCAAATGACTTTGGAGAAGAAAAAAAAACAAATATATTTATTAATAAATTGAAACAATTTTTGGAATCCAAGTCATACTACTCAGTAAATGAGTTTTTAGATGACAAATCAATTGCAAAATAAAATTATTCTCTCTTATTTATACACCAAACATTATATAGAGACGACGGTACGAGTATATTAGGTATTTACCTATGAAATTGCCGTTCTGCAGTACTGGCCATTTCAAATCAAAATAATTTTTGTCTAATTTCAAATTAATTTTATTTTAAAAACATGGATTTTTTTTTCCAAAAGTAGTCATTTGTTTATTGATTAGTGTTACATTTTCATCGCATTTCAATCTTTTTCGTCATCATGGATACGTTAAAAATTCGAGTAATTCTGGAATATGAGACCGTCGTGGCAGCAACGCGGCACAAGCGGCACGCAACATCAACGACGTTTACGGAGCTAACACAACAAACCAACGCACCACTTGTTATTGGTTTGCTCGCTTCCGTTCGGGAAATTTCGACTTACTTTACTTCGCTTATAATTTCCCATTGCTGGGTAAAGGCCTCCTCAAGTCCTTCCAGGAACTCTTTTCCCGCACCACGTCGAACCAGTCCTCACGGTATGCGTACAGCTCACCCCGCCACCTCTTTCTAGGCCTATCTTCATGTACCCATTGTATGGAGACTTTTGCCCAGCGGCTCATGCGGCTGACGTGACCTGCTCAATCCAATTTAAGCCTGGCAGCCTTCTTGCCTACGTCCATTGTACCCGATTTGGAACGCAGTGTGGTTTCCGAACTATGTCCTGCCATTTGAAGCTGCATTCAATCGCTCTTTGTCAGACACTAAGGTTACTTTTGCGACTCGGTAAGCGACCAGGTCTGAGCACCACAGGTTAGGACGGGTAAAATTCATAATTTTTACTCTGATTTTGCAAGTTTGGTTATGGACATCGATTTGAGTGCAGGTATTCCAAGAGCTACCTATCCACTCAAATGACCAATCCATTATTATGGCGGGTTGCGAACGAGACTATGCTTGATCTTGTCCTTTACCTATTTTCTTTTACTGTAATTCACGCGTGTAATCCCCGAAGAATAGGTAGAAATGTACCTTTTAGTACACCCACATTTCGCCACCACGTAATAATAAATAAATAAACCTGCATTTATTTCAGGAGACATAGGCCCATAGATAAATACCTTAACCTAAACATGCATATTTGAATATAAACAAAACTTGTGTTAATAAGTAAGGCTTAAGACTATGTCAGTAGCAGTTCACTTTGCACTAGCTTGACTTTGTGCTGTCCTGTGAAACTTGTCCGCGAAAGCGACAGAACACCACGTCCTGCGGCCAAAAGTCTTCTTCTATGACAAGGGGCAGATAACAGTTCGGTACAGGCACCACGAACACGCCTTAAAATTGAAGTTGAATAAAGGTCACTATAATGTTTTAGGTAAATATTGATGGTAACTCATTACAATCATTATTCCGTTTCTGCAGTGCATCTGCTATGTTCGCGCAGAGTCACGTTGATGGCTTCCATGCCATCATTAGACAGAAATCTGCCTCATTGCTCTGCAGAGTGCGAGCCAGCCCCAACTCCATCCTGAAAATCATAGCTGGGAGATATGACTCTTCGATAATGCATAGCATTATTAAGAGATGTATCTCTCAGAATAATATTGTTGCTAAATAGATATTTAATATTATTTTATTATTTTAATATTATTATTAAGCTTTACTAACATAGTCATAAGATTGCTGTGTACTAACCCACTATGGATGTTACTTGTCCGAATTAAAGGTTATTTTATTTTATTTTTTATTTTATTACAAAGCGAAAAATAACCCATAGTTGTACCCCCACTAATAAAACAAACTATCTCAAACCGTTTTCTCACAACATAAACTGCAATTTCAATTAAGATACTGCCATCAATTCAAGGCCTTTATAATGTTGACTAACATGATAGCTCTGGGCAGAACAAAATAGATACAATGATATCTTTTAAGAACAACTCTTTCGTTAACGCGCCAGCTGAAAACCGCTTTATCTTTTCCTAACCCCGGCCTTGTGGTAAGTAGCTATTTGAATTTAGCGTCTTTTGTTTCCCTAAATTTAGTTTTGTACGCTAAATTAAAATTGTATTGCTTAGTTGAAAATCTTTACTAATATTGTAAAGAGGTAAAATTTGTTTGTTGGTAAGTGTGTGTGTAGTGGGTAATCTCCGGAACTGATGATCCAATACTAACAAAAAAAAAAAATCACTGGTAGAAAGCTACATTATTTTTGAGTGAAGCTATAAATTATATTTATTTCATGCATATTAGCCGAGCTATCACAATTTTTGTCTAGCAAGTCGGAAAGAAATACCTCTGTAACCTAAGAAAAAGTACCAGGATGACATGAATTCAAAATAGTACTTATTTCAATTCACGACACGACACGTCGTGCAAAATTTATGAACAGTAAACCTAACAAAAAGCACAATAAAAAGTACTAGGCTTGCATTCAGTCCAAGGGCTTGCATGAATCAACGATAATATTTGAATAATTAGTATTATTATGCTTCTAATAGGATTTGGATAAAATTTGGCACACGGACAGTTTATAACCTGGATCAATATTATACATAGGATAATTTTTATCCCGGTAGTATGTTTCTGTGGGTTAATTTCAGTGCACCACGCGGGCGAAGCCGCTGGCAAAAGCTAGATTTTTAAATAATTGAGGTCTCGTTGTTCTAGTGGTCGCAAGTACTACTATTATTGGGCATGAGGTCCTGGTCGTCGAAGCCCAGGTCGGTCAGTGTTATTGGGTTTTTTAACCGACTTCAAAAAGGAGGAGGTTCTCAATTCGTCGGAACCTTTTTTTTTTAATTTTTTTTTTTATGTATGTTCCCCGATTACTCGAAGATGGCTGGACCGATTTGGATTTTTTTTTGTTTTTCTATTTGGAATTTCTCAGTTAGTAGCTCGGAGTCTGGTTTTGTGCCCGGTTGATGGCAATAAGTTCGCCCCCTAAACATAACTCTCGAGATGTGGGTACACCTTTGCCAAACTCTTCGGGGAAATAAAGCGTGATGTTTTGTTATAAGCGAGGCTTGCGTTTGACTCATATATTCTATCAAATGACGATGTTAAGGCGCGGACTGACTTAGATTTTAAACGGTACACAACCGCGTAATCGATTGTCACCATTAGCTGGCTTGAACTATGGTTGAAAATTGAATATTTGTGTTGCCGAGATGTGACTAAGCTGCGAATGTGCATTTATTTTCTGGGTTTTCTTTAAATTATTCAGAATATACACAATCAATTAATTGTCCGGTTAAAGTTTTAAAAAAATGCTAATTCTATTAAATTCTTAAAGAAAAGAATGTCGTTATCGCTGAAAATACAGAGATGTTCGACGCCAAAGTTTATTTTTGTGGAACAACTTCCAAATTTTTTATTGGGAATATCAAACTGTTTTTTACTATTCTATTTGATTAAAATTTTTCTTTAAACCCTTCTCTGTCCACTGTATTTTTTGCGTTGGATTGTTTCATTGCGTTACGTCATACTCGACAATCCAAGAAACCAATGTTTGTGAATATTGAGCTAATACCGCGCCTTAGTGCAAATTTGGTCGACGATGAAGCACTCCAATCTGCCAGATAGCTGCTCAATTTACAGTGCACTTTGCTGTGAGTTGAGATTGCCCGAAGCTTTTTTGATGATGCATAATTGTCTTAAAGGGCGAAAGATAGATCACGTCAAGAGGATGCACAGCAATCTCACTAACATAGGATAGGAGGTGCAAAATATACACAGCTTCGTGGTGAGTATCTCATCAGGCGTCCAATAGGTTGCGCAACCAACCAAAGATTTTTTGGCAGTGTAGGTTGCGCCACCATGGTGTCCCAATGAGTTATGGCAGTGTAGGTTGCGCCACCATGGTGTCCCAATGAGTTATGGCAGTGTAGGTTGCGCCACCATGGTGTCCCAATGAGTTATGGCAGTGTAGGTTGCGCCACCATGGTGTCCCAATGAGTTATGGCAGTGTAGGTTGCGCCACCATGGTGTCCCAATGAGTTATGGCAGTGTAGGTTGCGCCACCATGGTGTCCCAATGAGTTATGGGCCTTAGCGTTAGAATGTACGCTTAAGGAGGACGCGCTGTGGTATCCTGCGAAATTAAAATTTTCTTGCGTTTTATGTAATTTGCAGGTCCATGTCAGGTTGTTTCTTAATCAAAATATGATAAGCGGCAATCAAACATATGTATTTACATAATTTTAATCATAAAAATTATTAACACATCTGTATAAGTTAGATTTCGTGCAGAGTCATTCAATTTCGTTCGTTTGACGAATCTGCACGAAATGTAACTTAGAGAGATGTAATTGATTTAATTGATTGATTTGATTTGATTTTGATTTGATTGATTTAATAATTTATTTAATTTAATTTAATTTTGATTTGATTGAAATTTGATTTTGATTGATTTTTTATTGTGATTTTGATTTTAATATTGATTTTGATTTTCAGTTTTAATTTTAACTTTGATTGTGATTTTAACACTAACATAGTTTGTAAGTTCTAATACTAACCAAATACAATATGGATGATTTCCGAAATAAAAGATTGAATTGAATTGAATTGATGATTTTCATGGTTAAAATTATATAAATACATGTAATACATTCCCGCGTATCATATTTTGATCAAGATACAACCTGACACTTACCTGCGAATTGCAAAAAATCCAAAAAATATTGAATTCGCGGACTACCACAGCACATCCCCCTTAATACACCAGAAACAGAAAAGACAGCTTTTTTAACCTTTGAATGTCTTGCTTGTCTTGTTTGTTTTGCTATCTTGCTAATGTTTATGAGCAGTGAAAATATTCTTTTTCGATTTTCACGAACATAAAATTTTTCTTCTCACATTATTTTTCTGAGGCAATCTAAGCACAAACAGCGACCTACCTCCACGCGATCCATACCTGCAGCGACCACGAACCTTCATTGTGCTAGTGACAAACTACATGAGACGTTTAATAAAAGCAGCCTTGAGAAATGTGCCCGCGTCCAAGACCCTTTGTAACTCCGCCATTTTTAAAATACGGAGAATAAAATGTTTTCTTAGCGGCCGGTATGCGTTCGCGTAAACAAAGGTAAAAGGAATTGTTACCGTTCTCTTTTAAGGATATTTTTGACTTGATGAGGATTGTTGTTTAGGTTATTGCTTTTTTGGTAAGATGTACAATATAGGTCGGTTGTACTAATAAAAATAATAACGATGCAAAGAATCTTTTCTTTAAGAATGGAGAGTTAAAAAAGCTGCTGTAGGATAAGACTGGAAATAAAGAGCCTATATACTACCTCAGATGGCTTCGCATGATCGTCCGTTAAGTCGAAAATACTGCAGCATTAATTTTGAATTAAATATATGGTAAAGTTGAGGATTAATGTTATGTATTATTGTTATGTTTGACAAAAACACGATCCCATAAAATTTTCTCTATAGAAAAAAAATCCATAATTACCTCCAAACCAAACAATAGTGTCCAAAAAATACTTCAAATTAGATCATGAAACTTTGCATACTAACTGAACTAACTATCAGGTCTTATGTTTTTAATTTTTTTCAAATTACCATTATTTTCACCGTAAAAAGCAAATAACTAAACTATCGGCGCCCAGCACCGCACTCAGTGTCGCTCTCACTCAGTCCGCGATCAGTATCGGGCGAGCGTGATAAAAAGCTGAGGTAGTATCACAGAAATCTAAATAAGAAGGCACTAGAAATGCTATCTACTATCTTTCAATACCGGGACGCGTGTCGCCAGGTCGCTGCTACCAACACATAGACAAACAATAAATACACAATTACGCCTACACGTGACACTTGCTTTGATGCAACGAAAATTTAACTTTATGCTATGGCGTTAAACTATATTTTATAAAAACGCAAAATCTCAGGAGGCGTGGCCACTCGGACCAATCATGCGCACTCTCATACGAATAGTGCAGTGCAACGCTCGTATCGATAACTTTCCGTTGAGCGTCGTTGATCGCCCAGGACTCTCGCAACAATAGATAACTAATTAATTAAAAGTGTCTCATCAGTCGACGCGCTTTTAGACGTTTTATTAATAAGAAAAGGGAACAGAATAAAAAGTTAAGGGTAAGTTTAAAAGTTTTTAATTAATAAAAATAAAAGTAAGTAACCGATTCATACAAATACAAATATTTATATTATATTATTATTATATAATATTTTAAATAGTTTATTAGTACGTGTCCTACGTGTGTCCCGTTTCTATAAACTTTTCTCGCCAAAAATTAATAGAACAGAGGTATCTAATACATTTTCATTCTTACCGTAATCAGTCTGTACAGCTGATTTAATCAAAGTCCGTCTTTTTGTTGACGAGTTGAATTGTTCATTTTTGAAATGAACAGAACAAATTCTGCTATAGTCTGTTGGGAACCAATTTCTTTTTCCAGTAGCAGATATCCATTTATCTTTAATATCAGGATTTTTTGGAAACCTGAAATAATAGCATTGTATAAAGTAAACAGATGCATAAATAACATGAATACAATATTATACAAATATACAAACAAATAAATATTTAACGAAAAATAACATTTCAGCCCCGTTTCGGTAAAACTAGGTAAGCCAAACATAATAAATTATCGATACAAAATAGTAGTGACAGTGCACTGGCACGTCACTACTTGGCGCTTAACTCATGCGGCCGGGTTCCTAGAAATTTACGTACGTGGCGAAATTGTTTATTGCGCATGCCTATAATTCCATTGCTGCTTTTAGTAGTTGTAATCGTAGACATGAACAAGGTTAAGCATCAATGGTTATTGAAATGAGAAATGAATTCGATTTTCTGCGACAATCGTAGTACTGGTGGTAAATAATTTTGTTTGAGTATATTTCATTAAAAAAAAACATTATTTCAAAGATTAAGACTTACCTATGAAATGTTATCCCTTTATTTGAAAAATTACAAGTTGTGGAAGAATTTCCGCAGTTGGATATGCTGCAGAACACCATTTTAACCTCTCTGCGTCCGAAACAACACTGGTGACCGAAACAAACGCTCCACGCGCACTGGAGATGTACGAGTCACCTGTGCGGCGACAAGGTCACGCGCCTATACGACTTCTAGTGCCTTATTATTTAGATTTCTGTGGGTAGTATCAAGTGTAGCTAATGCTACCGCCCAAACCGTAAAAATGCGCCATGCTCAGATTGGGTACGAAAGACAAACCATAATCTTTAGGGTTTTCGGTCTTCCACTATGGGAAATAGGCTTTAGTCTCTAAGGGATTAAAAACATACAAAACTGGTGTTTTCTATGGATGTAAGTTGCATTGAGCTGAGTAAGTGTATTTAGTCCCTAAACCTATGTCCAATAATGGACTGCAATCGGAATACTTGATAGGATGATAGTTCTCATTCTGAGCAGAAACAAGCAGTGGTCATAACTGATTAAGGCGAAATGGTATCGTAACGGAGTTTGGTGCATTCGTATGGCCAAACGGAGCACAAAGAATTTTAAAAATAAATATTTAAACAAATTTTTTTTTCGTTGCTCTTTTACATTAAAATAACTCCATAATCGCCTTATTATATGTCCTTAATGGTGAACGTGTAGACTAAATTTTATAGAAATTAATTTAAAGTAATTACAGCAATTTCTATAAAATTTTGTCTTATTTTTCTCATAAAAAATATAATTTTGAGGAAACTGCGATTTATTTTTATAGAGCCAATTTGTGTCAATCGTGTTTCAAAAAGAATACTTAAGCCAAATTGGTAGATTTTGAGGACAAAAAATTATTTTGCGTGCAGCCGAAATACGTCAAAATATTAATAACTAGCTTTTGCCCGCGGCTTCACTCGCGTGGATGTCGGAAAATATCCCACGGGAACGTGCTATCGAGAAATCCTTCCTTATTCCTTGTCTACATTATAAAGGAAACATCTGCGCAGAATTTCAGCTTTCTAGGTTCAAGGGTTTGGGCTGGGCGTTAATGAGGCAGTCAATCAGTCAGCCAGGACTACTTTTTTATTTATATAGATAACCGACGAAAAATTTGCAATTTCGCCGTCCGACGAAGCCCGAGCTGCATACGAAGTTCGGCGAACTACGTAAGCAGCTCGGGCTCTCGTTGGACGACTGTATGATGTATAGAATATGATAACAGGTTGTGCGTCGATGTCCCTGCCGCCCAGTTAAAACAAGACCAATATTTCCTCATTGTTAATAACACATAAGCAGCATCAAACTAGCAAAAGGATCAATCGAAAACCACAACAAAAGGCGAAGAAAGTTTCCCAGTAGGAACTCTTGAATCCCGGCTTATTCCCAGAACCTTCCTCTGCGAGGAACTGGTCGTACACTCATTAGTAGACACATGAGCTGTTCTTGTCTCGCTTCGGCGGAAACTAGGTTAGCTAATATCTGTTGCAGACAATTAAGATGAAGGAATTAAGATAGTATCCCTAATGTAATAGCGGACGATGGAAAGTTGGTAGTTTTTGGTGGCGGCTCGCCAAAATATAATGTTATTGTCTTGGAAAAGGATAATATGCTTGGAGAAATCTTTTATTTTTGATAGTTCAATATTATTCATTGCGTTGATAATAAGGTAATAAAAAAGTGTGTGTGTCAGCTGCGACGCACGACTGGAGTTTACTTCTGTTTTTTCTGCCGTTCCGCCTTCTATTTTTCGGTCATTCCTGTCGGGCAAGGGTTCTTCAATGAATCAACAAAAAGCAACTTTAAAGTATAAAAGTGCTCGTCCCCCCTTCCCTCTCACTCCACCTTTCTCTCTTTTTATTTAAACAATCCAACAATGTATGTATTTTATGTTGTATTCACAATAATATCTTAAAAAAATTGGTTTAAGAGGAGACATGATATTTCGATTCCATGAACAATCCAGATCCTCCAGTTTGAATTTCGGCCATGGCGACCAATCTCAGCGGAAACCAGCCTTCGGTGCGGGAGATATTATAGCACAAGTGTATGGCGCAGACACAGGTGCACTCTCTGTTCCCATGTAATCAGCCTATAACGTTCCCACTGCTGGGACACAGACCTCCTCTCGGTGAGAGGGAGCGGGCCATAATCCACCACGCGGGCACATTGCGGGTTGGTAGATATCACATGTTTTCAGTTTTTGGTTAAAGGACATGCCCGTTTCATTCACAGTTTTGAGAGCAGTGGTGATGAAATAATTTACACAAAGTAAAGCGCCTGACTGGGTTCGTCCCTACGACCTACAACTCGTAAGTCTCGGCCGTTACCACAGGGCCACCTCTGCTCAATCTATACAAATCTATTCCTACTTTGAGATAGATAGTTTGGAAGTCGGCGGTGTGATACCCCCGTTCCTCAGATAGCTGTTGGTTTTGCGCCTGATCTTTCTCCGATCATGTCGGATTGTCATGAATGTATCAGAACTATTGACAGTTCAATAGTATTCACGAAAACTAAACTTACTACGCGATTGTGACCAACACAGTAATTTCAGATGAGGTAATTACATAGAATTTGAATTGATGGTTTGCGTTATCAGATAGTTGCTAAATTATAAACAGTTCCTTTATAAATGGAAAGCTTAAATTATCTGAAATCTACCTAATTCACCACATAAAAGCATGAATCGCATAATCCATTGGCACGTTTTGGCCACAAAACACCCTAGAGGTACACAAACAGCACCCATTCGGCAATTCTTCGCTAATTTCGTGCACACCTAAACGCATTTCGGCGTCCTCATTTCACTTAACACTGGGAACGATCTAAAATACGTTCCCACACATTCGTTCATGTAAATAGGGGAGACCCGGCCCCCACGTTCTGTAATAAATGCAAATTGGCTCGAACTCTCGATTCGCGGAGTAAAACTTTTCGCTGTACTAGTGGACCGAGTTTCCCGAATTCACCCTGTTTCTGATACGAATATTTCGTTCGAACTATTAACTAGTGAGGGGGTGAAATGAGCCGACTGCCTCTATTGCTTTTGTTTTGATTTCGAGATAGTGAAGTGACATGGAACGGGTGGAGTATTAGAAATTAGGGATACCTACAAAATAGGAATCAATTTACCTTTATAAAAATTATAAAGTACGACACAACTTCGTAAACAATCACCAATCTTTATTACTACTTTAGACTAAAAAAAAGTATACGTGTCGAATTGAGAACCTCCTCCTTTTTTTTGGTCTCGTACTGTGCCAGAATTTTATCAGAAATATGTGATCATATAAGGGTGTGGTACAGACCATCAAACTGAACTACTTTCTACATGGGACCAACACCTTGACAAATTCTTATGCAATGTACCTATGTCTTTCTTTTCACGTTTGCCAACTGTACATTACTGTTTTATTTGTAAATATTAATTTGTGATTATTTTATATAGCTTAAGCTTAGCCCATATTGCCTGAAACACAGGATTACCTAGTTCAGGCACAAGTATTTTACTGACCTAGATTATGATTTTGTATTCATAGTTATTATCATGAAATAATTGAGGAGCTCGTGGCTAAGTAATAACAGTCGCACGGGTCGATCCATCAGGTCAAGCTACGCTTGCCGGGGTTGTCCGAGGATGGGTGACCATCTTTACAAATCGAGACTCCTCCGTGCCTCGGAAAGCACGTTAAGCCGTTGGTCCCGGCTGTCATTAGTGGATCTTTGACAGTCGTCACGGGTCGTCAGAAGCCCGAAAGTCTGACAACCAGTCTTACCAAGAGGTATCGTATTACCCAGTTAATGGGTTGTGGAGGTCAGATAGGCAGTCGCTCCATGTAAAATACTGGTATTCAGCTGCATCCGGTTAGACTGGAAGCCGACCCCAACATAGTTGGGAAAAGGCTAGGCAGATTGTTATATTATCATGAAATAATTGTAAACATTGAATAAAATTGAATTGAATTGAATTGAATTGATCTTAATCGCGAAAAAATTATAAGCTGTCCCATACAAAACTTCAATAGATACCTGCTCGACCCAAATGTATGAGAGAGAGGTATTTGTACTAAGAGACTTCTTTTTCTTCTCTATGAAATTATAATTTAGACAAATAAACAATGATTTCCTACATAATTTTTTTTTAGAGAAATTAGTAGCTATGTGCTGTGTTATTAGCCAGTAAGCTGCTTCTAAAATATGAGATTATTATAAGCTGTTTATTGCAACAGCTAGGCTATTGTAAAGCGCTTGTTGCGCTGGCATTCAAGAGGTTTCGAGTTTTAGCACCACCATTGTAATTGTTGAAGAGAATTCAAATAATTCATGATTTTTATAAGCTTTGTAAGAGGAGTTGAAGTAAAATGCATAAAAGCAAATAATAATAAACTTAAAAAGTGATTCTCTCACTAACTGCAGTAAGGATTAAATTATTAGGATTAATTAATTAATTATAATGTCTACCAGCTTGCTTGGAGTAAGCCTTGACCATTCTTATAAGGCAGTACGCACACTAGAATCAAAATATGAATCGTAGACATTAAGGTGATTGCGCTGTGCTATTCCATGCCTGCGATATTCAAATTTTCTTGCGTATTTTTGCAATCTGCAGATCAGTTAAGGTTGTATCTTGATCAAAATATGATTAGCGAAATAAGTACGTAGATAATTTTGGAAATCAGACCAATCCGGGAGAAATCTAACTTTTTATGGTTATAATTATATAAATACATATTTTTTACTGTCGCGAATCATATTTTGATTAAGATACATCCTGACATTGACCTGAAAATTGCAAAAAAAAAAAACGCAAGAAAATTTTAACTTAGCGGCCTACCTTAGCGCATCCCCCATAAAGTTGGGCCTTGTGTTTTTCAGTACATTTTTAACAATTTTAACTATGAGGCTGGTTTTCATTTAATGAATGTCTCAAGTCATGATTGTGGTCAGCTCCAAGCTAAATTGAATTTGCGAAACCCAGTTACCAACAAGGAGTACAGCTGCGGAGTCGCGGACCGTAGCGGTGCGCGGTTGAGCGGAATCCGCACTGTGTCGTAGTGCCGCGCTGGTTCACGTGTGATCCGCTCGACCGCATACGGCCACGGGGTACGTCATCACATCGCTCCATGTATGCTACTAAGGGCCTATTTCACGATGTCCGAATAGCCACTACTTACCAAATAAATTCAAAAATGGAACTGATTTTGTATCAAATTATCTGCCAGTAAGTTAATAGAAACTTAATCGTAGGTAGGTATTTATCGTCTGTAAACCATTGTTTAGGAAACTTAGAATACTTACATTAACTGAAATTTATATTGAGGAAATATGTAAATTTACCAAATCTCACCCTGAGATGTTTGAAAAATTGGGAGATAAATATAAGTTCAATACTACATATCTTAATAGATTAATTATTCCTAGAATGAAAACGAAACTATATAGGCGAAGTTGCTATCCTATGTGTGTTCAGATTTTTAACAAGATTCCTAACCAAATTAAAGAACTTCTGTACGCAGGTGGTTAATTGAGAATTCTTTCCATACTGTACAGGAAATCCTTCAGTTTAAATCTATATGATCTAACTGTACTTATACCAAAAATTTGAAGGTCATTTTGTTATTATGAAATATGTTAAGCTGCTAATACTACCACTATAAGAACTGTTGTAACCATATTTATCTGCAAATAAATCTTTGACTTTGACTTTAGGTGATGAAACAGGCCCTAAGCCTTCTTGTATTGACAGTTTCTGAAAAGGAAGTGAAGTTTCGTACAAAGCGAAAAGGAGTTTTCACAATTTCTAACAAAAACCAGTCTCAACCCGTCAATAAGTTGGTACTAATCGCGATCACGTGCACATAATCCCGTCCACCAGTATAAAGGTTGCTAATAGTCATTAGTCGACATCACGCCCGCGGCTCGAGCCGCCATTTTAATCACGGCTAATAAGCGGGCTCGCGGTAATGGCGGCGAGTTCGACCGTAACAGTGACGGTCAATGAATTTTATTTTTATTGGGTTTGTAAGGATTTTGGTGGCTGGGTTAATTGGCGTTTGGTTCTGGGTGATGTTCTCTTGAAAGGTTTTAAAGGCATTTTCGTAATGACTTTGTCCTTGAACTTGGTAAATTACAATCTAAAATACCTCCAACTGATTTGTTCTGTGTTTGTACAGTGATTTGAGATGACAAGAGAAAGATTAGAAAACAGAAAAAAATAACTCTGCTACAATGTAGAATCCAAGCTGATCTTGTTTCCGTATATAAACATGGAACTAGAATTGTCATCAAATATATTAAGATTTGATCGCGGCGCCGGTCAAACTAGATAATCAATAAATCCTCCTTTGCGAGTGCCATTTGCTTCAACCAATTAAAGACAGAAATCGTGCGTTATGCGTACAAGCAAAAATTAAAAAAAAAAAAAAAATAAGCTTTGTAAACAGTATGTCATAGATCCGTTCCTAACTAGCGTGTCATCAAATTCAAATTCAAATCGTTTTTTAGCAAGAAATACATGTTTACAAGGGAAGATCTTACAGCCTTAGGTCATTGTATCCTGCCTGCAAGCAAGCGTGCAAATTATTTAAGTTAAAATAGTCATACATTAAATTTTAAAAGTCATAATTACTATACAGATTATTACTATTACATTATTAGCACATTATTATCATTTCACTATCATTATCATAATTATTATCATCAGCCAGGAAGAGCTTAAGCCGTAACTTTTTTAAGTATAAAATGTTATGGTGATTGTTATGCAGTGCGAGCAGCATAACAGTTATGCTGTTTATTAAGTAACTGGGTGTGAATGTCCTTAGAATTTAGATTTTTTTCTCTTTTTTCTGTTTTCTTTTTTAAATTGGAGACCTGTAATTGGCTTTCAGACTAATGTACTGTCCTTGATCTGTTTGTTTTAGCTATAAATCTCCTATATTATTTAAATAAATAAAAACACCAATCAATGGTGTTTCATTTCTATTCCTACAGTAACGACATTGACAACTTCACTGCACTATCGAAACTGCCTATCATCAATATTTATAGCACAATACCTTATAAATTGTCGTTGCATCGAGCTATAGCGAGCCGATGTTGACTGGAGCTATACCCAACAATTTCTGGTTCAAATCTCCATACAAATCATGCAGGTAGCAACGTCAATACATTTGAGGGGCTCGGGGCTGTTCTCCGTACGATACATTCTATTTGTGTGGCACTGTGAAGCATGAACTTGCATGAAGCGCTTCTGTATAGGAATCAAACGATATTGACTGTATGTGCTGAATGTTGTTAGTTTTGGATATGTATATAAGGATAGTGAATGAAAAATTACTTACTGATTTTTTGTTTTTAGATGAATTTAGGTATCAACTAACTGTGCCCGTGACTTCGTGCGCTTGAATGTCGGAAACAATTTGAATCAGATTTTGTTCACAATTTCATGGGTTTTATTTTTTTTTGCGCAGAAACTTATTTTATTTTTCTTAAATAAAAGTAGCCTTAGTTACTCCTTATAACATCAGCTATCTGCCAGTAAAAGTCGGTCTCGTCAATATCGGTTCAGCCGTTTCGGAGATTAGCCGTAACAAACAGACAGACAAAAAATTTAAAATTTGTTTTTTTTTGTTAGTACTGTATATAAAGCTCGAGGCTAAGTAATAACAGCCGCACGGGGCGATCCATCAGGTTAAGCTACGCTTGCCGGGGTTGGTCCGTGGGTAGGTGACCATCTTTACATATCGAGACTCCTCCGTGCTTGGTCCCGGCTGTCATTCGTGGATCTTTAAAGTCATTATAGGTCGTCAGTAGACCGAAAGTCTGACAACAAGTCTTATCAAGGGGTATAGTATTACCCGGTTATTGGGTTGTGGAGGTCAGATAGGCAGTCGCTCCATGTAAAATACTGGTATTTAGCTGCATCCGGTTAGACTGGAAGCCGACCCCAACATAGTTGGGAAAAGGCTAGGCAGATTGATTGATATAATTTCATAAGCATTTAATAAAAAGCTGTTATTTACACATTACAAAAAGACATTTCAATTTTATTTATTTGTATATTTATGATAGTATGCTAGAAAGCTGTGTGTGTATTTATCAAATCAGATCATTTATTTCAGATAAACAAGTATTCATATAAAAGTAAAATTAAAATAAAAATAATATTGAAAACTAAATTAAAAACAAAATTGAAATTAAAAATAAATACACATATTACATTATATAATAATCGCAGGCGCTGGCATGCAGCTGCACTCTGCAGCCACCTCCGCAAAAAAGGCGAATACCACCGCTCGGACAACACATTCAGGAGCCCGTTCGAGCCGCCACGGCTATACGTTGGTCCACAGGCTACACGTGTGAAAGGTTTATCAGTACGCCGGGTTACCTGCGAAGAACAACGCGCAAATCTGCGAGCCAAAATTTATACACCTGTACCAAGATACTAAAATGCGGCTTGATAATAGGGGTTAAAGTATTAAATTGCAGTTTAATGTACTAGGAACTTCGAATTGACATAGAACCTTCATGGCTTGAGATTTTTGAGTGAAACTTTTTTCACATGGTAACTATGATGTTCTTCTTTAAAAAAATGTGCAACATTCGATTATCGACTTTCAGTTGTTTTTTTTTATTCAGCTTAGACAAGAAAGGTGGATACTTCGAAAATTCGAGTTATTTTTGAATACGAGTTCCGACGCGGAACTAACGCGGCAGAAACAGCTCGCAATATGAATGTTGCGTTTGGAGAGGGGACTGCTAATGAACGCACCGTGCGATTTTGGTTTAAACGCTTTCGTGATGGAAACTTTGAATTGAAGAACGAACCACGTGGAAGACCGCCCACACAGGTGAATAACAATGAATTGAAAGAGATAGTGGAAGCCGATCCGAGCCAAACTACCCAGGAATTAGCGGCATGGTTTAACGTTACCTTACCAACAATATTGACTCATTTGCGTCAAATCAATAAAAAAAAAAAATATGAGAAATGGGTGCCTCATGATTTGACTGATTTGCAGAAAGAAACGCCTGTTGAAAGTTGTGTTGCCTTGTTGAATCGATACAGAAATGAAGGAATATTGGATCGAATTGTGACATGTGATGAAAAGTGGATTCTTTACGAAAACCGTAAGCGAAAAATGCAATGGCTGACCCCAGGTCAAACGCCGCAACAGTGTCCTAAAGCAAAGCTTACCAATAAAAAGGTAATGGTAACTGTTTGGTGGTCTCAGCACGGTGTTGTTCACTATAGCTTTCTCCAGATCGGAGAAAGCTATAGTGAACAACACCGTGCTGAGACCACCAAACAGTTACCATTACCTTTTTATTGGTAAGCTTTGCCAGACCAGATCGGTCAAGCAATAACGGAAGATGTCTACTGTGGCGAACTCCGAACAATGATAGCAAAACTAGCAGTGAAATAGCCCCGACTCATGAAACGATCTTCACCATTATTGCTCCATGTTAATGCGAGACCTCATCCATACAGCACGAGAAACCGTTTTAACTCTACAGGAACTGCAATTAGAAACTATTCGTCACCCTCCATATTCGCCAGACCTTGCTCCAACGGACTACCACTTTTTTCGTGATTTGGACAATTGTCTACGTGATAAAAAGTTTTCTTCTCAGGAGGCAGTACAAAATGCTTTCACACAGTTTGTCGAATCTAGATCACGAGAGTTCTATCGCAAAGGCTTATATGACCTTCCTATTAGATGGCAGCAATGTATAGATAATAATGGTACTTATTTTGATTAAATAAATATGTTAAATTAAAAAAAAAAAATTCAATTTTTCAGTACAAATCGGCAATTTCATACTTTAACTTCTAATATTAATGTTTACCTTAGATTTTGTAGGTACTGAAGAAGAAGGTTGCAAGCGAGATTACTGCTTATTCATAACAAAGATTAATGTTCATAATCAATTACCATTAATTTTAATGAATTCATTCATTGAATAAAAGGTAGATCTTAGTCTGTTTTCCTGCCAGTCTGTAAACACCATATTATTGGTATGTAATGTCATTTCCATACCGCGAGTGCCACCGATCGAATCGTGATATCGCGTAACAGCGCACATTAATGCGATGTACCTAAACGTTACGTGTGTGTTGTGCTGCCAACAAACACACCACATTGCTAAACACAGATGATATTATAATCCCCTATTTCTCATGCACAAGCCATCGATGGTAACTCATCATCATCCTCCCGCCCTAATCTCAATGAGGATTTTCTGAAATGACGTTCACTAGGTGGCAGCACTGAGACGGCAGGTTCAGGCGCCTGTCAGTTTGTCAAAGTGCGTATATTTTATTTGGTCGTGACTGAATGATGAACGAAAGAATGAAACGAATGATGAATGACATATACAGGGTCAAATTAAATTAGCTAGCGAAACCCCGCAGATGTGATAAGTATCGATATCTAAACATGATAAAGCAAAAAATAAATAAATTAGATGGTTTTTTTTGGGGTCATTAACCGCAGTGTAGTTGAAATATCAGTTTAGTAAATCAGTTTTTTTTTGTGTAAACTTCACAGACGTGATGGGTATCGATATCTAAACACGCTACTCGCGCGCGCGCGCGCGTTTTGATTTGATTATTGTTACTAATTGTATTGACATTGTAACCTTACAATGACACTTAAAATTTGCACGACTAGAAAGTCGAATATAGTAAAACCATTTGTAACTTTACCATAATCAATGTACCTATATTCTGGCAAATAAAGTGTTCATTCATTCATTCATTCATTCACGATAAAAAAACTGATTTCATTAACTCATACTTCAAGTAACAACCAGCGCTTGTTGAACCAAAAATAAAATTATGAAATCTTTTTTATTTTGTCGTGTTTAGATTTTGATACCCATTACCTCTGCGGAGTTTCGCTAGCTACTTTAATTTGACCCTGTATATTTTATATTCATTGTAGAAATGGAAGACCTCTTGTAGAAGTGGCGCCAACTGGTGGCGTGATATTTCATGAAAATCCTCATTTATTTGACGTTTAGCATGTTCAACGTCAATAAATGAGGGTTTTCACCACCACGACCACAACTATTAGCCATCATCGTGGTCTTTTACTTTCATAAGTCATATCATCTTTCGCAGAAGCCGTCCATCTTTTCTTTGGTGTACCAGTGTATCTGTTTCACATTTTCAAAAAAAATAAAGAGATCATTCAGTTAGCATTGGTGTTGACTCCCCAGATGTTAGCCACATTGCTCATCATTGTCAAAAAGATCAAATTATCATTATTACTCGTAGTTACTAGCTTTCGCCCGCGTGGGGGTCGCAAAATTATCCCACGGAAACGTACTACCCGGATAAAAAGTATCCTATGTCCTAATCCAGGTCATGACTTACCCATGTGCCAAATTTCATGCAAATCCGTTCAGCCGTTTTAGCGTGAAAGCGTAACAAACAAACTCACTTTCGCTTTTATAATATTAGTTAGGATTTCTAAAGAGTTTACAGTAGTCTCGTACTTAAAACTATGCCCCACAAAACTATCTGTGGGAACGGATCATATAACATTAAAGTTATGTTTATTAGTGCGGATACTTGTGGCTAAGTAATAATAGCCGCACAGGTCGATCGATCAGGTTAAGCTACGCTTGCCGGCGTTTGTTCATGGATGGGTGACGATCTTTACATAGCAAGTCTATCCGTGCCTCGCAAAGCATATTAAGCCGTTAATCCCGGCTGTCATTTGTAGATCTTTGACAGTTGTTACGGGTCGTCAGAATCCCGAAAATTTGACAACCAGTCTTGTCAAGGGGTATCGTATTACCCTACAATATATAATAGTTTTGGAGGTCAGATAGGCACTCGCTCCTTGTAAAATAATGACATTCGGCTGCATCTGGTTAAACTCAAAGCCGACCCCGACATAGGCTAGGCAGATAATTAGTACGTATACTTTTTCTGTAATGAAAAAGTATCCACGAGCATCGCTATTACCTTTGCAATCCTAATTGCGTAGTACGTAGTAAGGGGTTCCCACAATCCAAAGGATTTTGAAATAAATTTCTAATCCATTGTTGCCTTATAATGTTTGAAAAATGTGTCTGCTCGAAATTATAATATAATCATTCAAAGTGAAGGCACGTGAACATATTCGTATAAAGTTGGCAGAATCATCTCAGCGCTGATTTGCTGGATTCTTTTTCTCCTCTACCTATCGTTATTTCTCCTGACAAAGTTTATTCTGTTTATATGTATGTACTCGTATGTATTTATTTATTAGTATTTATTCTTTTTCGAGTTATCTATTCCTTATGCTGCACCTGCCATGTTTTCTCTCTGCATCACCCGGTTGACTGGTAGAAAATTCCTCAGGCATTAAGTCCGGCTTTGTACAGTATTTTTTTACTTGTGTATAAAGATTTATTTAATAAAAAAAAATATATATAGGTAATGCAATGAATGTTGTCAACATGTCAAAATGAAAGGCCTTGCATTTGTAAGTGTGTCACGCAATTACCCCAGACTGTCAGCACGCTACCAACCTGCGGACTGGCAAATCTTTTTATAACGGCATAAGTTCAAGATCAAAGTCAAATAATTTATTTCAAATAGGCACATAAAAAGCACTTTTAAACGTCAAAATTATTCACATAGCCCATGTCTAAAACAAAAAGAAGGAGACATCGTACACCGTTCAGAAAATTGAATTTAGAATGCACGAGGTTTTTTTTTAAGAAGAAATTGAATTTCATAAGAGCAGTAACACCTTTTAAAATAAATTTGTACCCAAATAACGTGCTCCAGTTTCACTTTTTAAATTACTCCAAATATTCTCACCACTCCGAGTGTTATTAACTTTTTATTTAACACCTATAATCCTCAACTTGAAAGCAACAAGGCAAAAAGGTTTCAAGTATTTAAAGTTTAAAGAGCGTTGAATTCAAGTAATTTGTATAACAAGTTGTAGAGAAAAAGTTGTGTACAGGTAGCTTAACCACGACCACGGTAGTAATGAAAGTTTTTGTAAGTTAACCCTTGTAGGTGCGCGACGCCAGTTTTTTGTTTTGACCTATTTTTAATAGTGGTTAGTAGTACCTGAGGGTAAAGTATAAGTATTTATGAAGTGGCCTTTCGTTTAGTCATTGCAGGTTTCATTATGTTGAATACGGAAATAGGTTCTACGTTCGCTGCTAACTGATATTGGCGATGTTTCGCGATCCACCTTTTCGCTGTTAGGAAGTTGTCCGGTGACCTCATCTATTGTCTCTGTATCTGCCTTTAAATTGTCCTTCCCTAGGAAGATGCCGTTGAGTATGACCTGGTCCCATCTCAATGTCCATCTCAATCTCTTGTGCGCCTGCGTTGCTATTCTGCTTACTTGAGATAGACGGAGGCAGCGTGCGAAAAAAAAGGAGGAGGTTCTGAATTCGACATGTATACAACGTGAAGTTTTGCATCCTCGTCAAATTTAACGGTGTGGTATAGACCATCAAACCGAACAACTTTTTCCATGGCACCAACATCGTAATAGCGAAAAAATAATCAGCCGTCCCATACATTTGCGTCGAGTAGGTATTGAAGTTTTCTTGGGACTATGATATGATTTTTTTTAATTTGTTCGAGGGGGTATACCTCAAAGTTGGTTCCATATAAAATAGATTAACTTTGCTGGGACAGTTTTTGAGCTAGCTTCAAAAATACGTATTTTTTCCCGACTTTTATGTGGATGATATTCTAGTTTCTTTTCTTTTTTCTAGTATGGTATCAGAATTTGTGTGGGGTACGTACCACAACAATAAAGTGAAAAATAAATTGTTTTTTTACAAAAAAATACAACCGACTTCCAAAAACAACAATACAAAGTGAAAAATAACTTTAATTTCGGAAGTCGGTGTCTGGTTAAATGTTTTTTTCGTTTTTTGCCACCAACTTCCGAAATTAAAGTTATTTTTAATATTGTAGTGTTGTTTTTGGAAGTCGTTTGTATTTTTTTGTAAAAAAAAAAAATATATAAATTATACTCATATGCTGAATATTATTGCACAGGTATTAGCCTTTTCCCAACTATGTTGGGGTCGGCTTCCTGTCTAACCGGATGCAGCTGAATACCAGTATTTTACATGGAGCGACTGCCTATCTGACCTCCACAACCCAGTAACTGGGTAATACGATACCCCTTGGTAAGACTGGTTGTCAGACTTTCGGGCTTCTGACGACCCGTAACGACCGTCAAAGATCCACGAATGGCAGCCGGGACCAACGGCTTAACGTGCTTTCCGAGGCACGGAGGAGTCTTGGTATGTAAAGATGGTCACCCATCCACGGACAACCCCGGCAAGCATCGTTTAACCTGATGGATCGACCCGTGCGGCTGTTATTACTTAGCCACGAGCTCCTCTCAATTATTGCACAGGTATATAGCCAAAAAAAATCAAAAAAATTGTGAGTGGAGTCTTGTTGAATGATAAAGAACTATGAATTCGATCTGTGATCGGCAATCTGTTTGTTCAATATGGTACCTAAATTAAATAACGATTACTGTAATAATATTACTAAGCGAAACGAAAACGGAGTATTAAAAGACGCTGAGGAAAGCTAAACGAACTTAGCTTCGTTTTGCTTCGTTCCCAGTGTGGTCTGCACTTAAGACGTTTACTTATCAATGTAAAGCTAAAGTGTGATCTATGATATGATAGTCGGGCAGACAGACAAACGGGCGGCGTAGGCCTAGAAATTTGGTATGGTTGGCACACTTTGGGTACGCCATCTACAGTAATTTAAGGTAGATTGTACAAGAGTCACCCATTTTGCTGTTACATCTTATTTTATGCACCTACAATCTGTGCAAATATTTTTTTTTACTTTACTTTTCTTTACAGTCAGCGTCAAAAATATCGGGACAAACAGACTGTTCAAAATGATCTCAACAACTAAGAAAATTTTAACTTTATCTCAATTGCGTAAAGTTCTTGTAACAATGATAGTTGTCGTGTACTGTCTTCATTCTGAAACATTCCTTACGTCATTGAGTTAATATTTCATTTTCATAGTTGTTTAGATCATTTTGAACAGTCTGTTCGTCCCGATATTTTTGAAGCTGACTATACCATCATAATATTCCTTTCTCAGGTCATCATAATTTCAACTTACCGCAAAATCATGGCAACTCATTACCGACCCAAACATCACAAACATTTCCCTCGTCCATAAACCCTGAACCTTCAACCTTCAGGACCATAACTCGCCCTATCACGCTTATCACAGCCAAAAAAAATATAAACAAAATAAAATTTACGATTGCACGGCTGTACCGAATCCACAAAAACTTCCAACCTTTTGTTTCGTAGGAACCTTACCTGTTAAAAGCAGTAAATAAATGCAAATTGTTGGAAGCACTCTCTTGGACCCCTACCTACCCCTGGACACCCAGCCGCCCTTCGGACCGGGCGTTAGATTGTTCTTGTTAATGTTTTAGCATTCGGTACGAAGGTTGGGCAATTTTGGAAGGCAATTATGTTAGGTGTATGTAGTTTAGGTACCTTTAAACAGTCACTGATCAATATTAAATACTTAGGGCCTATTTCACTATGTCCGAATAGCTACTACTCACCGAATAAATTCCAAAATGGAACAGAGGGCCTGTTTCACCACCTACGATTAAGCTCCTATTAACATACTTGGCAGATAATTTCATACAAATTCTGTTCCATTTTTGAATTTATTCGGTAAGTAGTGGCTATTCGGACATCGTAAAATAGGCCCTTAATGGGTAACGGTTAATGATGGTGTTTTAAAATATACTACAACCAATAAGTAGTTAAGTATTATAGTTTTCGAAAATAGACACGGACCAAGATGTATGGACTCTTAATAATCACTATTGTATTTCGGGAGTCATGTAGGAGATTGACCAGGAAAAAACTACTATTATAATGTGACCGATACCGCTGTACCGTGCCTTATATGTGCACGGCGAGATGAGGGGGATGCAGGCCGCTCATTCGTCAATACTCATGGCGTCCCGCATCCAGCGGTACAGCGGTAACGGTCAAACTATACCACACCTTCTTCTACCACCACGAATTTTCCTTCGGTTTGTAATGGCAATGAAATTGCATACCCTTGAGTATTTATCAAAAAGTAAATCGTGAGGTTAGCACCTAACATCAGGTAGAGTTTTTGAACACTTATTAAAAAAAAACTAGCTGACCCGATAGTTGTTGTCGTGTGGTGTTCAGTTCATACAAAAGTCTCATTAAAAAAAGTACTCTCAGTTTTTCCCGAATTTTGTAATTGAACCGGCATTGTTGATTTTTTCATTAGAGAACCCATCCATACACTTCTGTTTTTGTGAGCCGGAAATGTGTTTTTTCCTGAAATATATTTTTTTTTTTTATTTACTCTGGTTAATTATTTTTAAATGTTCGTAATAGAATAATAATCGTAAGTAGAATGTTCTTAAGAAACAATAATTAAAAATAATTATCCAAAGAGAGTAACGTTAAAAAAGGTTAAAGAGTAACGGTGGAGTTTCTTTTTCGTTCTTCTCCATGCAAAACTACCTTTAATTTGGAAGGGGGACTAGAATCAATTATATTTTTTTTTTTTTTTGTAAATTTTAACGTTGAAAAATGACTTTTAAATGCCTGTCTCTTCATATATTATATAGAAATCAATTGCTATCCGTTAGTCTCGCTAAAACTCAAAAACAGCTTGATCGATTAGAATATTTTTTTTAAATGTTTTTTACCTGTTTACTGAGGTGGGGGAAAAAAAATTGGAAAAAAAAAAATAAAATTTTGACAGGACGTCTGGCGGGTCAGCCAGTTTGAAATAAATGATTTGAGTTTGACTTTGAACAAATCTGTCCAAATCTGTTCTCAAGTAATGCACTTACCAACGAACTAGCATTTAATTTTTATTTATACAGCTGATAAAAAATTTTCGTGAAAACCCTTTTATTATGTTAATAGCTTTTGTAGTCACAAACGAGGGCTAATTGGTTCTATTCCTAGCAAACTAGACAGATAATTTTATTCCAATAATAATTAAATTTATGGCATACATTTGCAATATTCACTAACGAATATGAATTATTTATAGTTGACACTTTTTTGAGAATTAACTTTGAATAAATCTGGATAAACTTAAACGTTTAGTGATAAATTATTCACGAAAATCGCCTTGTTTTAAAGTGCCAGGCGTGATCGGGGTCAAGAGCAGGCCCATTTATC
The DNA here is from genome assembly GCA_946251885.1 of Cosmia pyralina. Taxonomy (NCBI): domain Eukaryota; kingdom Metazoa; phylum Arthropoda; class Insecta; order Lepidoptera; family Noctuidae; genus Cosmia; species Cosmia pyralina. The sequence continues at coordinate 21,707,995 of OX276360.1, forward strand.
ATTAAAAAACAAATAACTTGACAACGACTGGATTGGTGGTTATTATTTTCTCATTACCAACCAACATAAAATGGGCAAATGAGCAGTTGTGGTATTTGACATCAAGTCGTAGATACTATTGTAGGGTCAAGTTTATCGCTAGCTAGACAGAGTTTTTGAATCCTGAGTTAGTTAGACCTAAGGTTTTTTTAAATAGAAACAAGATTGCACATTTTGTTTTAAAACTATAGAAAACTAAGTCATTTAGACTTCTAAAATAAAATGTGTAATATAGCCTGGTCTATCCACTATAGGAAACAGTTATTATTTTATTATCAGTTCATAGAAATATTTTGTGTACAAGCCGGGTATCGTGTATCACGCGCCGACAAAAAATGTACGGAGATAATCGTGACGAGGGACAGGTTAGTGGATAGATAGACATGAAAAGTGACAGTAACTTTTGAAATGTATACATAATAATAATATTATAAAAATTTAGAAACTAAAAAACAAGTCAAACTTAGCATTTTTGCTTAAAAACCCTTAGCATCAAATTTCAACCTGAGAATTGAGCTCAGTACCTTTCCCTACCCAGCAACAACTACACAAACATTTTCAACCCAATATTGATCTACCTATAAAACACATTCAATTTACTCACACATCTACTTGATCCAAACGTTCTCTCACTTAGCACGATTGGCGAGTTCTTTTGTTTTTTGCAAGCCTTCTAAGCAATCAGCTGAATAGGTAGACCTAATGCGCTGACATTAGCAGGAGTGCAGTTAAAAGGGTGTTGAAGTTTGCTCGTAAATTCTACCCAGCGCAATGGTGTGAGCAAAGTATTGAAAGGCTTCGGGTAAAAATCTTGTACATGGTTTCTCGTTAGATTTTGTGTAGTCATTGTAAAGTTGGGTCTGTTAAGCAAAATGATTAATTTGTCGTGTTATACAACAGAACTGTCAAAAAATTGCAGTTGTGATTTGAATAGACGGACATTTTAGGAGCGTTTATTATTTCATTACATTTAAATCAAAGGACAATTTCCTCTGACAAATTCTTAGATCGTTGGTATTTATAAGTATGTATGCTATTTTTTGACTTAGGAGCTCGTAGCTAAGTAATAACAGCCGCACGGAGCGATCCATTAGGTTAAGCTACGCTTGCCGGGGTTGACCGTGGATGGGTAACCATCTTTACATACCGAGACTCCTCCGTGCCTCGGAAAGCACGTTAAGCCGTTGGTCCGACTATCACTCGTGGATCTTTGACAGTCATTACCTACGGGTCGTCAGAAGCCCGAAAGTCTGGTCTTACCAAGGGGTATCGTATTACCCAGTTATGGGGTTGTGGAGGTCAGATAGGCGAGGAAAAGGCGGATTGATTGATTGATTGTATGCTATTTTTTTACAGTTATTTTGGTAATTACTCATAGAAAGTAATTGACAATAGGTAATTTTTTAAATGTGAATTCTAAAATAACTGTCAACAAATATACAATACATGAGAGGCACATTGTGTACGGCTTAGTTACCTCTGCCGTCCACGCGTGCCGCTGGTGTGTGTGAGCACTTAGATCACTAGCTAAAATCAGTCCACAGATGAAGCTCGAAATAATCTTTGTGCATCGATGTTACTGAATGAATAAAGTTATGTTTTTTTACCCGACTACGACAAAGCCAAAAGGAAGGGTTATGATTTTAGCAGTCTATATATGTATGTAAGTATGTATGTACGAGTATATAAGTATGTATTTACGTGTGTTCCACCGTAGCACCTAAATTACTGAACTGATTTTAATGAATGAGGTATCAATAGATTCGTAATAATAGTCCGGGTAACATAGGCTATATAAATTCTCCTTAAATTTTATGTGGTAGACTTTACACGTAAATTTCTGACCCCAAAAAAAATTAAATTGAGATAATCATGATATATTTGGTATCAAAAGAAAGGTCTTGACAAGCACGTTACAAATATGTCATAATTACTTATGTTTAAATTGTTAAAAATAAGTTAAAGTAAATAATATTAATTAATAACTTACAGACCGACCACGGCGAGCGTGATTTTTCAGTAGTCCGGTATTAGTATTTCAACTTACTTTTATTATTTTAAATAAAATTTACCTGCTGTCTAATAAGTGTATTTTTTTATGGGAATTGAATGACCTGCCTATTGAGAGGTCTCTTAACCCCCGTTCCCACGGGCGTAATAAAATCGCGGCGGGATTTTACAGCGCACTGGATTTCCAACGCTCTGCTTAGCGCCGAGAGTACAAAATCCAACAGTGTGTTTTTTCGACGCGCTAGAATGTACTCTGTTATTGTTAATTTAGATTCTCAACGCTCGGCTCAACAATGAGAGTTGAAAATCCAGTGCGCTATAAAATCCCGCCGCGATTTTATTACGTCCGTGCGAACGTCTACTTAGCTCACTGTCACTTTATTTTTAAAGTTGCGTTTAATTATTGCTATTTCTTTATTACATTGTAACAATCAAGACTAGATTTGCCTCGAAACGATACAACGATGAAGCAAACATTTTGAATAGCTAGGTAAGTAGCTATCAATTGCTAAACGATACATTGTATATACCTTCTACAGCGGTACTTAAGGCAATTTTTTCTTAATAGTCAGTTATCTCCTATCTGAAGAATAAACATTTCAATTTGACAGCTTTTATATAGAAAATATGTCAAACTGTCATATTTATTCTTCAGATAAGAGTTATCTGACTATTGGAAAATCAGCCCTTAGAAGAATAAGGACGGTAAAAGAACATCAACACAACGACAGACATCATAAACAACTTGTCCAAGATAACCGACATTCAAATCTTTAATGAAGGCATGCAATCGCGAAAACAATAACCAGATCAATACTGGGTATAATTTTAATTACCGTTATTCTCTTAAGGGGTCATTGTACTCATCATTATGAACAACTTTTATTATGGGACCAAACCTGAAATCGTGAACATAAAATCAGCCGCTCTCATAGAACTATTATTATATGCGTATAGAACTGACGCCGCAAACCAGATTTTTGCGCCATGCTTGGATGCCGACCGGCAGCAACTCATTTAGTCACTTGCACGTTTGAAGCGATCTAGCGCTGCATGTTTAATAGTTTGGTGAGACGACATCTAATGTTTAAGCGCTGCAGCGCACAACCCTCCCGGCTGTCATTCTGTTGTGACCCTGGTTTTGTTTCAAATGTCCTCTCTATACGTATTACTTTATCTCCGTGGCCGTTCCCTGTATTTGTGTTCACTCACGTATCTAATCAGCCATTGACTATACCCCTTTCATATCAAAGTGCATCTGACCGATTTAACTGTTTTCAATACGTGGTCTCATTGGCTCCCATTCAGACGGTCACCGCTTCCTATTACTTTCCGACTACTGCTTACAGCCTCTAGGGCTTTGCTGGCGTTTGACACTTGGTATTCATGGATTTACTTGATCTTGATGTACTATGGAGAAAACTTAAGCATGCTCACTTAAGAAAATATTCCTGTGAGAGCGCAGCTAGTGACAAACGAACATAGTGCGATCGAGTCGTGAGCCGTGCATGCGATTATCGCCTTTGAGGTGATCATGCGGAACTTTGGCCCATAGTACGTGTAAGTATGTTTTACGATAGCAGCTATGTTGCTTTTTAGGGTTCCGTACCAAAATTTTAAAAAGGAACCCTTATGGTGCGACTCAGTCTGTCTATTTTTGGAACTAACGAAATCACTTCGTTAGTTCCAAATTATAGTTCCCGGGTAGATAAAGCTTGTTACACTACCCTATAGATTACATTGCAAACTCACATCAAGTTTTTATCTAATCCGAACAGATAATTTATTATTTACTTTTTGGTGTAACAACACACTCACATACAACACACCACACGTTGCTCATTTCAAAACTGAATTTTGCTTCTATTCTATCATAAATTGTCTTTTATTTATTTTTTTGTAAATGGCACCTCCTTGACAAATTCTGCGTTGTATTTTGTTTTCAATTCGAATTTTAAATTGTGCGCCATCCAACTTCTTTTATGTTTTGTGCCTTTTGATTTGCAATTCATAAAAGGTTTTTTTGTCTAAGATCGTACATTCCTTTGCAAGACAAGAATTTTAGTTATATTATAATATTTACTGTTAGCTTTCATTGTTTTGTTAAAACTTTGTCCAAACTCACCAAAAACACAACTTGAACGTCGCATAGCTCCTATAAAGGGGCAACCACATAATAGTTTGAGAAACTCTAAAAGTTATAGAGAATGCGTCAAGTTGAGCTAACCCAAAGTTTTCTACCCCCTTTCGGGGAATACCTCGGCAGATTGTTGGAAATCAAATGTGTTTACTGTCATTGTTGCTTAACTATTCTCTTTGATGAAGGAATTTTGATTCTTATTTCATTATGATAATATTTTAGCAAGTCCAACGCAAGCATTCTCTTAATGTTCAGAAATTGAGTTCTAAACAACTTTTAGCAATGAGGTTATATAATACTTTTAGTGTGTAATTTGAGAGGGTGCGAAGTTTGTTGGACTAGTTTTATTCGATGACAAAGTACCTACTTTGACAAGTTAATGCCTAAAGCTGCGGTCCCACGGCCCACTTTCTCACAGGCCAGATCGCGTCAAGCCAGGCCGACATGCCGTGGGGACCGTCGCATCCAATGAGCCCTCCGGTGGCCTGTCGTCGCCCGTCCGATCCGTCGGGAGTCGGTAAGTTCAAAGGAGGCGCCTGCCACAGTCTGCACAGGCACGTTCCGTCTGCTTTTTTTTGCTATGTTGATCACTGATTAAAACCGCAGCAACTGCACATGCAGCCATGCGCTCCGTATCACTTGACATGTTGGAACAGCGGCCAACTGGCTGCACCAGGCTGACAAACACCGTGGTAATGTTTGGCCGCGTCAGGTCTTGACAGGCGTGGCAACTCCTGCAGCGGCCTGTCAGTTAATAGGCTGTGAGACCACAGCTTAAGATCGCCGCATAACTTTTGTTTTTCACCCAGAAGAAAGGTGGTATCCTTGAAGAATTCAATAAGTAAAAGAATAACTTTGAACATTAATGTATCAAAAGAAAAACCTATGGCTTTGACTAATTTTAAGTATTTCAACCAGAAGCTCCAAAAATCATACCTAACGCTTATCTATAAATTAAGTTCCTAAAATCCATTTAGTGGGAACGAACTTAGTAACTAAACGATATTCAGGTAAAAATTTCCAACACGCGACTAAGCTAGGATAACAGAACAAACAACGGTAATCCAGGATTACAAGTGGCTTCGTTTTGTCGAGATATTTTTGTGGGAAGCTTAACGAGTTGTAAAAGTTCCTCGTTTTAGATTTTCGTGTGAATGAAAATTACTTTACTTCTGTTATAGTAAAGAATTCATAACTGTTTGAAAGGTAAAGGTTTGACTTAAATTAACTATTTTATAGTCAACTAGCTTTTGCCCGCGGCTTCGCCCACGTGGTGTTCGGAAGATGTCCTGCGGGAACGTATTACTGGGATATTATTAAAAAGTATCCTCCGTGACCGGTAACATGATGATTACTTCAGGTTATAAGCTATCTGTGTGCCAAATTTCATCCAAATCCGTTCAGCAGTATTTGCGTGATTGAGTACCTCACAAACATACAAACTTTCAGATTTATAATAATTGTTAGATATATTCATGTTGCTGTGCAACTTGCACGGGTTTTTTTTAAAGTAATGTAATGCTACGGCAACGTTGTCGCGATAAAGCGAACGACACTTCGCGCCCTCTTTGTCTACAGCGAGACATCGAGCGGTGTGCGAGAGAGAGCGCGTGAAGTGTAGTTCACTTTACAATGTAGCCGTGACAGTTTTCAGCTCGTAACAAAATGTAGGTAATAATAACGTATGTACACCATGACCACCCCTGACTTTGCCATAGATGTAAACATCGCTCGATATTTAGTAAGTTATTAAAATTTTTGGTTTACTGATGTGATCTTTGACAGTCGTTACGGGTAGTCAGAAGCCCAAAAGTCTGACAACCTGTTTTAAACAAGGGGTATCGTTTTACCCAGTAACTGGGTGGTAGAGGTTAGATAGGCAGTCACTCCATGTAAAATACTGGTAATCAGCTGTATCCGTTAAGACTGGAAGCCAACCACAACATAGCTGGGAAACGCTAGGCAGATTGACTGATCTGTGGGTTTAAACCTTCTACGAAACTTACTTTATTCCATTTCCTCTCCAACCGCCTACAGGTAACTCCAATAACAGTAGCATTTTATTGGAATAGTTATTGAGTGAAACTTCACAGATAAAATAAAACATCAAAAGCGAACATTTTCGAATATTTCCCATTTATTTTCGTTTCTCAATAGTTTAGTGAAAACATTCCGACAGTTAGAAAGACTCCATTTTAAACTATTTACAATTATTTAACGTACAAACTTAATTGTTTTTTTTTTTAATTATAAAATTAAAAACTAGCAACATAACAGGATATTTTATATCCGCTAAAATTAAAAGTTGCAAAAATTTAAAATTTTAACTAATATCGTTTGTGTAATTGAGTATGTACCCATTGTTCGATGATTCCCGTCTTAGGGCGCCGTTTTTATAATGACTATGTGAAATCTAACTTAATAGTTAAAAGTAGTAGTAGTAGTTAGTTTGTTGTCTTTGTGTTATAATTAACACGGACTAGAAAAAAAAGAAGGACTCCGCGCCACGCATATCGAAACACACCCTCACCATACATTTACATCATAGTATGCCGACCGGCCGCCATTACGTGGCACGACGGCGTCTTTGTCAAATTACGTACACATAGACTGGTACGGTGCTTCACTTTCGATAGGTACGCGTTGCGCGGAGTCCTTTTTTTTTTCGTCCGTGTATTATAAGTACATATTTATAAAATTTTTCATCTGTTACTTACAAAATGATGTACAAAAATTGACTATGATCCATACATTCAGTCAAAACGTTTATTTTTCTGCATTCAGTATTCAGGAATCCATAAATTTTCGATGGCATTTATTTAAAAAAAACTAGGGTAACTGCCCACGCTTTAGTACCTGGCCACTCATAAAAAAAAGGTAGAAACATGGAGAAGATGCAAGCTCATGAATGAAAAGGACGAAAAATATATTTAAAAAAAAATATATGTTAGCTTGCATTACCTTGTTTCTACCTCTTTTAAGGGTTCCGCACCTCAAAAACAAAAAACGGAACTCTTATAGGATCACTTCGTTGTCCGTCTGTCTATCAAGACCCTTTTTCTCAGGAACGCGTGGAAGTATCAAGTTGAAATTGATATCAAATACGTAAGTCTGTAGGCCCTTGGAGTTCTAAAAAAATCAAGCTTCTAAATCAACGCAATAAAAAAATACGCCCTTTTATGCGACATATTTTAATACTCGCAAGTAAATAAAAACTAATAGGGTACTTCCTGTTGACCTAGAATCATGAAATGAAGCAAGGTGTCACAGCAAAAGTAAAGGAAAAAGTCCGAAATTTGTTAATTTGTCATTTTATTACATAAAAATTTTTTTTTTGGGATAAATTCTTTCAACTACGAAACCATCATTGTGCGTGGTCCGTCACGCACTTGGCTGGTTTTTTTATGAGTGGCCAGTTACTAAAGAAAAAATAACCACAGTGCAAAACATGATACGCGACTACTTGGTATTGGTAGCGATACACTTTTTACAATGTGCCTTGCAGCACCCCTACACAAAAACTAATCTATTTTTTAATATTCGTACCAGACCAACCCATTTGCTAATGGCCTCATTTCCACTTAGTTTCAATAGTTTATTCCCCAGCATAACAAAAAGGTTGACTCAAGGTGCCTCGAACTTTGAGCATTATAATTTAGCTCCATAACTTTGCAGACATAATATAATATATTCTCATAGCAATGTCTTCTGTCACTTACAAACAATTGCTATGACATGTAATTAAGACAAATAGGTACACTCACAGGTAGATTTCACAAAGTCATGTTAGTCATTTTATACGACGTTTACACCACTTTAAGACACAAATAGGATTATAACCGTTATAATACAAAACATATTTACATTGTTACTGTATATACAAAACCCTTAATGGACAAAGTAATATGAACTATATTGTTGATGGCCCATGTCTCATGTTCATTTGATAGAGTTTGCTGATTGATATTTTTAGTAAAACGTTTTATGTGATTTTTAATACGATGTAAATGTCAAGGTGACACATCAGACTTATGAAAACATTTATTTTTATAACAAAAATCATTAAAAACAAAGCTTTTATAATCTCTGTCTGATCAGTTTTCCAACTGAATTAAATGAAGTTTTAGATACTAAAATTAGATTAGAAGACACAAAAAAAAATATGACATCGTGACAGTCCACTAAAATTTTTAAATATTAAGTAGATGAATTAATAAAACTTAGATATTAAAAACTTTGCTGATTAAAAGCGCAGACAATCTTTTTATTACACTGGTATCTAGTGCTAGTTAAGTTTTAATCAAGAGAGGAAAATGGCGGTCTTAGATCTAGCTAATGAAACAGCAATTTGTATATTTTACTCTCTCTCACATATTTCAGTATATCTATCTTTGAAATTGTCTTCATATAACAATGTTTGACAGTTATCTGTTGCATTTATGAATTTATTAATCGAACAGATGGAAGTACATCTGTTTGTTTAAATCATAAATGCAACAGTATACGACAATAAGCAACAGAACACGTAAGTATGTGTCACAGATAAACAATTGATTTCTTATGAAAAATTGTAGAAATGGAACGCAACCAATAAGCTGCCACACCTGTCACCTGTCAATTTGTCGCTGTCATTATCTTTGATTTATAGTTATGTATATCACGTATCTCTTCTCTGCAAACCTCTGTTCAAGTTTTATTACAATATATTAGTGTTCAACCAAGTTCTATGTTCTTTATTATTTTACACAGGCAGTTAGTTTCCTACAATAATCAACAAATGGTGTCGGTACTACATAATTTAAAAAAAAAAAACGAAAATTAAACACGCACGAAAATAAATAAACAGTAAACTTCTAAAATAGTTTTAATTTTAAAATTATTATTCGTAAAAAAATTTTATGTAGCAAAACTGCTTTGGTAAAACTCACATTCGAATTTCGCTTACTCTTTACATACATCGTTTTCAATCTGTCTGTAGCTATGTAAGTGCACAGCACATAAAACGTTTGCAAAATCAAAATTGATTTGAATTTTTCCAGTTTATTAAAATCCGAGAGTATGTGACCCGTTTCAGCAAACACTACAATGAACCAAAGAATCGAGGCTCACCCCTTATTCATAAAAATGTGAAAAACGCTCGAAAAATCTTTACCTGACATTTTAATATTACGAGATTTTTTACCTATAGATTTCATGAGCGTTTTTGTCAACTATTATTCAGGAATAAGGGGTTCAATTATCACATTTTAGTGATTATGTTTATTAACTAGAATAATATCAGTTTCATACTAACTAGTACAGTAGGAAATATTAGTCCAATCTTCAACACATTTTTAATTCCAAACTTTAAATAGTATTTGCTGTGGGTAATCAGAATTTGATGACCTTGTAACTTGCTGAAAGAAAGGAAAATTTTATGTCAGATGACGTTTTAACTCTGCAATTAATATGGGTTTATGAAAAGACAACTTGCATGCCAGTTTATTTCCGGTATTTACTAACACAGGACTAACAGAGGACAGTAACAGAGGACTAAACGGATGCAAGTAGCGCGGAAGCAACCTCTGTATCTGTTTGTTAGAACAGACAAGCATCACAGCAACAACAGCAAGAACAAAGCAAGTTACTTGCAGCAAACACTTAAGACGATTGTGAAGCTGTAAATTTTCATACAAAAAGTTTTAATGTTTTTCCCCCCGTAAACGTAATCTAATTTTCATAATTTTTGAAAATGTTGTAGATATAATAAAAAAACTAGGTCTGTAAGTTTTTGTTGTAAAGAAGTATCGCATACGATATAATTTATTACCATCTAAATATCTATATTTTTGACTTAAAAAAAGACTTCCTCGAGCGTTTTTTTTTTTTTTTTTAATTAAACTGATCTAAATTACTAAAAAAGAAAAACGTACAGACCTAGATTAAGGTGTATTGAATCTAATGAAACCAAAATTGTCTCATTTCGTAATGGTTTAGGGGGTGAAAACGTAGGTAAAAAAAGGAAATGTAGGTAATTGCCTCCAAGACTTACAACTGTCTTCATCACGCCCGGAGGGAGGCAGAGCAAGCGGTATGAAACAGATAGCATTTTTGAAAATACCTACTCGTGCCACGTATCGGCACTTCACAATCCTATTATAGTATATTCCATTTGCAATAAGATTAGACATTTCAACAAAACTTTTTTACAGGACGTTCAACCGATTTTGACTTCTATTACGTTGGTGACATGACAAATGGCAGCTGCAGTAAACAGTTGGTTTTGTAACCACTTTTTTGCCTATATTACCATCCTTAAGCCTACGGAATAGAAGTCAAAATCGGTTGAACGGTCTGTAAAAAAGGTTTGTTTAAATGTCTAATCTTAGTGTAAATGGAGTATAGAGTACCATCAAACTGTGACCACCCTCGCATTACATTATATTGATATTCATATAAACTAGTTTACAAACGTGGCTTGTTTATTTTCACAACCATTTATAAACAGAAAATGAAAACTTTAAAACAATGACAGTCCGATTTACACTGTTTAACATTTTTTGAGTATAAATATTGTTTTTGAATGTATTTTAGTATATAACTAGAGTTTATATGTGTTATATTTACATTTTCTTGATTTACAAACGAATCGTAACAGAATTTTCAATTATTTTATCCTACCTAATCGGAATTCGACTAACAATAATATCAAGTACGTGCTGAAAGTGCTGCCATTTTTATTATTTACTCGACTTAAAAATAGAGATTTACACGGATCCAGTCGTTAGTAGAATGCATGTAATTAGTCTGGAGTCTGGTGGATGGCGTTGACCGAGATTTAAGAACTGTTGGAGTGGCAAAGTAGAAAGGAAAAGCTAGAAATAGTTCACGTTGGAGAAATACAGGGTTATTTTAAATTGGTTAGCTAAACTCAGCAGACGGAATGGGTATCGCTAATAGTCAGCAAAAAGGTTAAGAAAAAATCTAACTGAGACTATGAAAAATTATTTTCCATTTGTAAAATCCTACCAATAGATAAGAAAGTCGAATATTTGATAGTTTAGAACACTATTACAGTGATGAGTATAAAATACCTGTTAAAAATAAATAAAATACAAGAAGTGTAAGAGAGAAAAGACTAGTGCAACCGAAAATAACAAATTACTATGGGGAAAGAACTTCAAAATATTTAGTGCCAAAAGTATTTAATAAAATAGACATGATAAGACAAAACCCTAAATTAAGTAAAGGTAGTTAAAATCAAATTTAAGGAGTTTATTTCTCGATAACGAGGATTCTACCTTTATCGAGAAGTAAATCCACACCTTTTAGAGTATAGCCACCATTTAGTTATCATTGTTCTTTAGTTTCTACCTGATGGTTTCTACCTACCCCCATGGAAGGGGGGCGCGAGTTTGTGTAAGTAATAACAAGCGCTTCTCGCCATTAAACTTAAAAGTTTGGCGAGTAAAATTGTTTAAGTTAAAAATTTATGTACTTACCTATGTTGAAAAAAAAAAAATTAAATAAAAGATTTGATGTGTTTTTTTGAGACGTCAACAATCGCTATTTATGTTATTACTTGAAGTATGAGTTGAGAAAAACTGTTTTCTTATGTTTTATATATCGATACTTATCGCGTCTGCAGAGTTTAGCTAGCCAATTTAATTTTTACCCTGTATACCTGACCAGGTTAAGGCCCACTCGCGTCTGTAAGGCCTTAGATGACGATGATGTGATTAGTCGTTGCAAGTAAAGAATCACTTGACTAATAACTAAACCATTTTGTTTGTAACTCTATATGTAAGCAATAAAGACTTCGACCTATGACTGGATGCGTGTGAATGACCCCTAAAACGAAGCTGCTAGTTACTTGCATAGATAGTCTTGTTAAGTTAACCAATCAAAACGCCACATTCCACCTGTTAGCCAATCAGACGTGTCCACATCACAGCTCGGAACGTCAGATTGGCTGATGTAACCTAGTTTTGGCAGTAGGTATGTCAGTTAGTTTTACCCGGCTGTATAGACAAGCTCGATCAGCAATGGTTATATTTACGAGATGACTACGTTTGGCAGTGGATAGTTATACAAAGTCAACTTATATTGACTACGGCCGCTGGTGGATTTAAAAAAACATTTTCTTTTTGTTTTGTCATCATTAGATCTATACAGGGTAAACTAAAATTAGCTAGCGAAACTCGGCAAACGTGATGGGTATCGAAATAAAAACATAATAAAGCAAAAAAAAAATCCTTTTTTGATGATTTTTTTGGGGTCATCAACCGCAGTGTAGTTGAAATATACACTTTAATATATACTTTAAAAAATCCGTTTTTTTTTTCTGTTAACTTCACAGGCATGATGAGTATCAATATTTATACACGATAAAACAAAAAAAAAAATCTCAACCGCCAGCGGTCGTTGACCCAAAAAAAATCGTCAAATCTTTTTTATTTTGTCGTGTTTAGATATTGATACTCATTACATTTGCGAAGTTTTGCTAGCTAATTTAATTTGACCCTGTATAGCAGATACCTATCACGTCTGCGAAGTTATTTTAGTCAATTTAATTTTTATCTTGCGACATGGATGATATTGTACCCAGTCATGTTTTAAATGAACACAGTTTTAAAGATGTCTTCAAATAAATAATAAGTTAGAACATTGAATAGCAAGAAAACTTTAATGTTCAACACTTAGCTAGAACACTCAGTAGTGTCGTCATAAAGAGCTTTCTTCGTGATGTCATCTTTATGTTCCTGTTTTAATTTCAGTTCATGAAGTCATCGCAGTGAAGTTTATTACCTACTTGGTTTTATATACCTGCACATGCTCGGATGCTGAGCGAGCAAAATCAATTGGATAATCCATTTTTAAAACATAATTATTATGATGGGGCTCGTGGCTCAGTAATAACAGCCACACGGGTTACGACCCGTGTGGCTGATCGTAGCGTATCCTGATCAATCGGATCAGGATAAGCTACGCTGACTAGGTTGGTCCATGAATGGGTGACCATCTTTACATACCGAGACTCCTCCGTGCCTCGGAAAGCACGTTAAGCCGTTGGTCCTGGCTGTCATTCGTGGATCTTTAGTCGTTAGGTGTCGTCAGAAGCCTGAAAGCTGACAACCAGTCTTTCCAAGGGGTATAGTGTTACCCAGTAACTGGGCTGTGGAAGTTAGGTAGGCAGTCGCTCCATGTAAATTCAGCAGCATTTGGTTAGGCTGGAATGGCTGACACCAACATAGTTGAGATTGATTTATGATGTAAGTTAAAATTCAAATCAAGGTTTTTTCCAGGTATGTAGTACATATAATACATATGTAATGTGAGTTCGCAGCCAGATTATGTTTTTAATAAGTTATGATTAGATTTTGATATCCTAAGTTTTATTTCTTGTCAGTCTTTCCAACAAATTAATTCACATGACTGCTCATTTACAACTGTAAGTTCAGTTTGAACAGCACTACGACATGTACTTGATATCAACAACAAAATCACTAATCACTCGATTTAAAAAAAGTTTTGAGCACTTGAATAACACAGTCGTATTTACATGTCCTATAGCTGCGTGGTCTGTCAGAGCGGAGTGTCGCGGGGGGGCAGGCGGGGGCCCGTCACGGGGGGACCGAGGGAGGGACCCGGTGGCCCCGCGGGCCCCGCCGGCCGCGGAAGCGTGCGCAGGTGCTGCATGGGGATGCCCCCCGCGGGGCCCAGGGTGGAGCCCCGCGGGAGGGTGCACGAGCCCGACGCGAACCGCGCGGGTGGTGGAATGCCTGATGACGGGTTCTGGACGAAGAGAACACCATAAGAATATCCTTCTTCGATCTGCTGGAGAGATTTATGCTGGTACATTTTAAAGTTTTGTGGTTCATGCATTTTTAAATGGTAACAGTTATACGATAATTAATTATAATGCTCTTTCAACATCTGTGGATACCAAACTACCCTAAAAAAACGTGTTCTTACGTCCTTGAATAAAATAATAACATCTTTTCTACCGCATTTTGGCCACGGCAGGCAATCTGAATTAGCTAAATACTCAGGTGGTCGACTCATCTCGTGACCAGAGAGCTGGCCTATTTTGGCTAAAGAATCAGCATTGTCATACAACGTTGCAATGCTGCCAATCTTTTGGGCACTCTTCCTATTGAATGTGATTTTTTGATGCCTTACAATTCTTTCCCCACTTTTTTATCTACATGTAGTACATAAATTATTATTTTAAGCCTTTAGTTAGCTTATATATTCTGTAATACGCAGGATAAATTACAAATCACAAGTCACACATGTGAGTGTGAGTCCGTGGATAGTTTGGTATCCAAATCGAAAGTTTTAAAACAAACGCCACATAATTCATTGCGCGCCTGAGGGTAGAGTGGGCATTGCAGGAGTGCGGTAAAATCGTGGTGTCGGAAGGTACTTCAATCTTTGTGTTAGATCTTTGCTTTCCCAAAACTATACTCCTATACGCCCGCTATTAGATCAAATCAAACAAATTCAATACAGTAACTTTGTCTATACTTAGTTCTAAAAGTATCTAATGAAAGTGTAAACAGACCATGTTCACGTTGAATTCTTCCGAAATCACTCACTAAACGGAATTACGAACACATTTATCTGTATTTAAAAGGTTTAAATTTTAATTCTCACCATTTTTTCCAACAGTTATTGTTTGAATAACCATTATTAAATTAAAGATAGAAAAATCATCGATGATAATTTGAGGTTATAAAATTAACCTCAAATTGTCAAATGAAAAACCTCTTTATTATGATTTAAAATTATAATTTCGGCTTTAAGCATTTGAATAATAAAAACAAAGCACTCAATTTGTAAGTGGCAATACAAATTAGCAACCACAGGTGATGAAATGAAATTCAAATCCACAAAAAAAAAAACTATATTTTCTAATCCGTTTGTTTACATTTTTATCAGATACTTTCGAAACAGGCCATAGCAACAATACTCACCGTAGGTTGGTCATGCATGGCCCCATGGCTAGGCGGCGGCGCAGTTCTGAGGGCGCAGTAGGCAGGCAGGCCGCCGCGCACGCCGGCCAGCGAGCCGCGCGGCCCGCGGGACCCTAGCGGCGGGGAGATCGTAGACACTTGCTGCTGACGGTAGTAGTCCATCTGCAAGGGGACATACTTGTTGTAGGTGACTGGTTATCCATCAGGTTAAGCTATGCTTGCTGGGGTTGGTCCGTGGATGGGTGACCATCTTTACATATCGAGACTCCTCCGTGCCTCGGAGAGCACGTTAAGCCGTTGGTCCCGGCTGTCATTCGTGGAACTTTGACAGTCGTTACGGGTCGTCAGAAGCCTGAAAGTCTAACAACCAGTCTTACCAAGGGGTATCGTATTACCCAGTTACTAGGTTGTGAAGCACAGATAGGTAAAATACTGGTATTAAGCTGCATCCGGTTGTCTAACCGGATGCAGCTGAATACCAGTATTTTTGTTTTTTGGAAGCCGACCCCAACATAGTTGGAAAAAGGCTAGGCTTTATAAAAAAACTTTATTATTATTTTAAAAATGTCTGACATATCTCAGGACCCCGGGGTCCCGGATCTTTGGAAGGCGTACGAGGGGCCGAAGCCAAATTGAAGAGGCATTAGACAATTTTAAGTGTTGAGGCACCAACCGACGCGATGATTATCCCTGTTTGTCCTATGCAAGTGCACCCAAGGACAATCCCCGGTTGGTGCAGGACTATTGCAGAACATGGAAACAAAACTTATTGGGTATGGGTTTGGGTGGCCATAGTGGATTGGTTACCTAGAACTATGAAAGGACCATGTCTCCTACCTTGTTATTAATTTATTTGTCACGAAACTTTTGAGTATGGAATCATTGGATATGGCTACGAGCCAATATCAGAAGCTTCCCTTGAGTGAAGGTTCATTTTTGTTTAATTCCAAGTTCACACGACATGTATAAAATTATATAGGAATGAAAGTTCATCTTCTTCTTTCTTTTAATTTTTCGATCATTCCGTAGGCGAGTTTAAAATGCTGAGTGTCGAAATCCAACATCGTTGGGTTGTTTGACTAATGAATTAATTTTTTGCTTTTGATCATTTTCTGTTCAAACGTTGAATGAAAGATGCCGAATAAAAGGCAAAAATAAATGAACAAAAATTGAAGCGTTTGCTATCGGCTTTTATAACGTCTTTGTTTGTTCTCTTTTTACACGATTATCAAACACTGCCTCATAAATGTAACATCTAAATCCGCAGTTTGTTGCTTTCAGATCAACCTTTTCTTTTTTGCTCCGAGACTGTGTTCAAAACTGAGTCATTTCTTTTACACTGATAAACAAATTGCTCACATCAATAATAAATTTTACTAAAATACACATTAATAAAATAAGTTGATTACTGCCCACACGATACACTTACCTATACTGTGACACTTCGCTCGGCTTTGAGTATTCTACAAATAATCGTCTTTACCTACATCATTTCATTTACAATCCTCACCTGCATCTGATCAGTATCCGACGGTATAATATCAGGGTTCCTGTCGTCACTTTCACTATCTTCTTTATCCCTCAGTTTGTCAGGACTGGCGGGCTGTGAAGACGGAGGGGGAGCGGAGCGAGGCTTGCGCTTGGCGCAGCGCTGGCGCACGGCGATCATGAACAGAATGAGCACCACCATCAGGATGATGCCGCCACCCACGGCTACAGACATCGGTCCGGTCATTTGGAAGGCTGTTCGTGGCAGATCTGTTGAAAAGACATTGGCTTTAAAAATGTTGTGTTACTTTGTATTCATGGCCTTTGGTTTAATTGACTACAGAATGTGTCTGTCATATTTGTTAGTTTTTTGTTTACACATGAAGAATCAATGACCTTGACCGTGAAGGTCCAAGGTCAAGGTCGTTGACGTTGAAGCATGGCAATAAATGGCAATTATGGGACAAATAATAATTGAAAAAAAACATTTGTGCTTTACTGAAAAGGGTTTTGAGTATTTCATACGTACCTAAGTTAGTAATATACAACGTGTCGTTTTGCATCTTCGTCAAATTTCAGGGTGTGGTACAGAACATCAAACCGAATAACTTTCTCCATGGGACCAACATCGTATTCGCGCAAAAATTTTCAACTGTCATAAAGAAAACTTCAATACCTACTCGTATGGGACGGCTGATTATTTTTTCACGATTACGATGTTGGTTCCATGGAAAAAGTTGTTCGGTTTGATGGTCTATACCACACCCTTAAATTTGACACATTGTAAAATAATAATCGTTTATTTATGAAAAGGAGCACATTTACAATAAAATATCTTACTATTAATAAAGAGCACAAATGCTTATTTGCCTGATCAGGTTGAATCTGTGCTTCAGACTAGGTAGTGCATGAATACTTAAGTTAATACATCATACGTAAGTTATCGCACATAAACTTACCTAAACTCTTATCATGTACATGGTGTTTCTCTGGAGGCCTCAAGGTGCTGGCTCTCAATGGATAAGGGTCCCCTCTGCCCTTAGCATTGTATGCTAGAACAGCGGCCGCATACGTCCGGCCTGGTACGAGACCCACCGCGGTGAAACGGGGCACGGCACTTGACACGTTGGCTACGATCTCCTGTTTGAAGAAAAATGTACAATTTTGTAGATAATTAAAACATTTTAACCATACTCATGTTTGCAAAGTAATAAGCATCTGAGGTGACACGGGTATCAAACCTGAAGAGATAAATTCGTTGACCACCTATAAACATATCGTGCCGAATGATAAAATAGTCATATCAGGTAGGTATGTCAAACTATTTATCCTAAAGATTTGCACATTTAAATTATGTTTGCTGCTCATTTAGTTTCTTACCTGGGTTACAATCTCCCGTACTTCTAGAAGAAAAGACTGGGGCATGCCACCATTGAAGCCTTCAGAACATCGAACCCCAAACGATGTCAGTGACGCATTCACCAGCGTGCAATTGTGAACTTGATCCGGTCGACCTGTGATCAAAACAGAAAATGCAAAAATGACCTTGGACTTTTGAAAGTAATAACTTCAATCTGACCTTGAACATTTAAAAATGACAGTGTTAAAATGACATTGACCTTTTAAAATTTACATTGTAAAATGTTCACAATGTATTAAGTGGATACCTCAAACTCAACTTAGTTGTCAAGTGAGGATAAGTAAGTTAAGGCTTTGCAAAGTAAATTTTAGACGTCCGTGTTGATTTTGGAAATGAAAGAATAACTTTGGAATAAGTCTTGTTACGGCACATCTATTTCAGGTGAAAATCTGCATCTTTATCAAATCCAGTGTCTTTTCAGGAATTATCACTTATCTCTATTTAAGTAATCCTGCTCAAATGTTTTTTTAGTTAAAAAAAAAAAAAAGTCGGACCTCATACTTATTAAATCCTGTCTTAACGTACCTACCTATGTTATAATATTATAACATGGATCTACAGGACTTTAACCCCTAATAAATAAAGTAGATTAGAAAGTTCTAATCACAAATACCTCACAAAATAATCTTTGAATACAGATCAGTAACATTAAAAATAATAAATAATTCCTAGGATTTTCAATGTTAAAGAAAAAACCACGTTTCACCTAAAAAGAAACAACACAGGAGTACGGGTATATGGCAAGGGCTCTAGTAATTCGGTTTCTAATGTTCTAGTCTCCAATGCCCCAAGTTCTAGTGCAGTAGTAACAAAATTGGTATAAGCTGGCCTCTTATTGAAAAACTCCGTACTTTACAAGCCAAGATCAAGGTCAAGGTCGACTGTACAAGACTTCAAAAATCCTAAATTGAAAAATATATATATCATGTTATACGTCTGCCAAGATAACAAGACGTATATTATGTAATGTTTTCCATCCTAAATTAGATTGTTTTAGTGTACACACAGTATATCCATCAGAACTTGCGAAGGCTTCACAGAGAATTTTGAGCCGCCCCCAGGCGAGATGAGGCATTTGCGGGATAAAATATACAAATACATATTTTGGAAAGGTATAACATGAAACTATGCAGTGGTAGATAATAATTTATGTAAGTTTCTCCCTTTAAAACGTTGTTCGTAGCATTAATAAATAAACCTTTTTGAAATTCCGAAATTATTTATTACAAAAGTGTGTTCCAAAGAAATATTATAATAGGTACTTTACATGTTTTTGATTGCCACCTTTAAAATGTTGTAGGTAGTTTTACTTCGATTTGTTATGTTAAGAAAAACTATACCTACCTATTTTATTTATTTATCCATTTATGTTCACACAAATAAACAGACACACAAAAAAGGAACAGATAAATACGTACAAAGGTGATGCTTACTTTGTTTGAAGACATTTTATGGCAAAAGCACTAAGTGAATTTTTGATTTGATAGAAAGTAATAAAGATGGGTCAGATGAGCTGTGGTTCAAAAGAACCACTGGTTGGGTCCTGTTAAATGCTAGACGTCATCGCGGCAAACCAAGACGAGAATGAAGGGACGAACATGACTCCTACCGAAGGTACTGGCCAGCAATGACAAAGGTCAGACGTGTGTAAAAAAAGAAAAAAAAAGAAAATTACAGGATAAATAGATTAGATACTGAATAAAGATATAAAAACTTACCAGCTGCAATTATATGGTAGACACACGGTACCCTTTGCTTCCCGATCCTGTTGTGAGCCCAACAGAGTAGCGTGCCGTAGTCCATCTCTGTATGAGGTGTATAGGTGACGGTGGAACTGGTACCAGCTCGGGAGACGTACGTGTCGCTGACCTCGTTGCTATTCGCTGTGTTGTTGAAGGTCCAGCGGAACTGTTGGAAAAGATGATGGTTAAAGTATGAGCGATAATACGGTATATTTTAAGGGCAGCGTAGCTGCAATCTTAAAATATAATAAAGTGTAAAATGCAGTGTAAAAATTCAAAGACACGTCACATTCACGAACCCGCTTTGGGCCCGCGTGGTAGATAGCCTTCTCCCTTCACAGAAAGGAGGCTTGTACTCCCCAGCAGTGATAACATTACAGGTCAATTATGCTTAGGCAAGGCACAATGTGTCCTGGTTTTAGGATGTTTTATTTATCTGGTGTTGGTTTATAACGCGCAAGCACTGCGCTAGCGTTGTGTAGATTGTAACAAAACTAATGTCGTATTGACACATTTTAGGGCATTGTAAACGTTCGACGAATTAGTCAAATTATCAGAAAACCTGTTGATACCCGATTGGTTATAGAGGAATGGCTTGTGATATTGGATGTTTGACAAAGCGTAGGTATTTTATTATGGAAAATTGCTCATGTAAGAGAACATACTCGTAAGTTTTTAGAAACAAAGGTTGATAATATTAATATGCTGTAGGTACGCTATTGATAAGTACTATACTTTTAATTTTAAGTAACATGAAAACGGATCAAAATCCAATTACTTTTGCTTTTATACAAAACACGAATTTTATTTAAGATCTTTACCTTATCTCTTCTTCTTCTTCTTTATCTTAGATCTTGCCTTTTATACGAATTCTTACCAGACCTTTGTGAATAATAATCTAGGCAAAGAGTCTTCATTTAATTTCTTTGACAAATTATGTCCAGTACAAAAGGTCTCTTTAGCGTACACAACAAAATAAATATTAACTTTGATATTAATAATTTGTTTTGGTTTCCACATACAACGAATAACCAACCAACCACCATTAACCATTGCAACCTAAAACTTTTAACACAATGCAGGAACAAACTTATATTTAAGAGCCTATACTACCTCAAATGGCTTAGCATGATCCTCAGAAATTTCCTTCTTGAAAACTTACTCAATTTTGGGCACCTTATATTAATTAGCAACACTGAATCGACGGTGCCGTCCTCTTTCAGTTCACAGATGAGTTGGTAGAACTGTACGTACGTTACGTACTATAGAGTACGTATGCATATTTTTATCTCAAAACGTGTCAACCTATTTGATCATTTCTTACCACAGGAGTTTTTTTGCAAAAATAAAAACTTTTTTACAAAAAAACACAACCGACTACCAAAAACAACACTACAAAGTGAAAAATAATTTTAATTTCGGAAGTCGGTGGCAAAAAATTAAAATACATTTAACCAGACACCGGCTTCCGAAATTGAAGTTATTTTTATTTTTCACTTTTTATGTGGTCCCTACCTACCTACAAATTCTATAATGTACCACTACCTGCAACAGAAACCAGAATATCATCCATATAAAAATAGGGAAAAAATACGTTTTATTGAAACTAATTCAAAAACTACCGAAGCGAAGTTAATCAATTTTATATGGGTACTAACGTAACTTTGAGGTACCCTCTCGGTAATTTTTTTTTTTTCAAATCAGACGACTCTGTAAAAAGTTATGCGTATTTTATGTATGACATAAAAAAATATATACGTGTCGAATTGAGAACCTCCTCCTTTTTATCGTCGGTTAAAAAACAAAGATAAGGAAGAAACGTTACAATTGAATTTGTCATAATTGAGTGAACGCCTTAGGCAGTAAGAGGGGGAGGGGGGGGGGAGGGTTATAAGGAAAACCACATTGTAATTCCCTCTTGATTGGTAAATTTACCCTCAACCTATAGATATTTATATTAGACGGGGTTTTGTATAATTTCTGACTAAATTAACAAACCATAAATGAACTGAGCTAGCGCCTTCCAATTATGTAGATTGTAAGGTGGAATACTAAATTGATTTACCAACACCTTTCTCGCATTGGTGTTGCCAGGAATTACACGATCCTTCGTTTTATGAGACTTTGATTCATATTCAGAACAATAACATTTTTTATCATCGCTCGTGGAGGAAGAGGAACAGCTAGTGGCTAAGTAATAAGCCGCTCCGGTCGATCCATCAGGTTAAGCTACGCTTGCCTGGGTTGGTCCGCGGATGGGTGACCAGCTTTATATACCGAGACTCCTCCATGCCTCGGAAAGCACGTTAAGCCGTTGGTCCCGGCTGTCATTCGTGGATCTTTGACAGTCGTTACAGGTAGTCAGAAGCCCGAAAGTCTGACAACCAGTCTTACCAAGGGGTATCGTATTACCCAGTTACTGAGTTGTGGAGGTCAGGTAGGCAGTCGCTCCATGTAAAAAATACTGGTATTCAGCTGTATCCGTTTAACCTGGAAGTCGATCCCAACATGGTTGGGAAAAGGCTAGGCAGATTAATTATGGCAAGTAATGTTCTTTCTTTATGCCTCAGTTACAGTCAATCACAGTTAAGTTTCTATTTCAGCGATTCTATTAAAGGATTTATCCTTTGGCGCTTTATTCAGCGATAGTTACAAAACCACCTCACAGTTTTGAGCAGGGACCGAAAACCTTTATGAATTACGGTACAGGTATCGAAGAATTTTGGTTACCTCTACGGTTAAGGTAACCGCTATCTGGGTAACCCAAGAAGAAGAAACATGTTACCGTTTTAATACCGGTTACCTAAAAATGACCTTGATTACGAGAAAGAAACAGAATATCGCAATGCCGGCAATTTGTTGGCATTAGAAAATACATTAGCAGGGAGACCGTCATGCGTGCTGTACCTACCAGTACTGTTTACGTGTTTTTAGTGCGCCTTTTTGCGGAGTAGGTATTTGAGTTGAAGCTTGAAGTAAAAAAAAAGGAAATGAACAATGGTAAGTAAGATAATATTAAGTACCTACATTGTAAATTGGTAAAATACTATTTGTTTATCGTTTTCCCTCATCATAGAAATTAACTCGGTATGCCAACGGTACGTGTACCTAAGATAGAGGTAATTTTTATTTCGGTAACCTGTATTAACAGGTTGTACCTATTCAGTATTTAAGAAATTAAGGTAACCTTTGAAAATACCTGTAAAAAAAATAAAGGTTGTAACCGAAAAATACCGGTAATGATCGTACCGGTTTCGGTCCCTGATTTTGAGTTCAAAACTGGAGTGTTTTTCACATAAAACAACTACTTAATAGGTTCCAAAAACATTTTAAATTCTAGATGGCTCCATGTTAGTACTTCTATTATATTCTATGAAATTGTTTTCCAAATGCTTGGTACATTGTTATACTGCATGACTTTTTACCGTCTTGAAAAAAACCTACTAATATCCTACTATTTAATATAATATTATAAATGTGAAAATTTGTATGTTTGGATGTTTGTTACTCAATCACGCAAAAACGGCTGAACGGATTTGGATGAAATTTGGTATACAAATAGTTTATAACCTGGATTAAGACATAGGATACTTTCATCCCGGTAGTAGGTTCCCGTGGGATAATTTCCGACATTCACGAGGGCGAAGCCGCTGGCAACAGCTAGTAGGTTATAATAGGTGAACGAAGTAGAAGCATACCTAGTATTTTTTTTTTCCAAAAAAAAAATTATTAAAATCGAAATTAAAATCATACGCAGATTGCCTATGATTTGAAATTCGATATTTTTATTTCTAAATTTCTGGTTTTATTGTTCAAGTCTGAAAAGTTTACATCGAATGTGTAGTATTTATTAATAGACCAATTTCTGCATAAGCTATTAAAAAAAAAAAGTTATCCCACAGGCTCCGTACACTTGTATAGGTAGGTACCCTTTTTTTTTCAAGATGGTAAAAAAAGTCACCTGTATAATGGTGTATACAGTATACTCACCACAACTTCAGGAGGGTTAGCGTCCACATGGCAGGTGATGTGAGCGCGCTCTTGTTTCGCCACGCCATGTACTCTCTGCTGTGAACTCCTGCAGGTTGGTGCATCTGTTGTTCAAAATAATTGGATTGGTAAGTACTATGTGGTTCTAACTGTACTTAGTGTTGGATTTGTCCAAATTGTTCAGACAATTTGAAGAATTTCATTTATCTACATATACAGGGTGTAAGTGTAAGCAGTGGCAAACTTTTAAGGGATTATTGTACTCATCATTATGAACCACTTTTACTATGGGACCATACCTGAAATCGCGAAAAAAAAATTCAGCTATTCACTACATTTATGTTCGCATAATTCGTCAAAAAGTAGGGAACAGCTTTTTTTTTTTTCGCGATTTCAGGTTTAGTCCCATAGTAAAAGTTGTTCATAATGATGAGTGCAATGACCCCTTTAAAGGGTGCTACTGTATTACACTTACACCCTGTATAAATAAAAAGAGAAGTCCTGACTAATTGACTGACTCATCAACACCCTGCCCAAACCCTTGAACTTAGAAAGCTAACATTTTGCACAGAGCTTCCCTTTATAATGTGGAATAAGGATGGATTTCCCGGTAGTATTGTCCCGCGGGATATTTTCCGACATCCACGCGGGCGAAGCTACTGGCAAAAGCTAGTATCAAATATGTCAAGACACGCGGCATAACTATTCAATCAAAAAAAGCATGCGAGTATAGAGTAACAGAGACAATCAATGTCGTTATAATCAGCAGTCTGATTAAATCTACACGATGAATTTAATTTTGACTTACACTCACAAAAAGTCACCTAAATATCCAAAGTTAGCAAGCAGCCTCTTACGTATGACCGATTTACTTTCTTCAAAGTCTATAAAACTATTAATTTGAAGTAGTTGGTAAACTCTCTTAACATAAGTGAAGACTATGAGCTATCTAATTGCCTCTTCAAAGTCCTTGCAATCACAAAGTGAACTTGAGACGTCATTAGACAGACAAGTGACCACAAAGGCATTCCGACACATGCGTTCTATTTGAAGCATTAATTCAAGAAGTTCTCTTTTGTGATGTGAAGTTGGTTTGGATACATTATTTTGTGTGTATATATTTTTATTATCGCGGTCAAGCAAGATATATTTAAAAAAAAAATAAAAATAAAAATTGTTTATTGTTTCTAAATCAGTACATAAGTGTATTATGAGGCAACCCCATTAAGTAATTTACAATACTTGTGTTGGGGCCGAGTCGCTACTTCCCCTATTTTACATTTACATAATTGAAACAAATAAACTAAAATAAAATTATAAAAAGGAAACAAATGCAAATTAAAAACTATAATAGATTTAAAGTAAATGAGTGCTCGATAGTTACTCAACTGTGTATGTATGTGTGTGTGCGTTGGGTAGTAAAGTGCGTGTGTGGGTGGGCGTGTACGTGTG
The DNA here is from genome assembly GCA_946251885.1 of Cosmia pyralina. NCBI lineage: Eukaryota > Metazoa > Arthropoda > Insecta > Lepidoptera > Noctuidae > Cosmia > Cosmia pyralina. The sequence goes on from OX276360.1 coordinate 21,733,234, forward strand.
TGTACGTATGTGTTTGTGTATATTTTTAATGCTATTTTTAGAATAGTTTGAGTATAAATAAGTTAATACTAGTTATCTTCTTTATATACGTTATAATAAACCATTAAAAATTTATTTATAATTAAATTTAAAAAATATTTAAGAGCTGTTGCCTAATCTATTACTTTGATAAAAATGAATCCCTATTTCCCTAGGTCACGCCATAACTTGAGAATGGCTTGACCACTTGGAATATATTTTTTTTGTTTTTTTCTCCTGTTTACTGGGGTGTTTTAAAAGACAAAAAAAAAAATGGAAAACACAAGAAATTGAAATTTTGACAGGACAACTGACGTCTGGCAGGTCAGCTAGTATTTTATTTAAAGTTTTTAGGCAACTATTACGACATTGTCAATTTTACTTCAAAGTTGTGGGTACCCTGAGTAAGAAAGTGTAAAAGGTTGTTTTTGTTTGTCTAATCATAAAATTAACACTATTTAGTAACCTTAAAGTAAAACTTACACAAAACATTCAAAGAGAAGGGTTTACTCTCCCCGTCTCCTTCCGCATTGAACCCCACACACGTGTAGTTGCCAGCTGTCTTCCTGCCGACCCCCTGCAGGACCAGCGACTGGTTGCTGATGATGACGCCTTGGCCCACGTTATGGAGAAGAGTCTTTCCCTGGTAAAGGAAAAATTGTATCTTAATTTTTGTATCATAATTATATCATATGAATTCACTTCACCGGGCTCTAAAGGTAGATAGTATATTTTTAATAAAGTATCAAAACCACGAAGTCGATATACCACATCAAAATCAAAATATTAGTTTGTACAAAACATTTTGTTTGAAGACAAAATTGACTTGATCGTAGCAAAGAGCGTGCTACGCCGTAGCTCGCTATGTGCTGTGCCGTAGCTCGGCACGTGCTACGCCATTGCTCAAAGCGCGTAGCGTTGCAAAACGGCCGCTACAGCATGCGCCGCGTGTCTTGCTACTTTTAAGATTATGCATGCAGCTAACAATGTTTAGGTTTTAGAATGTTTTTTTTTTTTCGTTTTCATTAGTCGCAATAATTCATTGATTTAAGGTCAAACCTCTCTTTAGGCAAAGAAAAGTCTTCTTTATACCCGACTACAGCGAAGCTTTTAAGGAGGGTTTAGTTATGATTTTGACCGGTATGTATGTATGTTCATCTGTTCCCTCATAACTTTTAAACTCCTCATCATAATTTGAGAAATGAAGTATCGTTAGAAGCGTCTTTATGGTTCGCTGGTTATAGGCTATGTGACGTTACATTAAATTGAATATGGCGCCCTCTGGAGGACATAAAGTCACGACCAAAAAAAAAAAATTAATGATGCCGTTTTGGGTAAAGGGCTTAAAAGGGCTTAATTAGCACATTTCAAAAATATATGATATATTGCTAGCTATTGCTCGCGGTTTTGTTTGCATGCTCCTGATAATTGGGAATAATTTCTAAAATCACGCCTCAGATGTGAGCCAAGCATAATTATTTTCTCTACAAACCTACCCAAAATACATGTAGGTATAACAATTACTATTCTTCTTTAAAAATGTAAAATGACTCTGCAAATATTTTATCACGAAATTATAACCTCAAAATAATTTAAATAAAAAGTAAGTTTAAAAACTAAAACCCGACTACTGAAAAATCACGCTCTAAAACTATGAAACAAGAAAATATTCTCATCTAAATTTAGAAATAGCCAGACAAATTAAAATCCGGAGTCACACGTCATGGAAGTGTTAAATCGAACAGATTACGCGTGACTCCGGATTTTTAATTTTAGATGAGAATATTTTCTTGTTTCATACTTTTTAGAGCGTGATTTTTCAGTAGTCGGGCTTTAGTTTTTAAACTTACTTTTTTCACAAGTCCAGAGCCAAAGGGATGGTAAATAATACAAGGCTCGCATCTGTACATAATGTTATTGCAAAACTAAAGTTAGTTTCGGAGTTAAGTCGCTGTTTCAACCCTTTCATGGGCCCCATGGGGTTCAAACTTAGCGTTATGTCTCTTTACTATAAGATACATGGCTGGAATATAAGTTTGACCCTTTCGAAGGGACATTGTTGAAGAGTTTATCTTGTTAGGAAAGTTGATTGAAAAATATCGTGAAAAGTTTTTTTATTGTAATTGCATGGTTAAAAAATGAGTTGATGTTTATAAGTAGTTGCTTGTTTTGATAAGTTAAAATAACAAAGAAATGTTGATTGTATCAATATTGTTTTCATAACATAACAAAACAATTAAAATATCGAGTTCCTGAAAAACAACATATTTCAAAACAATTATAAACCTACTTCATTCCACTTAAAAAATCAGGCATTAGCAGAGCTAAGGCCCCGTCTAATAATTCTATACAGCATCAAGGATGACTGTATCACGTAGCATATTAAATTTAATATAACCGACAAGCGACAATCCGGCAGTCTGGCAATTTCGTAAGTATTTCCATAGTTTACTTAAACGGCACCTGTCGTGAAAATGTGACATTATGTAATTTTTAGAGTTCCTTACCTCAAAAGAAAAAACGGAACCCTTATAGGATCACTTCGTTGTCCGTCTGTCTGTCTGTCAAGACCCTTTTTCTCAAGAAGGCGTGGAGGTATTAAGTTGAAATTAATATCAAATAAGTAAGTCTATGGCCCCTTAGAGTTCTAAAAATAAAATCTAATAATGTTAATTTCTTATATAATAATATGACACATTGTTAATAATTTGTATTGTACGAGTATGCCCAAAAGGCGGGACATAGCTGATCAACATCACTGTAATTTTTAACACCTGTATCTATTTCTGTATCTATGATCCACAATAAACATGATGATTGATTGATTGAAAAAATCAAGCTTCTATGTCAACGCAATAAAGAAATACGGTCATTTATGCGACACATTTTGACACTCGCAAGTAACTCAAAACCTATATGGTACTTCCCATTGACCTAAAATCATGAAATTTGGCAAGAAGCAAGATCTCACAGCACAAGTAAAGGAAAAAGTCCGAAAACTGTTAACTTGTAATATCACAAAAAAAAATTTTTTTTGGGATAAATTCTGTTCTACTATCAAACCCTTCATTGTGCGTGGTCCGACACACACTTGGCTGGTTTTTTTGACAAAAATGTCAGATTGTCAGTTATAATAAACAGTAGTGCTATTCTGCAAAAATCTCACCGTGATAACTTAGGTGAAGTGAGCGTGTAGTGAGCTGTCATTCCAACTGATGCTAGGGGTTGACACTATTGACAGCTCACTTTAAGATCACTTCACCTAAGTTTTCACGGTGAGATATTTACAGAATAGCACTACAGGGCCTGAGGCCTTAGTGCGAGCTCTAATTCTTACTCGATCACGTTAACGTAAACGTCAATTTGTACTGAAACTGAATAAGCACCGTCTGGTGACTATAATGGGAAACATAATTATTCCATACAAATTGACGTAACTTAACGATAACGTAAACGCGATCGAGTAAGTATAAAAACTCGCTCTAAAGCCACTGTTCTTAACAGGGAAACACTTGAATTTATTAGGTCCTTGACCTTGTTTAAAAATCGATTGTGTTGCATACATTCATATGAAATTTCTACATTATTATACTCACATTGTGCCTCCACTCGACTTTATAAACATAAGGATGCGCTCTGATGATGCAGTCGAAGTAGACATCAGTGCCTTCTCTAATGTTTGAGGGGTCCAGGTTCGTTCCTAACCGGACTATTGTTTCGGGAACATCTGTATGAAAACAAAAGAGAAATGAGTTTCACGAATACTTAGGTCGAGATTAATAAACGTTACGTAAGCCGACAACAGACGCTTTTGTGAACCATTCACACAAGTGAAGGTTATTGTTAGGGTTCCGTATCCGTAGGTTGTCAAACGGCAAACGGCGGTCTATTACTAAGCCTTCACTGTCCGTCCGTCCGTCTGTCTGGCAGCAGGCTGTATCTCATGAACCGGAATAGGTAGACAATTGAAATTTTCACATTCAGGTTGTGTATTTCTATTGCCGATCAAAAGCAAACAATAAAAATGCCCTATGAGCTCTTCCCCTTTTTATATTTTATTATATACATCACCTGCCTAGCCTTTTCCCAACTATGTTGGGGTCGGCTTCCAGTCCAACCGGATGCAGCTGAATACCAGTATTTTACATGGAGCGACTGCCTATCTGACCTCCACAACCCAGTTACTGATACCCCTTACACGATACGATACCCCTTGGTAAGACTGGTTGTCAGACTTTCGGGCTTCTGACGACCCGTAACGACTGTCAAAGATCCACGAATGACAGCCGGGACCAACGGCTTAACGTGCTTTCCGAGGCACGGAGGAGTCTCGGTATGTAAAGATGGTCACCCATCCACGGATCAACCCCGGCAAGCGTAGCTTAACCTGATGGATCGACCCGTGCGGCTGTTATTACTTAGCCACGAGCTCCTCCTATTTTATTATATACATAAATATATATATATTTTAGTGTTAGCTTGTATATTGTAATTAAGGTAATAGTTATGTTAAATAACTATAGTGTATCATTCAACTGTTTTAACTTTTAATAAAAATTAAATTAAATAAAAATTAAAGGGATTCCCCTTATACGAACGAGCTTAACACTTTGTGTGCGAGTTCGACTCGCACTTGGTCGGTTTTTTATTTCATTCTACGTTTTACATGCTACCTACAATATTATATGGGAACCTTCATCCTGCTTCTTTAATCTCATTTTTCGATCATTCGGCAGGCGAGTGAAAGATGCTGAGTGTCGAAATCCAGCATCGTTGGATATCGGTTCAATCAATAGATTTATCTTTTTGACTAATTTTGTGTTCAGACGTTTAACTTCCAGCGAAAGATGTCGAATGAAAGGTAAAAATTAACCAACAATGAAGCGATATTAGCTTCAGCACGTGCGTATTATTCTTGTCACTATCGCACAACTTTCAAACTACAAATGCAAGATAGAGTTGGGAACATAATAATAATATCTAAGCCAAAATAAACTAAGTAATGTTTATTAATCATCATCATCTGCTTAGCCTTTTCCCTACTATCTTGGGGTCAGCTTTCAGTCTAACTCGATGCAGCTGCAACTCGGTAATACGATACCCCATGGTAAGACTGGTAGACGGATTTTCGGACTTCTGACGACCCGTAATGACTGTCAAAGATCCAAGAATGACAGCCGCTTTACGTACGCTTTACGTCTCGGTATATAAATATGGTCACCCATCCACGGATTGACCGCGGCAAGCGTAGCTTAATATAAGTAATGTTTATTCATCTTGGTCTTACGGCCGAACCCAATAACTTATCTATCACCAGTTTTGGCATACTGGAGATATAAAAACCCATCTATCCATGGTTTTAACGTCCCAATAATCAACAAAAAAAAAAAAAAAAAAAAACACGAACGAACGAACGAAAGGAACGTAAGGACAGATATAATTATATTGCCTATTTATAAGTAGCAATCAGTCTTTTACTGAAAGTAGGTTTTTGGGTTCTGCCGTTAATGTACCTACAGTCAACAAAAAAGATATCTAGGCAGGGTATACTAACATATTTGTATGTGAAATGCTTCATGTTCAATTTTATATTTATTACTTTATTTATGCTATACTCCTACATTGTAACACACCAACACCAAATTATATATTGTCACGAAATTGAATATGAAGCAATTCACATACCTTAGTAGTTGTTAGTATTCCCTGCCTAGATATCTCTTTTGTTGACTGTACATAAACTAACGTGTTCTTCCCATAGAGATAGGAAGAAAGTACAGAACGTCATCTACCTTACTCCTTTATGTTCAAACATTTGGTTCTACACGAGTAAAGTCTGTGGTTATCCTATGCTATATGTGAATAATAGATATTAGCCTTTTTTTAGGCATTAACATTTACGTTATTTCAGAAATTAAAAAATGTTATTCTTGATGTTATAATGAGCATTTTAATGTGCTTTTAGCTACACTCAAAAACCCTATCCAGTGGGAAACCCAATTCATACATATTTAATCATAGTTAACCAAGCTGTTCCAAGTTTTCTACTAACAAAATAATAAGTAGACTGTTCTTTCAGTCTTCAATATCAAGAAGTTTTTGTACTTTCGCAAAATTTTCATTCACGGCCATAAAATCTAGAATTCAAGAAAAACAAAGTTGTGTAAAGTTCCGAGGCTTGCTCGTAATAAAATTCGGGAAATTTTGGATAAGCTTAATTTTTCTTTGCCGTTTTTACTTCCTCATGGGAGACTTGAGATTAAGATGTTCAACTTACTTTAGAGAAGCTTACTTTTGTGATGGAACAATGCGATAGAATAAGACCTTATCTTATGCTTTGAAGACTATTCTCACACATTTATATCAGATATGAAAATGTATTAATACCAGTATTCCTTTGATTTCCTGAGAAAACTGTATCAAAGAAGTTAGTACAGAGAGAGAGAGAGAGTGGCCATCACATTAATTCAATGAAACCACGTAATCAGTACGATTCTGGAATTTTATAATTATTATTAAACAACTCGAGATATCTTGAGGCTCTGAGATCCCGGACCTTTGGAAGACATACGAGGGGCCGAAACCAACTCGCAAAGGCTCGCTAGATACTTTCAATTAATGATGCACCAGCCGACGATTAACCCTGTACGCACTATGCAAGTGCACCCAAGGACAACCCCTGGTTGGTGTAGGACTATTGTATAATATGGAAACAAAGATATTGGACTATGGATATGAGTGGCTGAAGTGAACTGGTTACCTAGAACTATGAAAGAACTATGGCGCCTGTCTGTTCAATGTTTTATTTCAAGGAAAAAATGACAGAGGGTGACTTGCACACTCAGTAATGCGCCCCTGGAATCTATAGCTAGCATTTAGTGACATAGCGACAATGGGCAATATATCCTGAAGTGTTTGAGGAGTGGAGAGGTATTCCACGGCTCTCAGAACAATCCCAGAGCCCGGAAGATAGTCAAGATCCCTACTAGCACTTACTGGAATACTTCCTTCCTCCGAGCACGTTTGCTCTTGCGAATCTCCACTCAAGCCGGTCAATAAAGGTAAAAATGAGGTGGGAGCTCTGTTCCTCATCAGTGTTTACTCCAGCCGGTCAATAAAGGCAAGCCAGAGGTGACAAATACTTCTCCATCTTCTCATATTCATAGGAAGACTTCTCCCTGGAGATAGGGCCCGTGGGGTCTCTACTGCCCAACACCTCGCGACATGCTGCCCCGCGAGTTGCTGTATCTCTCTTGGTCTGGGTCCTCACCCTAGACCTGTTTCGGCAAAGTTAACTCTCCCGGCACAGACCCACAACGATGTCAACGTAGAAATACGGCCTTTATTACGTATTATCCTCGTAGGACAAACCATCTTTCAAAAAAGCCATAACACGACTGAACTAATAGAAGCTCACTTACACTGTATATCTAAAGTTGTAGGTGATAGAAGCTCACTTACACTGTATATCTAAGGTTGTAGGTGATAGAAGCTCACTTACACTGTATATCTAAGGTTGTAGGTGATAGAAGCTCACTTACACTGTATATCTAAGGTTGTAGGTGATAGAAGCTCACTTACACTGTATATCTAAAGTTGTAGGTGATAGAAGCTCACTTACACTGTATATCTAAAGTTGTAGGTGATAGAAGCTCACTTATCCTGTATATCTAAAGTTGTAGGTAACAGAACCTCACTTACACTGTATATCTAAAGTTGTAGGTGATAGAAGCTCACTTACACTGTATATCTAAGGTTGTAGGTGATAGAAGCTCACTTACACTGTATATCTAAGGTTGTAGATGATAGAAGCTCACTTACACTGTATATCTAAGGTTGTAGGTGATAGAAGCTCACTTACACTGTATATCTAAAGTTGTAGGTGATAGAAGCTCACTTACACTGTATATCTAAGGTTGTAGGTGATAGAAGCTCACTTACACTGTATATCTAAGGTTGTAGGTGATAGAAGCTCATTTACACCGTATATCTAACGTTGTAGGTGATAGAAGCTCACTTACACTGTATATCTAAAGTTGTAGGTGATAGAAGCTCACTTACCCTGTATATCTAAAGTTGTAGGTGACAGAAGCTCATTTACACCGTATATCTAACGTTGTAGGTGATAGAAGCTCACTTACACTGTATATCTAAAGTTGTAGGTGACAGAACCTCACTTACACTGTATATCTAAGGTTGTAGGTGATAGAAGCTCATTTACACCGTATATCTAACGTTGTAGGTGATAGAAGCTCACTTACACTGTATATCTAAAGTTGTAGGTGATAGAAGCTCACTTATCCTGCATATCTAAAGTTGTAGGTAACAGAACCTCACTTACACTGTATATCTAAAGTTGTAGGTGATAGAAGCTCACTTACACTGTATATCTAAGGTTGTAGGTGATAGAAGCTCACTTACACTGTATATCTAAGGTTGTAGGTGATAGAAGCTCACTTACACTGTATATCTAAGGTTGTAGATGATAGAAGCTCACTTACACTGTATATCTAAAGTTGTAGGTGACAGAACCTCACTTACACTGTATATCTAAGGTTGTAGGTGATAGAAGCTCACTTACACTGTATATCTAAGGTTGTAGGTAACAGAACCTCACTTACACTGTATATCTAAAGTTGTAGGTGATAGAAGCTCACTTACACTGTATATCTAAGGTTGTAGGTGATAGAACCTCACTTACACTGTATATCTAAGGTTGTAGGTGATAGAAGCTCACTTACACTGTATATCTAAGGTTGTAGATGATAGAAGCTCACTTACACTGTATATCTAAAGTTGTAGGTGACAGAACCTCACTTACACTGTATATCTAAGGTTGTAGGTGATAGAAGCTCACTTACACTGTATATCTAAGGTTGTTGGTGATAGAAGCTCACTTACACTGTATATCTAAGGTTGTAGATGATAGAAGCTCACTTACACTGTATATCTAAAGTTGTAGGTGATAGAAGCTCACTTACACTGTATATCTAAGGTTGTAGGTGATAGAAGCTCACTTACACTGTATATCTAAAGTTGTAGGTGATAGAAGCTCACTTACACTGTATATCTAAGGTTGTAGGTGATAGAAGCTCACTTACACTGTATATCTAAGGTTGTAGGTGATAGAAGCTCACTTACACTGTATATCTAAAGTTGTAGGTGACAGAACCTCACTTACACTGTATATCTAAGGTTGTAGGTGATAGAAGCTCACTTACACTGTATATCTAAGGTTGTAGGTGATAGAAGCTCACTTACACTGTATATCTAAGGTTGTAGATGATAGAAGCTCACTTACACTGTATATCTAAAGTTGTAGGTGATAGAAGCTCACTTACACTGTATATCTAAGGTTGTAGGTGATAGAAGCTCACTTACACTGTATATCTAAAGTTGTAGGTGATAGAAGCTCACTTACACTGTATATCTAAGGTTGTAGGTGATAGAAGCTCACTTACACTGTATATCTAAGGTTGTAGGTGATAGAAGCTCACTTACACTGTATATCTAAGGTTGTAGGTGATAGAAGCTCACTTACACTGTATATCTAAAGTTGTAGGTGATAGAAGCTCACTTACACTGTATATCTAAGGTTGTAGGTGATAGAAGCTCACTTACACTGTATATCTAAGGTTGTAGGTGATAGAAGCTCATTTACACCGTATATCTAACGTTGTAGGTGATAGAAGCTCACTTACACTGTATATCTAAAGTTGTAGGTGACAGAACCTCACTTACACTGTATATCTAAGGTTGTAGGTGATAGAAGCTCATTTACACCGTATATCTAACGTTGTAGGTGATAGAAGCTCACTTACACTGTATATCTAAAGTTGTAGGTGATAGAAGCTCACTTATCCTGTATATCTAAAGTTGTAGGTAACAGAACCTCACTTACACTGTATATCTAAAGTTGTAGGTGACAGAACCTCACTTACACTGTATATCTAAAGTTGTAGGTGATAGAAGCTCACTTATCCTGTATATCTAAAGTTGTAGGTGAAAGAAGCTCACTTACACTGTATATCTAAGGTCCAGTCATCTTCTAAAGCTGGTACCAAAGCCATCTGAGGGTTTGATGCTCTGCACGCTAGCTTAGCTCCAGCATCAGACTTCGTCAGCTGAAGCGAAACTGTTGATGTGGTCGTGTTGCCATCTGTCGATAGCTGTGAAAAGGAATATGTTTAAATTCTGGTATATAAAAGACTGTTTAATTTGTTATGTTGCTATATGTCAAGTCAGCTTAAACCTATAATTATATGTTAATATTTTGATAACCTAAACATAAACATGAACATTGTCGGTACACTTCGTCAAATTGTTGTAATGAATTTTTATTTGTAAAAGACACGATGGGAATAAACTGTATTTATTTTTTTGTTTACTACTTGATTTAAACCATTGTGTAGTTTATTAGGAACAATTTTAGGCACCTTATAAACATAATAAAAGGCACGAAGAAAATACTGTGGCGCAGCTATCGACGCCCAACACAAAACCCAAGGAAGATATTTTTGTTCCAGATTTACACATATAAATTGAAGTCTCTAAAATACACCTACCTGGATCGATTACTTAAAAATAACTTTGATATACAAATCCTTAATCAATCTATTAATAACTTTTAGCTATTAAATTTTACTTGAGGAAAATAATAATCAAGTATGGTATAACAGATTTGAAATTACACTCAAAATCCTTTGAAGTTATGTTTACAATCAAAATTGGCCTTAATTAACATCATTTTGAAATTCTAAAACAAATTTCAAAATGAAAATGTCATCTGATTAATGTTGAGGACTTTAAAAGGTCATAATCATTGTACTTGGCAGTTAAATTAGTATTTCAGGGCAAGATTCTATCAATAGAATAATATAATCTTTAAAGGTAAACGCAAACTTGCCCGTGCCGAAAGAATCGACCGCGCCGAACGAAACGAAGTTTAGTAATTCTTCCGGTGATTCGTCTGATTCGGCGCGAATAAGTGTGCGAGGTTTCACGGGATTTCATAGTAATTCTTCCGGAGGACGATTCGTCCGATTCGGCGCGGATGTGTACGAGGTTTCATAAGATTTCATAAAAGTAATTCTGAAATTCAACTCCTTCGGCTCTTTTGCTTCCTTTGACTCTGATAAGTGTGCGTTTACCTTATAAGTCACCTTTTTGAGAGGCGAATAGAAGGGTGATTTATTTAGCTCGAGTTTCAAACAATGGAACGTTTAAGCCGCTCAATTTTCGAGTCAATGACTTTCATATAATAATATAAACGTTCGTAAATAAACAATCTGTAAACTTTAATTCTGCGAACAATGTGTTTTGAACAAAGTCTGGAATAACGCCCAAATATTAGCTCCTAAACTTGCAAAATTAAAAATACAGAATTTAATAAAACCATCACGTCCAAGGTCAAAGACCTAAATCAAAATCTAGACACATAAATTGAAATCAAAAACACCAATCGCAAGCCACGAAATCCTACAGCGAACAAATCAACCAATCACAGGGCTTAACCTTCGAATCTGTATTCAGAATTGATTTTAATTAAGTGTTGTTAATATTAATTTCTAGTTGGCATGTTGGCTGGTTTAATTAAATTACGTAGGACAATCTAACCGGTTTGAATAGCGTGTGTGAGACTTGATTGACGTGCCCGCGTTGTGGTAATCAAGAAGCTCCAGTTCCAACTGATATTTCGGCTTTGCCAATGTAATCTAGTTACGAGTAGATCGTCACTTTTGTTCAAGGAAGCGTGGATACACGGAATTTAATTTTAGTGACGCGTTTGTTGTGCTGATGAGTTTGATGAAAGAGATATATTTCTTTGGAGTGGAATTTTATCAATAAAATCTTGCCGACGACATTGGACCTAACCTTAAGCACACTTACACCACCTTAGTGCGTTTAACGCTAGACATATTTAAAACATAATTTTGTCACTTTCATCTTCGAACGATTGCCAGAAACAGAATGATGTTTTAATTCGCGAAGCGAGCCTTAAAATTATACGTATTTATGGAGATTACTAACAGTCTAACCAGATGCAGATGAATTTTACATGGAGCGACTGCCCCTTGGTAATACTGGTTCTCAGACTTTCGGGCTTCTGATGACCCGTAACGACTGTCAAAGATCTACCAATGTCAGACGGGACCAACGCTTAACGTGCTTTCCGAGCCACGAAGGTGTCTTGGTATGTAAAGATGGTCACCCATTCACAGACCAACCGCGGCAAGCGTTGCTTAACCTGATCGATCGACCTGTGCGACTGTTATTACTTAGCCACAAGCCTCCCCCTAAAATAGGCAATTGCATTGGTTTAAAAACCAACCCGCCATTCGATTTTTTAAATGTCTAGTGTGAAAAATGTAGGTTTTCGGATAGGTACCCAATAGGCCAAAGCATAGAGTAGGTTAAGTAATAAAAATTAGTTAAGTATCCAGTTTAATCTGAGGAATCAACATCAGAATTCATTGGGATCACCGCTGGCCCAGATTTGATGACTGATTGGACAGTGCTGCATATGATCCGTAAAGAAAAACTAGAGTGAAATATAACTTCAAAGGATTTTTTTGTTAAAGCGAGCCATATATTAGCTTCGTTAGAGTTTGGGGAATTCCGCTGAAAAAGTATTCTATGAAATACGTGGAATTAATGTTCGTCACAGTTCGGCCGTCGAGAGATGCATTTCTGACACCTGTCTGATGGACAATTTCTAGTAGAAATAAGGATCAAATTCACAAAACATAATATTCGTTCGAATGAAACTGACAGGTGTCAAGAATTCATGGAACATGATAAGGCAATGGGATCTGGTTATATTTTGTTGTGTCTTTTATGTATATTTTTGGGCACAATTTTACTCTCGGATAACTTCTGAGAATTTTCGATATCATTCTCTCTGCTTGGACGGCAATAAGTCGATGCAAAAATTAGAAACAAAGGCAAATTAAAAAAATAAACTAAATTAGAGACGAGATCAATGAATATTCGTTCCGGGGATCCAAAATTGGAAGCAGTTTCGAGGAATCCTGTTTAATTAAATATATTTTTAAAAGCATTGATCATGTTTCACAAATATCGTGGTGGTTTTATTGATTTTAATTGATCCGGAAACATGATATGGATTTAATTAAACTCCAGGAAGTGAAAAAAATAGAATTTACATTTTTGCATTTAAATGTGTTTGATTATTGCATTGTAAATGCGATGTACTTTATGGATTAATTATTGAGTAGTTCCAATAAGCATTATGAAATAATTATACATATAAATGATACCTGCATAATTATCATATTATTTTTTTCCCACAGTACAAATAACTTTACTGGTTATATTATCATAATGAATTAACAAACTGATATTATTAATATTATTTAATATATAATTATTTGATATTATTTAACGTTTATCCATTATTTCCATTAGCGTTAGCAAAAAGGCACAAGAAAAAATGTAGGCGTCAAACTTTTAAGTGAGGTCGCGACTAATCCTTTTAAGATGTGTCAAGGATAATAATAATTATTGTGATCAAAAGTGTTTGAATAAGGTAACGTTCAATGACCTCACAAAAAAAATAAAAGAAAATAAGACCCAAAAATTAGCCTAAAAAATACCGGTTCAGATTACATTCCTCAAGAAAAAAAAATACCTAAAACTTGAGAAAGGTCCAAGGACCAAATTTTTCAGAGCACAGCTAATCACGGTACGGAAGGACCAACTGACAAATTCGCCTGAACGTAACTTAGCGTAACTTTCACTTGGTACAGACATTCGCAACAGGCACTCTGTTGGTCTCTTACGAGCGATTTGTGCACGCCGTAAGCATTCTCTGTCCCATTCAATCTACATTTATTACTTTTACGTGCCCCTATTTCAAGTTGCTACACTGACGCCGTATAAGATGGCCACTTTGATTAAATTTCTATGCAAAATTAGCTTTCCCTCGAAAAGTTTGGGAATTGATGAGGTAGTACGTCTTATCTGTTTTTGAGTTCGTTTGTTGTCAATCTCGATAACCCCGCGACTTGATGGCATTTTCTTTTGATCGTATATAATACATAGCTAAGTTGCGCGGAAGTTGATGAAATACAGTCCATGTTACTCGCTTGTAATGTAGCTTTCTTCAAGTTAAAGAAGTTTTGAAATCTGTTAAGTAATTTTTGAGTTTATCCATTTCAAACAAAGAGCCATTACCCATACTTGGTTGAATGGTAGAGAATGCCTTAGGCAATAAGTCCACCTTTGTACCTTTTTGAGTGCGAAAACTTTTAAAAAATAAATACAAAAAAATCTTTTCTCTATATTTATAACATTAGTTTAGTAATAATCTTTACATAGTATAAAAATGAAGTCGCTCCGGTGTCTGTTCGCTTAGATCTTTTCAACTACTCAACGGATTTTAATGCAGTTTTCAGCAATAGATAAAGTGATTCAAGAGGAAGGTTCTTAAGAAAAGTTGCCGATAAAATTGGAAAATTTCGGAAAACTGAAAGTACATTTTCTATGGGAATTTTGTATGGAATATTGAAATTTGGACAGAACAACGTCTGTCGGGTCAGCTAATAATGTATATGTCGGAGGAGAATATCAGCGTTCGTTGCCGGACTGGTCGTCTTCCATTGTTATAACCGAAATAAGACTCAATATGCACTCTACAGTTGTAATTAGATCGATTTTACAAACAATCAGTTAAAAAGTAGCACACATGAATCGGATGGAACTGGATTCGTATCGGAACGCGGCGAGGTTGGTAGCGCATGTCCGTTTAGTTCGGTGTCTAATCACGAAGTCCTCGTCAGGTACAGGAACCTTGAATGACAGCCGTCATCTGTCACTGTTATTTTCCCCCGCAAACTCAAAATGACATTGACAGCTCGCACAGTGATGCCAACCCCATTTCCGAACATACCCAAGTCGGTACAACTTGACGTTCCGTCAGAATCCACGACATATATAATACTAAAAATAATGGGAGGAAAGCGAGTTTATGTAAGTATATGAGTTTAGATAAGAAATATTACACTTCTGGACACATCTTTTGGCCCACCTTGTATTTTCAGTTTCGTTTGGTCCTAGCTAAAATTTTATATTAGGTCGAGCAAAAAGTTTTTATGCAGTTTTGAACCTGGCACATTCACAATTTCATTCAATAGTCTTTTTTTGAATTTCGAACACAGAATTTAAAGAAACAAAAGACAATTTGGAGCCTGTTTGTTGATATCAAACAATCGAATACTAAGAAAACTTGGTTTTATTGGTTTACTTGGATTTAATTCTTGAAAAAGTGATTGATATCTTTGGTTTTGCAACAAACATTACTTATTCTTAACATTAAGGTGAGGTTCTATCAATAATCTATGGATACTTCACCTGAAGTCGCCGCCCAAGCTGTGGCACTTATCCAGGCCGGACACAGCCAAAGAAACGTGAGTGCTCAACTTAATTTAAGTCGATCTGCGGTCCGAAATGTTTATCGGAGGTACCTAGAGACTGGCGGCTTTATTCGTCGCCAAGGAAGGCCACGATCTCGGGTCACAACTGAAAGGCAGGATCGATTCATCGTGACGACCAGCTTGAGAAATCGTCACCTTACCTCCATTGAGATACAAAACCAACTTCGCGACTTCCACGGAGTATCTGTGAGCGCTCGAACTGTTCGGAGAAGGTTAAAAGAACGCGATATGGTACCTCACAAGCCAGCTAATGGCCCCAAACTAACGCGAGCCCACCGAACAGCGCGCCTTCATTTCGCACGCAGTCATTTAAATTGGACACAGCAAGATTGGAGCCGTGTACTCTTTTCTGATGAGTCTAAAATTGTGTTACATGGCAATGATGGAAGGAAGAAGGTCTACCGACGTAAGGGAGAGCGTTTCGCACAATGCTGCTTTGAAGAGAGGGTTGCTTATGGCGGTGGCTCATGGACTGTCTGGGGCGGTATATCCGCGAGCGGCAAAACTCAACTTGAGGTTGTTACAGGACCACGGCTGCCAACATTAAATGCTGAAAGGTACATTCGTGAGTGATTAGAACCTCACGTGATACCATGCGTGGACTATGTGGGCCCAAATTTCCTTTTTATGCATGATAATGCAAGAGCCCATGCGGCCGGCATCGTCAGGGAATATCTTCGGGATGTGAACATCACAGTTATGGACTGGCCAGCTAGAAGCCCAGACATGAACCCCATTGAGCACATGTGGGACGAGCTAAAAAGACGTGTTAGGGCTCGTCAGCCAGATGCCCAGACGATGCAGGAGTTGAAAACTGCCATAGAAGAGGAATGGGAGATGATCCCTCAAAATTTCATAGAGCGGTTGATAAACTCTATGCCTAATCGTATGAGAGCTGTGGTAGATGCCCATGGAGGCAACACGCGTTATTAAATTAAACCTTTATTTGATAAAACATGTTTTTTATTCAAAAATCAATTGCCTTTAACAAGGCGCATATCCGACTTGTTAGGCGTAGCTCCATGTCGTTTGGTATTCTGAATTCAAATTTAAAACAATACGATCGAAAAAGATGGTAAAATCTATCAGGTTTAAAACTGCATCAACAGTTTTTGTTCAATCTAGCAATCATATTTCGGTAGGGGCCATCGAAACCTAAACTCTAAGGTGGGCCAATAGATGTGTCCAGAAGTGTATTATTTTCTTTTTATCAAAATCAAATGTCAGTTATTCAGACTAGGCTGAAAATCAGCATTTTTTGAACGTCTTGTCGGTTTCTTGAAGGGATATAAGAATATTAAAATTGTTATGGTTAGAACTTTATAGGAGTTTATAAGGAAGTTTGGTAAACAAAGGAAGGTTGTTGGAGTAATTTTAAAATTCTTGAAGCTTCTTAGTCAATTATACATGACTACTAATTATACTATTGACATGGTTTTGTGGGGCTTATTTTTAATTATAAGCTAAGTAAATCATTGTAATAAAATAAAAAAAAAAAAAAAAAAAAAAAAAAAAAAATACGATATTTGTTTACCCACGAATAAGTGAGCTGGTGGAACTTATTAATATAGTAGAGGTTATAAGTTAGTTAAATTTCAGACCTATGAACTTAACAAATACACTACTAATATTATAAATGCGAAAGTTTGTGACGATGGATGGATGGACGTTGGTTTCGCTTTCACGCAAAAACTGCTAAACGAATTTTAATGAAATTTGGAACACAGATAGTATATAACCTGGATTAACACATAGAATACTTTTATCCCAATATTCCTACGGGTTCGAGACTTACGCGAGTGAAACCGCAGGGCACAGCTAGTCCTTTTCATCGCAGAAAAAAAAGGAAGAGGTTCTCAAGTCGACATGTATATTTTTTTTTACGTGTAACTTTTTACAGAGTTGTCCAATTTGAATGATTCTTTGTTGTCTTCGGTAGGGTACACCTCGAAGTTGGTCCTATGTAAAACGTATTAACTTGGTTTGGGTATTTTTTGAATTAGCTTCAATAATACGTATTTATTTCCTACTTTTTATGTCGATGCTGTTCTCATTTCATTTGCAGGTAGGTATTCAAATTTTTGTGGGGTAGCACCACAGCTAAAAAGTGAAAAATAACAACATTTTTACAAAAAAAAAAAAAAAAAACAACCGTCTACCAAAAAATACACTACAAAGTGAAAACTAACTTTAATTTCGGAAGTCGGTGGCAAAAAAACGAAAATACAAAACCAAAGACCGTTTTTTTTTGGTAGTCGATTGTTTTTTTTTTCTAAAAAAAGTTTTTATATAAAAATGAAACGACACGTACACTAAGAAATTTTGACTTAAACTTGCATCAATCAATGAAAAATTTCAATTGATGAGGTTTTTTTTTACTAAAGCAGTTTACGTACCGTTTCTTTAGCATTATTTATTCTATGCCCATTCTTCCACCACGTGATGGAGGCCGGAGGTCTTGACCCTGAGCTCTGACAGAGTAGGTCGTATCTTCTGCTTGCTGATAATGGCTGGTTGGACCCGAGGATGTGGACTGTCAGTGGTGGAACTGTAAAAAAATTTGGTGTCAGTAAATACTGTGATGATATTCATAAGTAGGTACATTTATAATGTTGGTGTAGGGTAAAGAGCAATCAATCTGCCTAGCCTTTTCCCAACTATGTCAGGGTCGGCTTCCAGTCTAACCGGATGCAGCTGAATATCATTATTTTACATGGAGCGACTGCCTATCTGATCTCCACAACCCATTAACTGGGTAATAGGATACCCCTTGGTAAGAGTGATTGTCAGACTTTCGGGCTTCTGACGACCCGTAACGACTGTCAAAGATCCACGAATGACAGCCGGGACCAACGGCTTAACGTGCTTTCCGAGGCACGGAGGAGTCTCGGTATGTTAAGATGGTCACCCATTCACGGACCAACCCCGGCAAGCGTAGCTTAACCTGATGGATCGACCCGTGCGGCTGTTATTATTTAGCCACGAGCTCCTCCATTACGTTTTCTGTCTTAAAGTTAATTAAATTCAGGTCGTAGACCCATCTTTACAATATTAATTATTCCTGTAGTACAGAATTTAGACTGCGTAGGAAGTAAACGAAATTATTTTTACTTCCGCTTTCACAAAAGAAAATATTAAGACTTCCAAGTAAATAATGTATTTATTTCTTATTACTCTTGATAATAAATGACTTTAGTATTTAAGCAATCACGCAATATTTCGTGAGAAAGCTTTTCTGTCAAGATTGGTCAGTAGGAAAGAGTATTATATTAAATAGGATAAAACCTCTTTGGATATAAATATATTGTGTGACCTTGTCTGTCATTCTTCGTGAGATAGGTTGACAAACCCGTTTACGAAATATGTCATTTGTTTTCTTGGAGATAATGGCAGGACTATGGTAGGTTTAGTCTTGACATCGTGAGAATATAGGAGCTCGTGGCTAAGTAATAACAGCCGCACGGGTCGATCCCTCAGGTTAAGCTACGCTTGCCGGGGTTGGTCCGTGGATGGGTGATCATCTTTTCACACCGAGACTCCTCCGTGCCTCGGAAGGCGCGTTAAGCCGTTGGTCCCGGCTGTCATTCGTGGATTTTTGACAGTCGTTACGGTTCGTCAGAAGCCCGAAAGTCTGACCACCAGTCTTACCAAGGGGTATCGTATTACACAGTAACTGGGTCGTGTGGAGGTCAGGCAGTCGCTCCAAGTAAAATACTGGTATTCAGCTGCATCCGGTTAGATTGGAATCCGACCCGAACATAGTTGGGAAAAGGCTAGGGCAGATGATGATCATCGTGAGACATAGGGAAACTTCAATCACTCCTAAGGTCAAGGAATGGTCTATCTGATTCTATTGCCCTTATCTCAATTTATTTAAGCTTCTTCCATATCCCTCAATTAGTCGTCATTTCAGTGATCACCTCTTGTATAGCCATATCATCTTTCACACAGTCCATCCATCGTTTCTATCGTATTCTCCTACTATTTCTCTGACCTGTCTGGATTGGAACTCATATCTAGATACGAATATCGGGGTGAATCAACGCAATTCAACTGATGCATAGCTGCAAAACTATCGTCACTAGGTATACATGAAATTAAAGTGCCAATGCAAATAGTCCTAACACTTAAAGATCGAACAGGCAGTGATTCGAGAGTTCGATGCTCTCCTGTTGCACTATTAACTATACAACGTTTCTCGTCAAATTTCATGGTGTGATACAGAACATCAAACCGAACATCTTTGTCCATGGGCCCAACATCGTAACCGCGAAATAATTTTCAACTATCCCATAGAAAACTTCAATATCTACTCGACGCAAATGTATGGGACGGCTGATTATTTTTTTGCGATTACGATGTTGGTGCCATGGAAAAAGTTGTTCAGTTTGATGATTTATACCACACCCTTAAATTTGACGAGGATGCAGAACGACACGTATATTAATATTGGTTCACATTCAACGTTCACTTCTAGTTGAACTAAAACTTGCAGCAGGGTTTCAGAAAAGAATAATTGCATATCGCTGACTGCCAAATCTTTTTAAATTACAAATTAAACCGGGACCTTAGTATATTTTCGAAAGATAACACCGTACATTTTTGGATAAAATCAATGTTATCAACGGCCAAATGAAAACCATAGATTACTTATGTATTAAAACTAAGCTATAGAGCTTAGTTTTTTATTTTGACACAACTTACCCCTTTGACTTTGATTTAGCAATATAAATTTAAAGGGTAATATTAACAATAAGAGTAAAACTTACAATTCATATCCAAAGTGAGAGTGGTCTCAATAGGATGCGCCCGCGGATGGTTGGAGGCCCTGCAAGTGAATGCGGCCCTTACATCCGCGCGCGTTAGTGGGCCAATGTGTAACACCCCTCTGACGCCATTCGCGGATAGCGGGGTCGCTGGCGTGTCTGTTTCTACCTCGTCTCGAAACCATTTTACCCATGGTCTGGGACGACCTGCGAAGGTAAAATGGATTAAATGTTTTGTAGTCCAAGAAGATTTTTAACGCTTTCTAGGTAACCAGTCCACAGCCACCCAAACCCATAGCCCAATATGTTTTGTTTCCATGTTCTGCAATATTCCTGCACCAAACAGGGATTGTCCTTGGGTGCACATGCATAGTGCATAAAGGGAAAATCGTTGGTTGGTGCCTCCTCATAATTTAAATTTGTCTAAGGGGCTTCTGCGAGTTGGTTTTGGCCCCTCGTACGCCTTCCAAAGGTCCGGGACCCCAGGGTCCCGAGATATGTCAAAGAAAAAAACTTCTATTGTCTCGTTTACCGTCCCCAAACCGATTAAATAAATATATGGTAAAGTGCGGTGAAAATGGTTTCTATAAATTTTTATTTCTAAGAATTTGCTGTATAAGATGAAAAATAAACACGTTAAGTATATACCTGTGAGTGTAGGTGGTGGTTAGGATCATACCTATTATGAAGTTCCAAGAATGGAGAACACCAAACACCAGCTCCAACAATACGATATTAAAGAAATGTTATTTTTCCATTCTTATTTTCGAATAAATTTTTGACTCGGATCATACCTAAGTATTAGGGGTTAAAGTATGAAATTGCCGATTTGTACTGCAAAATTGAAATTCGTTTTTTTTTTAATTTAACATATTTATTTAATGAAAATAATTACCATTATTATCTATACATTGCTGCCATCTAATAGGAAGGTCATATAAGCCTTTGCGATATAACTCTCGTGATCTAGATTTGACAAACTGTGTGAAAGCATTTTGTACTGCCTCCTGAGAAGAAAACTTTTTATCACGTAGAAAATTGTACAAATCACGGATAAAATGGATCAAGGTCTGGCGAATACGGAGGGTGACGAATGGTTTCTAATTGCAGTTCCTGTAGAGTTAAAACAGTTTCTCGTGCTGTATGTATGAGGTCTCGCGTTATCATGGAGCAATAATGGTGAAGATCGTTTCATGAGTCGGGGCTGTTTCACTGCTAGTTTTGCTATCATTGTTCGGAGTTCGGCACAGTAGACATCTTCCGTTATTGCTTGACCAGATCGGAGAAAGTTATACTGAATAACACCATGCTGAGACCACCAAACAGTTACCATTACCTTTTTATTGGTAAGCTTTAGGACACTGTTGCGGCGTTTGACCTGGGGTCAGCCATTGCATTTTTCGCTTACGGTTATCGTAAAGAATCCACTTTTCATCACATGTCACAATTCGATCCAATATTCCTTCATTTCTGTATCGATTCAACAAGGCAACACAACTTTCAACAGGCGTTTCTTTCTGCAGATCAGTCAAATCATGAGGCACCATTTCTCATATTTTTTATTTTATTGATTTGACGCAATTGAGTCAATATTGTTGGTAAGGTAACGTAAACCATGCCGCTAATTCCTGGGTAGTTTGGCTCGGATCGGATTCCACCATCTCTTTCAATTCATTGTTATTCACCTGTGTGGGCGGTCAACCACGTGGTTCGTTCTTCAAATCAAAGTTTCCATCACGAAAGCGTTTAAAACAAAATTGCTCGGTGCGTTCATTAGCAGTCCCCTCTCCAAACGCAACATTGATATTGCGAGCTGTTTCTGCCGCGTTAGTTCCGCGTCGGAACTCGTATTAAAAAATAACTCTAATTATCGAAGTATCCATCTTTCTTGTCTAAGCTGAATAAAAAAAACAACTGAAAGTCGATAATCAAATGTTGCAGATTTTTTAAAAGAAGAACTTCATAGGTACCATGTGAAAAAAGTTTTACTCAAAAATCTCAAACCATGAAGGTTCTATGTCAATTATGAAGTTCCTAATACAATTAACGGCAATTTCATACTTTAACCCCTATTATTATGAAATTCCAGGAATGGAATGGAGATCATTTTATTCTTTCTTATTTTTCGGTAAAGTTCTAGTTCTTAGCATTAAATTTATTTATATTATTTTAATTTATTTATATTATTCTATCAGTCTGAAATATTATTTAAGTGAAAATACTGGAGAAACATTTAAACAACTTCTATTTCAACTTACCCCCGCTAACGTCACATTTCAACGTGAAGGTATCTCCTTCGATGTAAGGGCCAACGATGGCTTGCTTCACGTCTCCTTTATCATCTGTGATCACCATTTTGTTTGGCGGTACTGTTGACAAAGATTATTACGATATTATTTTTAATAATTATCATAAACTTACGGATAATTGCTATATCAGCCTACAATCATAGACACGAAAAACTCAAAAAGCAATTCAGGGTGTAAATGACAACCAGTTTTACCAAGAGGTACCATGTTACCCAGTTACAGGGTTGTAGAGGTCAAATAGGCAGTCGCTCCACGTAAAATGGTGGTATTTGTGGGAAACGGCTAGGCAGATGAGTAATAGTAATAATGTAATTTGTTATCATCATCCTATTTGGCACTAATAGTGCCGGAATAGCCGACCCTAAGTTAGTTGAGAAAAGGCTAGACAGATCTAATCTAATCTTTATTTATTATCAAAAAGTCAAATTCAATTCGTCCATCTCAATGAAAACATAAAAAAAGAAAAAAAAAAAACGCCATTATATGAATTACAACGCCATGCATTATTTGAGACACAGTGAACGTCTGTGTCTGTGCTAAAATGTGTTACAGACAGGCGCCTTCCTCTTACAGTTCATTGACAATTTGCTGCACTTTGTAGGAGTTATTATAAGCATAACAACTTAGTTTATCATAAGTACTTAATATTCATTAGAAATTTATGTATGTAAGCAAGAAATGGGTGTGTGCGGTGTGGGTGTATGTGCGGGTGTGTGTGGTATGGGTGGATGTGTGGATGTGTGTGTGTATGTTGATGATGATGAGTGCCAGAAAATATTATAATAATATGAAAATATTTAGGTACCTACTATAATAAAAAAAAATCATAACTTTGCCTTGTAAAGCAAGTATTAAAAAATGTATTGAGCGTGCGACTATAGTGAAATTGAGGAGAGAAAATAAGAACAACCTAATTCTTTCCGGAGTCTTAAGACTCTTCTTTAGAGTCTTTAAGAGATTATATCTGATGGACAAGCATCTAATCTACCTGTATACTGATTACATAAAAATAAAAATTTGTGTTTTCATGTCCAGGTGCCCTTGACCCAATTGTTAAAATAAAGCCAGTTGGTCAAGGCTTTCCGTTAAAAAAACTGAGACTATAAAAAACTATGGATTCAATGAACACTGTGTTCTGTGTGTGTGTTTGTGTGTGTGTTGGTCACTTCATGTGCTCGTTTTTTGTTTTGTACTCAACTTTCATGAGATACTCGTCATGCAGGACGATGATATTAACATACCTATTAGTAATAAAGTTCTGTGTCCTTAGTGCGAGTTTTTTTAATTCGCGAGCTAATTTAATTCTTTGTTTGACTTTTTATTATTTTAATTATTTGCGTAGGTATATTTGTTAAACATTCAGACACAATATAAATTAGTGTAAATAGTGTTAACTTGTATATTGTATATAAACCACAAAAATAGAAATGACATATAATATATAAATTGTTATTGAATAAAAGAAAAATTAAAAAAATTAAATGAAATGAAAAATTTGAAATAATTGTGTTTCCCATTATAGTCACCAGACGGTGGCGCTTATTCAGTTTCAGTACAAATTGAAGTTTACGTTAGCGTGATCGAGTAAGTATTAAAACTCGCACTAAGGCCTCTGATGGATTCTAGTAATATGACATGGCCATTTTCAAGAACTGTGTCAGTCACACAAATACAGAGCAATTAGGTATTTTTAAATCCACAAGCTAATATTTCAAAAGTTATTGTATAAATTATCATAATAATCCAAAACTCGATTAAAATGCTGAAATAAACTGAATAAAACATAATTAAGCTGACGTAATAAAAGCAGAGAACAAATCTAGCCGTAATTATAATTATAAAGTTCATTAATTGCTGTCAATTGAAGCCCATGTAATTGGTTTCCATTGTTCGTTACATTCGACCAAGTTGACAGTAACTGAATGAAATACAGTCTGTTCTTCGTCACAGTTTATTGCTTTACTTAAATTCAACGTTTTTGGTAATCTCTTGCAGTTTATTTAAAGAAGGTAATTTGGAATCTTGATGAAATAATGATTTATTTATTTGTTTGTATTGGAGTCGATATTTGCACGGAAAACAAGCATCATTTGTTGAAAACTTGCATAAATAGAACTTGCATTTTAATTAATTTGGTTTTGTAATTTAATGTTTATTATCAACAGTATCTATAGAGGTAAACAAAGTTCTTGTAAAATGTCCCCAAAAGTGAATATATTCGAGAGAAGATGAAAATAAATCACAAAATAAGGTAATGACTTAACCGATATTAGTTTCTCTTTTATTTATAAATAAATAATAAATAAACCATTTATTTCAGGCGACACTGGCCCATAGATCCTTAACCTAAACATACATATTTGAATATAAACAAAATTTGTGTTAATAAAATAGGCTTATCCACATTTTATCCACATTACGGTTTAATATTGAGGAGAGGAGCTCGTGGCTAAGTAATAACAGTCGCACGGGTCGATCCACCAGGTTAAGCTACGCTTGCCGGGGTTGGTACGTGGATGGGTGACCATCTTCACATACCGAGACTCCTCCGTGCCTCGGAAAGCATGTTAAGCCTGTCTGGCTGTCATTCGTGGATCTTTGACAGTCGTTACGGGTCGTCAGAACCCGAAAGTCTGACAACCAGTCTTACCAAGGGGTATCATGTTACTCATTTACAGGGTTGCAGAGATCACATAGGTGGTCGCTCCTTGTAAAATAGTGGAAAAAGGCTAGGCAGATAATGATGAGTAATTGAGTATTGGAAAATACTGGTATTCAGCTGCTTCCGGTTATATTGGAAGCCGACCCCAACACAGTTGGGAAAAGCTTAGGCAGATTGATTTTACGAGTATAGTTTAATATTCTTCGTTATAGATAGGTTCCAAATAAAAATCCAAAATCTGTTCCTTCGGGCATCATTATTGCACAGGCTTTTAAAACATTAATTTTCATTCCACCTATCTAAGATTTGTCATCTTTTTCTGCGTATTTTTTAATCGACTTCAAAAAAAGGAGGAGATTTTATGTTCGACTGTATTTTTTTTTATGTATATTCACCGATTTCTTCATCAATTGTGGACTGATTTTCAAAATTATTTTTTATTCAAAAAAAAAAGGAAAAAAAAAATTAATTTTTTTTTTCTTTTTTTGAAATATTTTTTAATTTATTTTTTTCTTCCATTGGAACCAAGTCAGGATCTGATGAGGGGATCCCATGAAAATCGAGGGAAACCCTCAAATTGTATAGTAACTCGTGCATTTGCTCCCGGAAAGCACCATTTGGTGAAGTGGAACTAATGAGGAAGACCACAGATGGCCATCGGAACTACTCAATAATACGTATTTCACGGGTTGCGATTCGATTACATTAATATGATTGCTAAGTGTAATTGCTATGTAATATGGGGAAATTCAACAAATAATGATAAAACATTTATTGTACAAAAGAAATGTGTAAGAGCTTTAAGCGGTGTCGGTCCATTTGAATCTTGTAGGCCTTTATTCAAAAAGCTGAAATTATTGACTTTGACCGGCCATGTATTTATTCGAATTATCAGTTTTTGTAAGGAAGCATTGAGAATTCTTTAGATTCAAAGGTGACAATTATACCAAACAGAGACCGAGGGATGCAACAAAAATTTTAATTCCATTTTGTAATACAACACTAACTAAACAGAATGTATATCATATGTGCATTACCATTTTTAACAAATTACCAAAGTATTTAAGAGAACTCCCATTTAAATATTTTAGAATAAAATTGCGTAAATGGTTAGTTGAAATTTGTTTTTATACACTGCAAGAATTTCTGCAGCATAGAGAAAAAAAACATTATTTTAAGATAAATATTATGTAAATATTTTTTTTTTAAGTTAAGGTTGTTTTGTAGTTTTGTAATTTTATATTAGATCATAATATTATGTTTGTGTGTAATAGATAATAATATTAAGGTTTTTATTAGATTATAAGGTTGTTAGGTTACCTTATAATTTATATAGATTAGATATATTTTATAGTTTGGTAGTGTGTGTACTTTAATTTTTATTAGTAGGTACATGTTATAAATCCTACTAAAATAAATAAGTACCTCCGTAGTTACCTATTTTAGTAACTAATTTGCATGCCCTAAACAGGCAAAATATGAACTGTGCTTACACCACCAATTTTTACATCTGGTAAAACCTGTATTTTCTGCAAATAAATTATTCTTAATCTTATTCTAAGCAATTTATGCTCGTCACAATGCATGTGGTGTAAAAAATACAACCGACTTCCAAAAACAACACTACAAAGTGAAAAATAACTTTAATTTCGGAAGTCGGTGGCAAAAAACCAAAATACATTTAACCAGACACCGACTTCCGAAATTAAAGTTAAGGACCAATCATGGATGCCTAGACTTTTTATACAAACTCGTTTAGCGTTATTTTTGCCAAACTAGCAGGCATACAGCAAAAAGTATTGGGTTTTCTAGCAAAATATAAAATTCAATGGCCCAAAAGCGTTCGGCTTTTACTCTGCCGACATTCTGCTGATCGGTCCCAAAGCATAAAATCTCGACTAAAAATATCGATAATAGCCTTAATATAATTTTCATAGCCCTATTCCTTTACTTTTTATTATTCATTTAGCATTAATTCCATTTTTATTGAACAACTTTTATGTCCAATTATTTTATAATGCTTCCCTTTGATTTGTTTAAGTGAATTTTGTAAATTTTTTGGAGGGAGGATTGAAATTTAACGTGCGTCTCATATTATTAATGTGCTTTTTTGCCAAGCATTGTTTGTTTAGTAAGTAAACCTTAATACTACCTGTA
The DNA here is from genome assembly GCA_946251885.1 of Cosmia pyralina. NCBI lineage: Eukaryota > Metazoa > Arthropoda > Insecta > Lepidoptera > Noctuidae > Cosmia > Cosmia pyralina. The sequence goes on from OX276360.1 coordinate 21,760,601, forward strand.
CCAATGTTTCCATTGGTATAAAAAGTATCTGATTGGTGTTGATGAAACGGAATATTTATAACGGCACAACAGAACATCAGATTATTTCGATATTAATCTTATCCTGTTCAAGGGAATATTCCTCAATTATTTTCCCATTTACCAAAACATTGATTGACACTACAAACATAGTAATTAATTTTATTTCCACAACACAAAAACAAACACAATGATAAACATTAATTAAACGAAGGGAAAATTTACAAAATATTTATCAGAAAATATTCCCAAATTAAAACGGATAACATGAAGATACTCCGCGATATTCCCTATATTAATAATTTACTGATCATCTTAGATTGTAAGATGTATTTGATAAAAGAAGAGATGGGATCAAAGAAATATTTCGAGTTCAAAGTCGGCCATCGGCTCCTAGAAATTCATTTATATCGAAGCGGAACGCGGAATGAAATAAAAACAGAACTGTTTACTTGACGACTTATGATTGGAGGAAATGGACCAAGATGGCGGTTCGCAAGTGGTTTAAAATTGCTCTTTTTTAAAAGAATGAAACAGACTGTAGTGAGGTTATGTTTAAAATGGATTTAGCAGTTTTATAAGAAGACAGCGGAAGTTTTATATCTATATATATTATTTGTAACCATCCACTGATAATGCCATATTTTCTTTTATATGTGTTTTTTAATTAAAAGTATCATCTTGTGTACATAGGCTATGGTAAATAGAACATTCAGCAATCAATCTGCCTAGCCTTTTCCTAACTATGTTGGAGTTGGCTTCCAGTCTAACCGTTATCAGCTGAATACCAGTGTTTTACATGGAGCCTCCACAACCCATTAACTGGGTAATACGATACCCCTTGGTAAAATTGGTTGTCAGAATTTCGGGCTACTGACCCGTAACGACTGTCAAAGATCCACGAATGACAGCCGGGGCCAACGGCTTAACGTGCTTTCCGAGGCACGGAGGACATACCGAGAGGTATGTAAAGATAGTCACCCATCCTCAAACCGACCATAACCTAATGGATCGACCCGTGCAGCTGATAGTACTTAGCTCGTGCTCCTCCTTCTCCTAGGTAAATAGAACATTCAGCAAGGTGAGTAAAAGTCGTGAGCATGAAGAAAATATAAATCAGTTTCCAAACAGAACTAAAGCAGATACTATGTTAATTAAAGTTCATATTATTTTAGACTAGAACTCATTAATAAAAAAATAAATTAATAAATTATATAATAGGTTGGGGAAAAAGTTTCTTCGCATTTTTTAAGAAAATTCAAAACATTTTTTAATATACATTATTTACATTTATCTAAAGTATGTAGGTACCATTTTGTTCGGTAACTTTCTGCCATCTTGTAGGTAGGGACATGATCCCATTGCTATAGAAATTTTGGGACTTCTGATCAAAATACCGCGACAAGTGGTTTTGGCAGTCCTCTCGTGATGTTAACCTGACACTGCCTAAAGAATCTGAAGAGACCGAAACAGGTGGAAATCTGAAGGTGCAAGGTCAGGACTATACGGCGGATGCATTAACACCTCCCAGCCAAACTCTCTTAATTTTTGCTGAGTGGCTAAAGATGTGTGAGGTCTAGCGTTATCATGATGAAAAACCACACCCCTTCTGTTGATTAATTCCGGCAGCTTTCTCTCAACTTCTTGCTTAAACCTCATCAGTTGTTCGCAGTAGAGTTCAGAATCGATAGTCCTGCCTGGTGGTAACAGCTCATAATCAATAATGCCTTTCCAATCCCACCACACACACAGCATCACCTTGTTGCGAGTGAACCCGGGTTTCGCCACAGTCTGTGAAGCCTGACCGGCCTTTGACCACGACCTTTTTCGCACGTTCTTGTCGTACGTGATCCACTTTTCATCTCCAGTTAGTAGCTTCTTCAAAAATGGTTCGGTTTCATTACGTCGTAATAAAGAATCACAAATGAGTACACGGTTCATTAGGTTTCTTTCAGTGAGCTCGTGAGGTACCCAAATATCGAGCTTTTTTGTGTACCCAGTTTTTTTCAAATGAGCCAAAACTATTTTGTGGTCAATTCCCAGTTCTTCAGCTACGTTGTAACTACTGATATGCCGATCTTGCTCCACTTTTTCAAAAATGGCATCCATTTTATCCGTGATAGGGCGACCAGAGCGTCGTGCATCTTTGGCATCAAAATTTCCGGATTGAAAACGCTTAAAACAAATTTGTGCTACTCTCACAGACACTGCACTGGGTCCCTAAACATCGCAAATTTTTTTCGCGGCTTGCGTTGCATTTTTACCTTTTTTGTAGTAAACTTTTAAAACGTATCGAATTTCTTCATTAGATTCACTCATCTTGACAGTACGAAAAACAAATGAAAATCACACTTTTTCCTAATTTGAATTTGGAATTATGTTCTTTAAAATTTAAACTTTCAATGATACCAAAACCAGCCAGATACAAATAGTGTAACCAAAGATATTTTATTTTAAGTTCATACATACTATAATGCGAAAAGACTTTTTCCCCAACCTAATATTATGTAGTATAAGTAATTATATTTAAATAGTTTAATTGGTTTTGGCCGTTCTATTTAAAATAAATAAATAAATAATAAATAAATTAATAATTCCGTGTAATTTCTTATCAAAGTAAGTAATAACAGAAAGTTATGCACAAAACTTAAAACAAGATCAAAAACCGGCCAAGTGCATGTCGGACCATGTATAATGAAGGGTTCCGTAATTAGGATGAATTTATCCCAAGAACAAACTCTATATGAAAAATGTTCACCCATACATTGATAATACGTCAAGGTCAATTCCCCAACTGCAAATGTAAGTTTGCAATCTCATTTTTTTTTTAGATGACATAACTACAAATAAACGATTTTCGGATTTTTTTCTTTTATTGTGCTGTGAAACATTGCTTCTTGCCGAGTTTCATGATTCTAGGCCAACGGTAAGTACCCGATAGGTTTTGATTTACTTGCGAGGATCAAAATATGTTGCATAAATGGCTCCATTTTTTATTGCGTGGACTTAGAAGCTTGATTTTTACTTATTTGATATTAATTTCAACTTGACATCTTAACGCGTTCCTGAGAATAAGGGTCTTGACCGACTGACAGATAGACATACGGACAACGATGTGATCCTATAGGTGTTCCGTTTTTTCCTTTTGAGATACGGAACCCTAAAAATTAATTTAAACTAGTAAGACTTTGTAGTGCTCTTCAAGACAATAAAAGATTCAGGTGTATTTACAGCCCATTACGGGGACGACACGACTTCGAAATAAAACGAGACGTATGAAAGCTACGCGATAAAATGCAGAAATGCTACTTTTACCCATACCGAGTGATACTCGTAAAACAACATGGTTATCTTCGTGTAAAAATCCTTAGGTATAATAAAAAATAAAAAAATATAGATATAAATATTATATAAATACCTATTATGGTATTAATGTTATACCTATTTTAATGTTGCTTTTAACCCTGATTGAAGTTTATTTATTTATTTATTCATTTGAATGCCTTAAAACTACCATTACAGGTCTTAACCTAATGCGATAGCCAAGTCACACACCAAAATTAAAATTAAAGTACAAAATACAACTAAAAATCATTATTTGTGACATAATCTAAACAATGCGTTTATAAAATTTATTTATTAATTGAAATGCCTCAAAACTACCATTACAGGTCAACCTAATGCGATAGCCAAGTCACACACCAAAATTAAAATTAAAGTACAAAATACAACTAAAAATCATTGTTTGTGACATAATCTAAACAATGCGTTTATAAAGTTTATTTATTCTATGCGAGCTAAATAAAATAATACATATTTTATACTAATTGGTATCTTTAAATGTAAACCCAATGACGTAGTATCGCACACCGGGTGCAATAACGTCATAAATGGTAAAATTGGGAAAATGTGTTTTTGATCACAAATGTTATGTCGCAGCCAACTGATTTAATTAGCCGTTTAATTAAATCTTTTATCTAAACGGCGGTCGTTGGAGGGGTCGGAGCAGACGACTCCTCCCAGGTGGAGGCCAGCAGGCAACGGGTGCGGGGGCACCCTTGCCTGTATCGCACGGACCTCCACCAGTGCCGGACGGGAATGGTCAGGTGCTCCCGGCCATTCCCGTAGCCCCTCAACCTGCTGGGGGGCAAGCGGGGCCCGCCAGCTAGGCGGGCATGCGCCGGGAGGGTTGTGGATGTAAAGGCTGAGCCAGTTTCCCATGACCCTCCCGTCACGGCGATGCGGGAGCGCCGCTGGGTCGTTTAGTGGGTATACCGGATTTACCGGGGAGTCCCACATACCCCACCCGTCCCCCGACGGGTAGGCATGCGTAATGCATTTTTCCTAGCGTCAAAAAAAAAAAAAAAAAAAAAAAGTTAGAACTGTGACTAACCACGTACGAGCCAACCGTGCGAAGTGAGCGGTGCCACGGCAGCGGCCGGCGAGCGCTACTTCCAAAGGCTAGCGGTTTACTAAATGACTAAGGGTGAATTCTACCAAACTTTTATAGCCAGTAGGTATAAGTCTTAACCTTCGAATAAATTTTGAATTTTTGACATTTTCTACATACAAATAATATCAGTCGTCAATTTTATTCCACGGATAAAAGATATGCGATTTTGGTCAAATTAGACCATTTATCATAACTCGTCGCACACCAATTAACAGACACAATAGATTTTTTATTGCTATATGTACACATGGTGTACAATCGACATTTAAAGAGTTCGCGACATTTATTATTAACTATCCGAGACTAAGCTGCTAAATATTGTTTTGTGTGTTTTTGTATGTTATTTAAATAACAGCCTACAGCCTACAAGCACAGCCTACACAGCCTTAAGGCTGTGTTCATGACACCGACCACGTCTAAGGTACGGGTAAGGTAGGTAGGTAAGGTACGGGTACAGCCTTAAGTAACATTTAGGTTTGCTTTATTGGGAATAATGCTTCAGGTCTGCCGCTACCAAGTCGATTGACTATTTAGTCGAAAAAAGAGATAAACAGACTTGATTTTGATAGTTCAAAAACTAGATTTGTTTCTCAAACTGATGCTAAATATTCAGAATATAATTTTGATATATTCACTTATATATACAGGATGTACCAGAGAGGTTTGGTCAAATTTAAGGGACTTATTTGACTATTTTTTGACGTATAACTCGTTACGGGTCTTATCTGAATTTTGGCCACTGTTCTTAAAGGGGAAAAAAAAATGATCAGCCATCCATACATTTGGGTAGAGGAGCTACTGAAGTTTTGCACGGGACAGTTGATAATTTTTACGGATTACGATCTTGGTCCCATGGATAAAGTTGTTCCGTTTGATGTTCTGTACCACACCCTCAAATTTGACCACTTTTCTGGTACACCCTAGCTACCCGAAAATGGAACAGTTTTGAACTACAGTCACAAATTACACTCGTCTGATAGGTATATTACATTTTGTGCCTTTAGGGGACCGTGTATATGTCATGCACAGTAAAATGGACCTTCTGAAGATAACATCTTGAATAAAGGACATCGTGGCACTTGCCATAAATATGAACGTGTTTTCTTTGTCTTTTGCTTGCGGTTGCAAAGTAACGTAGGTACTTATAGTTTTTAGTATCATTTAAATTGACAATTTGCATTTTAGTACTTTTTGTGTAGGAGAGCAGGACTGTGGTACCTTTAAGTGCACAATATTTGTAAGTTTTAATTCAACCCAGCTAAGAATAAGGCCATTGTGTTTTTTTTTTTGTCTAAAAAATAAACTAACTACTTAGAGACAATAATTTTGTTGTGTAATGGAAATAGCGAACTTCTTCCGCGGATGAAGATATTGCTCCATATCTTATTATATGAAAAAATTAATAGTTAATATCACCTGAATTATCCATTTGCCGTCTAGATTTTGAACTGCATAATTTTATAGTAACACTAGCTTTTGTCAGCGGCTTCGTCCGCGTGGATGTCGCATCATATCTCACGGGAACGTACTTCTAGGAATTCCTTCATTTTTCCTTGTCTGCATTATAAAGGGAACCTCTGTGCATTTCAGCGTTCTAGGTCCAAGGGTTTGGGCTGGGCGTTGATGTGTCAGTCAGTCAATCAGGACTTCTCTTTTTATTTATACAGGGTTAGTTTTCAATGACCAGCCAAATTTTCACAGGGCATTCTACCCGTGAATATGAACAACTTTTACTATGGGATCAATTTTAAAATCACGAAAAAAAAACAGCTGTTTCATACAAAAGTTCAATACCTACTCGACCAAAATGTATGAAATGTGATTTCAAAGTTGGTCCCATAGTGAAAGTTGTTCATAATCATGGGTAGAACACCCTGTGAAAATTTGGCTGGTCATTGAAAACTAACCCTGTATAGATAGATATATTAAATTTTTGTATTTCAAACTACGCTCTTGGAATCTCAATTACATCTAGGTTTGCATATAATGCAAGACTCTACCTCTCAAACGTCGACTGCACAAATGGGTGTGCGTAAGAAAAATCTTTATATAATACGTATATAAACGTATATTATCATATAAATAAAACGTAAAATACCATCATCCAATGGCGACTTACAATAGTTGTGAACCTATGGGTTTCAGTTGACATTGAATTCGAGCACACGTTGAAATTACCGCAGTTTTATAAAAAAAAACCAATACCACAACTTACAGAACACGATATTACCTACCTTCCCAAAAACACGTTTCCAAATTCAAAACGACGCGACGCGACGTTCCAAAGAGAAATTTTAATAATATCAATTTGTATGCTCTTTGGTCCCGAGTGTGTTGCAATAACGGGGCCTTTGTACTCGGTCCAAGAGTCGTACTTTGTGCAAGAACCTACGAATAATCTTATTCTGCAAGAGTTTGCCTCTTGAGATGTGAGATGTTGCCATGGAACGATGGCCCGTTTGTAGTCGGAAGTTTTCGCTAGTTTTCGGCTAATTACATTAGTGGAATGATTTGAACAGGGTGTTTAAAATTGGAATAGAGTATTTGAATTACACAAAACGAGATTATCATAAGAGTTAAATATAATTAATCTTTAAGAGGGCTGTCTCATTTTGTCACCTCTCTCACTCACACGGACCCAAATTTTCAAGAATAATAAATGAAAAGATGCTTTGTTGAAAAATGTACTCAATTAACGAACTGGTAAATAATATTAATATAATAGATAATTATTAAAACCACACATATTGATTGTGGTATTTATTTAATTCATCTCAAAAACAGGTAATACTTTTTGAGCGGAGTTTATTACATAACACATAAAATCATCAAACAAAAAAAAAAAAATCAATTCGATTTCAACATGAAATTTGGGAAGCAGCACAAGTTAAGGAAAAAGTTCATAAATTGTTAATTTGTAATTTTATCACTGACAGGTCAACCCTTCTGAACGAAGCATCCATCTATACTCCAGACGCATATAATTATATTCGGCAATGTTATAGTTCCCATTCAAAATTATTCTACAACGACAAACAAATTTCAGCAGGGTGACCCTCTAGGACCAGCACTCTTTACATTAGGAATTCATACCATTATATCTAATTTAAATTCTAAACTGAATGTCTGGTACCTAGACGACGGAACCTTGGGAGGTAAAGCTGACACGGTCAAAAATGATTTTATCAATGTTATCAACAACTTTCGGAACTTAAATTTGGATCTAAATTTAGGAAAATATGAACTATACTATATATCGGACAAATTCAACCCTAGTGATCGAAAAATTCTTATTCAAAATTTTCAAGAAATTTCACCGGAAATAAAAATTCTTCAAATGGATTCACTTTACCTTTTAGAGGTTCCGCTACTCGAGGAGAGTATTAGACCTCTGTTCGTGCACCGCACTGATGTGAGAAGTTTCAGACATCAACACTCAACACACACAAAAAAGCGAACCTGCGCCGCGACAGTTCATTCGTCCATACGTTCTTTTCCATACATACATACATTCATTCGCTCAACATCAGCTAGAATCAACTCGTGCAACCATATCTTGTAGACGATATAAGAATACCAATAAACGCATTTTAAAGTTGGAGTCAGATTATTATTCATCGAACCCTGGGACGAAACAACCTCTTTTGGAAAAAATCAAGAATACTATCGGAACACGTCAATAGATTGGGCTTATTAAATTCTCATATTGCATACACAATTTTAAAATATTGCCTTTTTGTACCAAAATTTACATATATTCTCAGAGCATGCCCAATCTGGAAACATACGGACATTTTAGTAAACTTGGATGCCACCCTCAAAAATTCTAAATTTAAACCTGGAGGACAATTCCTGGACTCTTTACCTATTAGATCTGGTGGCATCGGAATAAGAAAAATTTCTAGTGTAGCTCTTCCGGCTTTCCTTTCGTTGGTGCACAGTATAACAAACCTATGTTCTCAAATTCTGAATACGCCAACACCTGAATTGCACTGTGCATCTGACGCAATAGAGGCGTGGAAAACTCTCTGCCAAAATGAAAACTTCCCGAAGGAACCAACGAGTCAAAAACTTTGGGATGTTCCATTGGTGCAGAGAGTCTACAAAAATTTGGTTCAAAATTCTTCCAGTGACCAACACCGCGCAAGACTTCTAGCTGTCTCTGCATTTGAATCGGGACAATGGCTACACGACCTGCCGTCTGCCAACGTCGGAACGCTGTTCGACAATGGCAGCTTCCGCATCGCCGTTGGTGTCCGACTGGGTGCTGCCATCGTCGAGCGTCATCGGTGTGCATGTGGCAGCGACGTCGACAGGAACGGACTCCATGGACTGTATTGCCAACGCAGTGCTGGCAGATTTTCCCGCCACGGCTCCATTAACGACATTATCAAACGGACGCTTGCCACCATCAATGTTCCTTCTCTATTAGAACCTTTAGGGATGGTTCGTGATGATGGCAAGCGTCCGGACGGCCTGACGTTGATCCCCTGGGAGCGGGGAAGGGCTCTTGTTTGGGACGCTACATGGGTCGACACGTTAGCCCCTTCCCATCTCAGCGGTTCGGTTTTAAGGTCCGGAGCCGCGGCGGTAGCCGCAGAAGAGACCAAGCGACGCAAAAATGTGACGATTTCTAGCGACTACATATTTGTACCGCTTGGCTTCGAAACTTTTGGTCCATGGGGTCCCAGTACAAAAAAAAATTTCAAGCAATTGTTTCCTCGATTAGTCGACGCGGAAGCACTGTACTTTATAACCCGCCGATTTATTATAGTAGTTATTTTTTTTTTGTATAATTTATCTTTTTAGTGTAATTTTGGTATCCCTGAAATACGTAAATCGAGAAAAAACAACAAAAAAAATTTACAAAAAAAATTCACCAAAAACTATCGCCTAATCAAGCCTTCGGGACCCAGTGAGATGTGGGAGTAATAGGGTGGAGAACACCATGGGATACCTCAAGGACATTGACCTTGACCTCAGAGTCATTGACCGTGACTTCTAGGTCAATGACCTTTAGCTGAAGGTCAGTGACCTTAGAAAATCGCTGATTTTGACCTCAGGGTCATTGACTTTCAAAATGTCCTTGATCTCAGAGGTATGAAGCGTCTATTCTACCCAAAAAAAGTTGATACTGTAAAAAAGCGTTATTTTTCTTCTTTTTTTTTGAGCTCAAGGTAAATTTTTCATCTTCTAATATTATACGAGTCATTCACCGCCTCATCTAACCCAAATGATTCACCAACAATAGAGGGGATCTGGCGCTCGGCGGCCGCTGCCGCGGCACGCTCGCTTCGCTCGCTCGCCTACGCGCGTTTATGGTCACTGTTCTAACCTAACCTAACCCAAATGATTCACCAACCTTAGGAGAACCACGGATCATACCTGTTACTGCTCCTGAGAATCGCGGATCTTGACTTTTGGAATTTTGACCTTGACCCAAAGGTCAATGACCATGAGGTAAAGGATAAGGTCCTTGAGGTGTCCCATAGTGTTCCCCACCCTATTACTCCCACATCCCACCGGGTCCCGAAGGTTTGATTAGGCGATGGTATTTGGTGTTTTTTTTTTTTTTTTTTTTTTATTTTTTTTTTCATTTCCGTATTTCAGGGATCCCTAAATTACACTAAAAAGGATATATTATACAAAAAAAGTAACTAGGAAGTGTAATAAATCAACGGGTTACAAAGTAAAGTGGAGCCGTCGACGCCGCTGGTGACAGGAGGACTGGCTCATTTCTCGCACAGAGAATAGCTATAGCTATTCAACGCGGAAATGCAGCCAGTGTTCTTGGCACCATGCCTCATGGTCACCCACTTTTGTTAGATTTTTAAGGTTTAGTTTTAGTTTTGTATTTAATTTTACAATACCTAAACTTTTAAAACTTTCGCGATTTGCACACATTATAAACAAAACCAAAAACGGGTCTTCTCGCGTTATTAGTGTTGTGTGTCGAAGTACCGACAGTGACAATAATAAAAATTGTGAAGACCAAGTGAGGGTAGATGCCAATACCCGCACTTTACGAAGACGTCGCTGAGCTGTCATCAGTCCTCCCGTGACCACGATCGCTGCAAGGCGGTCGAAACGTCGGGAAACAAGTAGGTACCTGTTTACCTCGTAAAAAGGAATATCGCGAGAAGACACGTTTTTGGTTTCGTTAATAATGTTTACCATACCTATATTTGTTATTTAAATAAAAAATTATAATTTTAAAATTTATTTTTTTATTTTATATTTTTTTTTTTTTTTGGGATTATAGTGCTGTTTGTTTTTGGGATAAATTCATCCCAACTACGAAACCCTTCATTGTGCGTGTTCCAACAAGCATTTGGCCGGTTTTTTCTAATTCGTTTTTAGTTTGCACTACTGAATAGTACTTACTTGCTCGTAGCATCGCCAACGCCTACGGCGTAGCTATTTGCTACCCACAGGGGGTATTCTTTCTTAGTTTAATTTAATAATGTCACGCCAACAAGCAAAATATTTACGTAGCAGTCATTCCGTAGTTCTTCATGAATATGGATAAAGCTATGGGTCTATGTAAGGATCGTTAAGTCTTGGCGTTATGTAGCTTTCGCAGTAAGAATGGTATATATTTATGTAGGACGAGGTGTGCCCACGCAAAATTAAAAAAAAAAAAAAAAAAAACTTCACGTGGGCGAATGCCGTGAAGTTTGCATTTCTTGAACGACATCATTTTTAAATGCCAAGATTCTTATTAGGTACCTTAATCGAAATTGATTAAATATTTCTTTTTATATGTTTGAATAGACTTCAAAAGTCAGAAAGAAAGCAAGAAGAAAAAAACGAAGTAATAGCGCGGGCAGGCGATTCGATGCGACGGGGTGGGTCGGGGAACAAGAAATTCCATGCGGACGAAGTCGCGGGCAGAAGCTATAAGTCACATTATACAGGGTGAAATTGAATCATGGGCTATATTTTAAGGGGTCATTGTAGGTAGGATTATGAACAACTTTTAATATGAGAACAAACACAAACAAGCGATAAGGCCGCCCATTGTATATTTTGTAGTTTGTGTCTTTTTTTTTTGTTATGTATTTTTGTGGTGTACAATAAAGTATATATAAATAAATAAATAAATAAATAAACGTGAAATCGCGAAAAAAATATCAGCTGGTCCATACATTATGCTCGCATAACTCGTCGAAATGTTAGGAAGAGTTGATTTTTTTTTTCGCGATTTCAGGTTGGTTCCCATATTAAAAGTTGCTTATAATGATGAGTACAATGACCCCTTAAAATATTGCCCATGAATTCAATTTCACCCTACTAAGTGTACGAGCAAACCCGTACATATTAATTGTATCAATTTTATGCTGACATCGACGCGCAGCGAATGAACACAATATACCTATTTGAGTTATCGATCAGTAGTCGCATAGCATCGTTTGGGTAAAAGCAAAAGGACTCATTCGCCGCTGGTCGGTACACAAGTTGAACTTAAATCAGTTTATCATATTATGTACAGACAAGAAAAGAGATATCTAGGCATATTAACATATTTGTATGTGTATTGCTTCATGTTCAATTTCGTGACAATTTTGTGTTAGTGTGTTACAATGTAGTATTGCAAAAACAAAGTAATATACTGTATGACTTTTTTTACCGTCTTGAAAAAAATAGGCTACAATAGGTGAACCGAGTAGAAGCCTATGGCATACCTAACTTTTTTTTTTGCAAAAAAAAAAATCAAAAAATCAAAATTGAAATTATATGCAGGTCGCATATGATTTGAATATCGATTTTTTTAAACGATTTATTATTTTTTTTCAAATTTCTGTTTTTATTGTTCTAAAATGAAAAGTTCACATCGAATATGTAGTATTTATTGATACTTACATCATTTTTTCTGACTAAGCTATTAAAAAAAAAACTAGGTATGCTTAGGCTTCTACTCCGTTCAGCTAATAAACCCTATTTTTTACAAGACGGTAAAAAAGTCATCCGGTATATAAAATTGAACATGAAGCAATACACGTACAAATGTTAGTGTGTCCTGCCTAGATATCTCTTTTGTTGTTTGTACCTACCTTACCCGTACACTGAGCAAAATTCAAATGACAATAACTAAACAGTATCGGATCTACATTTTAATGAAATAATAAATATTTAAATTGTAGTTTATATTATTGTTTGTTATGAATAACTTCTGTAAAACAAATCGCTTTTGACTTTCGTTGACATAAATATTATAAATACATCGTCATCATCTGTATTTTACATGGAGCGACCACTTATCTGACCTCCACAACCACGTGGGTAACACGATACGATAAGACGGTTTGTCAGACTTTCGGGCTTCTGACTACCAGTAATAACTATCAAAGATCTGCAGATGACAGCCAGAAAAAAAGGCTTAAGGCGCGGACTGACTACGATTTTAAACGGCACACAACTGCGTAATCTATTGTCAACAATTACTGGCTTGAAATGAGGTTGAAAATTGAAAATAATATTTGTGTTGCCGAGATGTGACTAAGCTGCGAATGTGCATTTATTTTCTGGGTTTTCTTTAAATTATTCAGAATATACATAATAAATTAAATAATTGTCCGGTCAAAGTTTAAAAAAAATGCTAATTCTATCAAATTCTTAAAGAAAAGAATGTCGTTATCGCTGAAAATACAGAGATGTTGGACGCCAAGGTTTATTTTTGTGAAGCAACTTCCAATTTTTTTATTGGGAATATTAAACTGTTTTTTACTATTCTATTCAGTTAAAATTTTTCTTTAAACCCTTCTCTGTCCACTGTATTTTTTGCGTCTGATACTTTCATTGCGTTACGTCATACCCGACAATCCAAGAAACCAATGTTTGAGAATATTGAGCTAATACCGCGCCTTAACATGCTCTTCCAAGCACGGAGGGGTCTCGATATTATGTAATGGAATGGTCACCCATCCACGGACCGACCTTAGCAAGCGTTCTTAACCTTGAAGATTGACCCTTGCATCTGTTATTTTTTAGCCAGGAGCGCACAATCATAATATCTTAGGACATGACATTAGAGCGTACTTAGTCGAACTTTTAACAATACTCGAACATACTCTATTTTAGAAAGAAGACTTAATATATTTTACCTCAAAGAATATTTTTTAATGTTTTCCCAAGACACGTGAAAATTAAATATTTTACTAACTATGAGGCTTTTTAGAGTTACCACAGATTTTATAAGAATCTACCTTTACTAAATACGTGTACGTTTTTGTTGATAAGTATTTTCCAATTAAAATATCGTCATTCCATTACGAAATTATCATAGTTCTTTGAAGATAAGAATTACTTTCGAAAAATATGTATTTTGTGCCTTTTAAATAGAACTATTAACCCGTCGCGCGCCAATTAGCAGACACAATTGAAATTCTATTGTTATCTGTACACATGGTGTACAATCGACATTTTAAGAGCTAATAACGTTACATTTTCAAGAATTAAGTACCTTTGGGGTTTTCAAAGAGCTTTATATAGTAATAAATTTCTATGAAAAATGTTTTGCTGAAAGATGATGTGAAGGTTAAAAAAGTTGTTAGCAGCAGAAGGTTATATTAAGTACAAATATATCTAGATAACGACTGTTTTAAGCATCTGGTTTGTTTAATATCAGAAACAAATCAATTCTTTTCAGTATGCATTAACTAATATATTAACTAATGTATGTGACACAGTGTATTGTGGCGATGCCGATGCCGCCACGCTACATCACTCGGTTGGCTGAGGTCAGCCTGGAAGTGAGTTTGGTCATGTGTGCGCGAAGACATATTGCGTACAGTGTGACATCAGCTGCAGTGTAATCTGCAGACTGAAACAGGCTAGGTAAACATTGCAAGATACACAGCTCAGCCCACTATTGACCTCCGGTCTACGGAGGGAAGTGATGTGGCGGCATCTACGTCGCCACCTGTGAACTACGCAACACACTGACGTCATGCAAAATCCTGCATCGCGCAAGCATCAAGTCTCGACATCATTCGTCGGGCAATTGTCCACTAGACACGATACCCGTCTGGTCGGAGGATCCTCCCTTTTCAATGGAGGTTGAGTGAACTTTACACTCTGTCCTCATGCCTCTATAGTATCTATTATTGCCAGGCTCCTGGGAGTATTACGTGGTTTCACGTCACTTAATTGAATTAAGACCAGCGTTTTGCGACACCAAGTTTCTATAGGGTTCAGCGGTAGACGCTGGTCTGATGCCTTCACCCGGTCTACTCCGAGCTCGGCTGGTCTTCTCTCGGGAAGAAGGTAGGCTTTCGAAGCAAGGACGCTATCGTCTGACCAGCGTTCTGCGACGCCAAAGTCTCCTTAAATGAAGAAATTACTTACCAATAACCGTCAAATTGACTCGTGAGTTTCTCGTCTGGGCTTGTTTGAAGTCCACCCTACAGCGGTAGACGCCCTGGTCTGACGCCTTCACCCGGTCTACTCCGAGCTCAGCTGGTCTTCTTTCAGGCAGGAAGTACGCTCTCGATGCGAAGACGCTCTCGTCTGACCAGCGTTCTGCGACGCCGAAGTCTCGTTCCCGAGCGTCGACGCTGTAAGAATAAGTATGATAATTATGGGTATATCTTTCAAGACACATTTCAGGACACAATTGGGTTATCGTCTATTCGAATCTTTGTTTCCAATCGATGTTGTATTAGAATCAAAATCAATCTGCCTAGCCTTTTCCCAATTATGTTGGGGTCGGCATCCAGTCTAACCAGATGCAGCTGAATACCAGTATTTTATGATTATGATTATTTACAATACGATGTTGTATTAGAATGACAAGTACAATTAAAAAATTCATAGGTACATTTTTTTAATTTGTTGCGCAAACTGAAAATTTTGTATATTTATTAAGTTATATTTACAAAAACTCGTATTTGTTCACATGTTTGGGAACTAAGTGGCGAACTCAGATTATATAGCCTTGTCCGTCAAAAATACTAGACTACAGCGTGTCTCCATTAGAGTTGTTTTTGCACTGATTTGTACGAAACCTTAAAAAAAAAAACCGGCCAAGTGCAAGTCGGCCTCACGCTCCAAGGGTTCCGTACGACCAAAACTATTATATCTACTTTTATGATGGAGGCCATAGCAATACGTTATCTGCTAACAACCCATTAGGTAAGGTTACAAAGTTTCAGTCCTGTGACACACAAACTGACAGACGGTATAGGCTTATTAGTAAGGTTCATTCTCTATAAAAATAAGCTTATATTTTTATCGCTACCTAATTGCTCAACAATAAATATTGCCATCATCTGACTCCTACAAGGTTCACTGAGCTAACAAATGTGCCAATAAACTAAATTGTCCTCCAATTATCAAAAAGCTTTACTTCCATTGGCCCTAATCCAAAAAACTCTATCCAGATACAATTTTTACACCAAGGAAAGGAAACAAAACTGTTTTCTCATAAAAGTGGTAATCAAAACTATTCTATTTATAACTGAAAATCTAATTAACTGATTAAACTCGAGCCCTTGCCAAGTTTCAAGTTGTTCTTGTTCGAGTTTGAGAAGGAAGCCGATCTGGTTTAACTAAGAACTTATAGCTAGCTACTGTTAGAGTTAGGTACAGGAAACCTTAATATTTTATTGATTAAAGTTATGTCGGTATATTCGCCTGGTTTTTGAGAGCTTTCGAGAAATTCTCAGTAACTAGCTATTGATTGGACAACATAATTTATTTGGGGCATGTTTTTTCTTAATGGTTATGTGGAAAAGGGAGAGGCTGGTGTTTCCCCCCTTTTTTTGTGATTGGTAAATCATCAAATGACTTCTCCCGCTCTGGGCGGAGCGGGACTTCGTCAGACTTTTACTGACTAAATTAAATTAAATTAAATAAATCTTTAATTCAGACTAGGTCCATAAATATGTTAGTACTTTGGCGTTAGGAACAATAATACTTATAGGTTAGTATTGTTAGATTTCAACAGTAATATTATTAATTCAGACCTAGGACTGTCCCCACCCAGTGTCCCTGCAAGGGACAGTCCGCTCTGGCAGCAATCATTTTTAGAATGCTGTTGTTACTACTATGCAGGCGCTGTAGTAAGGAGGCCGCTTTCTTTCGCATAATGGCATGGAATCCATCTGCACGAGCCTCTGCGAACATTCCCGAAGCACTACAGCGCCGCGGCAGTCCCAACAGCATCCTAAAAGCATTATTAAATTGAACACGCAGGACGTTGTAGGCTCGGTGCGTGTATAACACCCACAGGCCACTCGTGTAAAACGATTGACAGAACGCCATAGAAAGGGTAACTTTGACGTCTGTAGTACAACGAGCGAACCTGCGGGCAAGCATATTGCTCCTCACAGACAACGCCCTGCGCTCCCTCTCTATGTCTGCGTCGTCCCTTAGGTCGCTCGTGACAATGTGTTCAAGGTACCTAAAACTATTCACAACCCTTAATGCTATAACATTGAGACTTATGGGCGGAACACTGCGCGCCTGCTGCTTAGGTGCTTTAAATACAAGAAGCTCACTCTTCTTCGAGTTGTATATGAAGCCATGCTCCTCCGCATAGGTCTCGCAGGTAGAAAGCAACTTCTTCAACCCACTTATCGACGGACTGAGAAGTACCATGTCGTCTACATAGCTTATATTGTTGACACAGATTCCGTCAATGTGGCAGCCAACATGTGTATCGCTCAGTCGCTCGATAAGCAGGTTGACATAAAGGTTAAATAGTAGAGGCGAGCTCAATCCCCCCTGTCTGACTCCGCATTCCAGCCTGTACTCGTCCGACAGTGCACCCACCCACCTCACCCTGTTTTTTTGGTTAGAGTACCAATATTTGAGAAGGGAGGTGTACTCCGCCGACACACCTGCGTCAAACCCATCCGTATTCCTTCAGTTGCCTGTGCCAGGGCCACGGTATCTCTTTCGAAAAACCCACGAGCCTGGCGGCATCGGCCCTATTCGCAACAGGAACCTCCCGAAACAACCGTGTCTCTCGAGCTCTGTCCGCTCTACCGTGATTTCTCGCGGCAGCGGAGTTTCGCCTCCTCGTGGTGATTTCCCCCTGCAGTGGGAAAATACATACTAACTAGTCTGTATTTTCCCACTGCAGGGGGACATTACCTAGATAGATTACATGTATTTTCTTATGAGTGTTCTGCAAAGCAATTGCGTAATATGAAAGCAATGTGCCAATGTTGCCAAATACTTTCAAAAGAGTGATCGTGGAGTTTCTTCTCCATAGGAAACAACCAATTGAAGCCGTGGACCTAGCTCCTGACGATTTGAATGTGCCAAGATTTCGAACCACGATGCACACTCATCACCTGCCAACTTTGCCTGCTTTTTCCCAACTATGTTGGTGTCAGCTTCCGGTCTAAACAGTTCTTTACATTGAGGGACTACATATCTGACCTTCAAAAACTATAAAGCCCGTAACGAATAGAAATACCCAGGTTAAGGAAAAGTCAAAAACCGGGTATTATAGTACCCGAAAGAAGTAATAACTGGCATTTAAGAGATACAATGATATTTATTGATATCTATTTGCTTCCAATAAAATACTAAACAACTCCGTATCAACTCGGCTCTTACGTTTATTTTCCTTGACTACAATAATTCTATTAGATTACGGAGTTTTATCTATTTTGGGACAGGAAGAAAAATGAACTAGCAATACGGAATGGATTGAAAATAATGGGTGACCGTCGCAAGACTTATGAACTGCTAAACTCATCTTTATTTCAGTTCAATAATGCCCGGTTTCTGAGGTTCTTAAACGGAGTTTATCCATTCGATAGTGATTATTGGATCAATATCGTGTTTCTGAACACTTGTTAAAGAAGAATTTAGCTTAAAAGTCAAGTGAATTACTATCAAGGGTTTATCTGAGGTCCTCAAAAACCAGGCATAAGGAAGGAATTCGCTTAAATAGATAATTTTGTGGAATCAATAGCTATTCAATCTGCCTAGCCTTTTCCCAACTATGTTGGAGTCGGCTTCCAGTCTAACCGGATGCAGCTGAATACCAGTATTTTACATGGAGCGACTGCCTATCTGACCTCCACAACCCAATATCTGGGTAATACGATACCCCTTGGTAAGACTGGTTGTCAGACTTTCGGGCTTCTGACGACCCGTAACGACTGTCAAAGATCCACGAATGACAGCCGGGACCAACGGCTTAACGTACTTTCCGAGGTACGGAGGAGTCTCGGTGTGTAAAGAATGGTCACCCATCCACTGACCAACCCCGGCAAGCGTAGCTTAACCTGATGGATCGACCCGTGTGGCTGTTATTACTTAGCCACGAGCTCCTCAATCAATAGCTATTATGAGTTTAAACTCCGATTAAGAATTCCTCAGAAACCGGGCATAAATCAGACTGACTGACTTGCAAAGTTTGTTTGTAATGTATCGAGTTTTGTAACGCGTTAAGTACAGTAGTCAGTGCAGCGAGCCGAACCGCTCGATGTGAACACTGCGAGCGGATGTCTACAAACAAGCCAGTGCAGTGCAGTGCAGGTTTTTCTTCTTCTTCTAATAACATTAACACAATAAAATTAATGAAGCACATATAACCTCTACGTCCGCCATTCTGCATTAAATTGGAGCACGCTTATGTCAAGTGCTCAAAGCGAGCGTTCGCCGCGATTTGGGTATCGCCGTTTTGTAATCAAGCTCGCTTCAAATGATACATTACGAACAACGTTCTGGCCGAACTGAGGTGAATCTCCCGCGGGATCCGGGACAAAATTTACTCGCACCGATTGTGTCAATTAACTTAGAGAGCGTGAATAGTCGCGTCGCTTCTTAATCGTTAGAACTATCGACACACGTATTCGCATCCCGCATCCCGCGCGGGACTTGCCTCAGTGTTGCCAAAGCTTACGTACTTTTGCGTGATGTACTTTTAGTGGCTTCTCATAAAGTACTACGTGTTACCTAATGAGACAAAAGAAATAACCACTTAACAATTCCAAGTTCCCTTTGATTTACAAATCAAAATAGCATACTGCGAGTTCCTCAAGTCTGCTTTGTTACAAAAGTGCATAGCGTGAATGTTTAAAAATCTCTGGGAACATTCCCACCGTTTCCTTGTGAAAGTAAAGAAGGCGATCATCATCTTCCTGCCCTTATCCCATATTACTTGGGGTCGGCGCAACACGTTTTCTTCTTCCATTCTCCCCTGTCAACCGTCACGCTATCATTCACTCCCTTCTCTTTCATATCATTCCTCACACAATCCATCCATCTTTTCTTTGGCCTTCCTCTGCCTCTCCATCCATCAACATCTATATTCATCACTCTTTTAGTCACATGCGTTTTGTCTCTCCTCATTACATGCCCATACCAAGACAAACGATTTCCTTTCAACTTTTCTGTCACTGGCGCCACTTTCAAACTTCCTCTTATATACTCATTTCTCACTTTATCCATTCTTGTCACTCCACACATCCATCTCAACATTCTCATCTCCGCTGCATGCAATTTTTTTCATCCGTCTTCTTCACTGTCCAGCATTCCGATCCATAAAGTACGACAGGCCTTATCACGGACTTGTAAATTTTCCCCTTCAACTTGAGGGGCATCCGTGGGTCGCAAGTTGTTCCTGTAACCTGTCGCCATTTCATCCATCCTGCGTTGATCCGGTGCGTTACGTCTCGGTCTACTTCGCCATCCCCTTGGACAAGCGACCCGAGGTACCGAAAGTCGGAGCAGATCGGTAAGGGCGTTCCGGCAAGAGATATGGGCACAGGACCGGAGAGTCCGCCAAAATCACAAAACAAATACTCTGTTTTGGTCCGACTTACTCTCAGGCCAACGGTCTCCAGTCTTTTCCACCACACCTCCAATCTGCTCTGGACCTCTAAGCCACTCTCGGCAACCAGCACAATGTCATCGGCGAACAGCATACACCAGGGAGCCTCTTCCTGGATATCCGATGAAAGAGCATCCATTATCAGCACAAAGAGGTAAGGGCTGAGTGCAGACCCCTGGTGCAAGCCGACAGCCACATCGAAGCTGTCAGTAGTGCCCACTGTAGACCGGACTTGGGTACTGCATCGACTGTACATCGCGCGAATCAACTGCATATACTTCCCTGGTACACATTTTTCCTTAAGTGCCCACCACAAAACTTCACGAGGCACTCGGTCGTATGCCTTTTCGAGGTCAACAAATACCATGTGCAAGTTTTTATGCGCACCTCTGTATTTCTCGCACAGCTGGCGGATAGCAAAGATGGCATCTGCTGTTCCTCGACCAGGCATAAAACCGAATTGGTTTTGCGAAATTTCACTCTCTTCTCTTAGTCGCCTTTCAATAACTTTCTCCCAAGCCTTCATACTATGTGACATTAGCTTTATTCCTCTATAGTTGTTGCACTCCAGCACATCACCTTTGTTTTTAAAGATGGGCACCAGCGAACTGTTGCACCATTCGTCAGGTATGGCTTCTTCCAGCAACAACTTATTGAAGAATAAAGCTAACCACGTCCATCCATCTACCCGTAATAACTTCCATACTTCGACTGGTATTCCATCCGGACCTATTGCTTTACCATTCTTCATCCCATTAACTGCTATTCTCACGTCATCCATACTAATAATTCTCACTAACCCCTCATTTACTGGTTTATTCTCAAGCACACCACTCCAGTCATTCTCCTCATTCATCAGTCTTTCAAAATAGCCCTTCCACCTATCCTTAATTTTCTGATCATCCGAAAGAACTGTTCCAGTTTCATCCCTTATACACTTTATCTGACAGACATCCCTCGTCTTCCTCTCTCTAGCTCTAGCAAGCCGGTATAGATGTTTTTGGCCTGCTGGATTATCCAGTGTGTCATAAAGCTTGTCCTGGGCCTTTGCTCTCGCTATGGCTACAGCTTTCTTGGCTTTTTTCTTTAGAGCATCATACTCACTCTTTTTTTCTAGTAAAGTTTCAAAGTAAAGAAGGCGATATTTGTTTTAAATTCTTTTACCTTCAAGTTTTGCTTGTTCTTTGTCTAAGTGAATGGGGCGTTTATTGTCTTTCTTTTCATCTATTTCATGAGGTATTTGACTTGTGTAAACATTATTTTCCATGAAATTTATGTATGTTTTTAATAACAGCACAAAAAAAAATTTAGAAAGAATTTAAAAGAGAATACTAAAAATTTTATTTGGTTTCAATGTTAACCTTAAATTAACCTTCATCTAAAAATATTCTACATTTAATAATATGGAAACGGAAAAATTGATTATGTTAATATAGCCGTCCCTACCTACAGTGCATTGATAAAAAAAAAAGAAAGTTTAAAACACAACCCAACCAAAAAGGTATTTATATCAAGGTATTTATATTTATACGATCAATGTCGATTATATTCGGCTTTCGTATAACCGGAGACAAACGTCATTATTAAATCATGAATCGTACAGATTACGTGTTTTAAGTAATACATAGCCTGCCAAATGCCTCTCAATCTCCATCAGCTTTGCCATAGTCAGATAAAAAACAAATTAATCCACAAATGAAATAAATGTTTTATTCTAGGAAGTAGGTACAATTTACGATAACCCGGTCAAAAAGCAATGATATACCAAAATTATGTCTTTTCCTTTTACTCAAAAGGTACCTTTAATCTACAAATAGGGTTCAACGAAGCGTGCTTGAGTCACGACCCTTTTAAGGCACCTCATCCATAGTGGAAACAGGCACTGGAGACATTTACTCTCTAGGAGTAGTGCAAGCTAAGTCGGTCTTTGTATCATACTGAAAATACGGTTCGTGATTTTAGGAGGTCGTCGGTATAAAGGTTGGTGCATACTTTTTGCTTTAAAGCCGTATCTGTACTCAGTATAGCTTAAACAACAGTAGAAAAAAAAAATAGTTTATTGGTAAAACAAATTTAGGTATAAACAACATTTTTGATTGGATCCTCCTTTTAGGCAGATAGTGCCTGTATTTCAAATTTTCTTACGTTTTTTTTGCAATTTGTAAGTCAGTCTTAGGTTGTATGTTGATTAAAGTATGATTTGCTACCGTAACAAATATGTATTTACAGAATTATAATCATTAGAATCAGCAATACAACTCCTTACGTTAGTACAATCCTTAAATGTCAAGATTTCATGAAATAGTCATTCAACAGGATTACCTGGTCTTAAGGAGTTGTATTGATGACTTTAATGATTATAATTCTGTAAATACATACTTGTTACGGCCGCGAATCAAATTTTGATCAACATAAAACCTAATACTGATTTGCAAATAGCAAAAAATGTAAGAAATTTTGAATTTCGCGGGCTACCCTGGCGCTTTCGCCATAACTGGCCCAAGGGCTCAATTAAAAAAAATACACAGGGCCCTAGCCTTAGAAGATACAAAGGCGATGAAGCGAAGCTTCGCTTATAGAACACTAAAGCGATAAATGTGTGCCAACCTTAAGCAAGTTCACTTCTCCCGTTAGCTTCGAACGTCAAAGGCCACATTTGATACTTTTTGCAGCTATACACAGTCGATGCACTCAAAACTTTTTCGTATGCACGGAGCGAAGCAAAAAGCAAGCTCAAAGGATAAAAATACTTTCTCAAAGCTTTTTATCAAGTGTAGTTCTGAAATATGTGAAATGATTACAGATTTTTCAAGTGTTTTTTTTTTTAATTTTTATATCGGATTGAGGAGTTATTAATGAAATACACTTTAGGTACGTTGCGCCCGTGGCGCGGTTATTAAGTTGAACTTTCGAGGTCTAGATTTTGTAAATTAGAATAAGGTGTGATGAAATACAGATTTTTGGTGGTTTTATATCTAAATCTGGAGCTACATTAGTGCGCAAATATTCGTGTCGCATTGGCGCGATAAAAACATCGAGTACATAGGCGATGTACTTTTCTACATATAAGCAGACAACGTGTTCGCCTACTGTGCGGCTGACGTTGGTGTTATTTTTTGACAAGTAAAATGGAGGATGTGTGGCGTTGTTTTTATGTCAGTAATGATTGTACGAGTATCATTTGCAAAATATGAAAAAGAGAAGTCCGTTTCAAAGTCTGGATTACAATTGAAGTGGCGAAGTGTAGCCACGCAAGCGAACATTGTCGCGACAAAACCCTTTGATACGCGCCAGTTTACCGACAGTGCCGCGATAAGCATTCGTTATCGCCCGATTAGTACGCGATGCGAGGAACTGCTCGGCCACACTTGTCCCGCTAATGTAGCTCCAGCATTAGTGCATATTCACAAGAGTATGCGCGACAATAAACAGGAAAGCTTTAGTTGTGCTATAACTATACCCTTAGTTTTCATACTAGAGTAATCGCAGTATGTTGTTATTTGATTAATGAAGACAGCTTCAATCAATATATCTATATATACATATATATTTAGATAAGGCTAGGAAGATTCCTAGCCTTTTCCCAACTATGGTGGGGTCGGCTTCCAGTGCTAATCGTATGCAGCTGAATACCAGTATTTTACATGGAGCAGTTGCTCCATGTAAAATCCAGGCAGTTGCCTATCAGACCTCCAAAACCCAGTAACTGGGTAATATGATAACCCCTGGTAAGACTGGTTGTCTGACTTTCGGGCTTCTGGCAACCCGTAACGACTATCAAAGATACACGAATGACAGCCAGGACCAACGGCTTAACGTGCTTTCTGAGGGACGGAGGAGTCTCGGTATGTAAATATGGTTACCCACCCATGGACCAGCCCCGGCAAGCGTAGCTTAACCTGATGGATCGATCCGTGCGGTTGTTATAACTTAACCACGAGCGATGAAGACAGCTATAGCTTTATAAATAAAAAACGAATGTGCCCATAAACACATGCTCCTCAGTGTCTTGGCAAAATTAAGCCATACCATTTGTCTTCCTGTAGGTATCGGTAAAAGACTAAGGGCGAATTTCACCAATAAAACTGAACGCATTTTGTTCCTCTAAACTCGTTGGAGAGCTGTCAGTGTTCATCACTCTCACTATTAAGTACTAATATCGAATTATATGCATTTAATTTGATGCGTTATCTATTTCCGAACGATTTAAGATACGTCAACACTGACTGAGACTCGTTTATGACATTAAAAAATATTTTTTTCTCTGTCATGTCATCGTTCGGTCGGAATCGACTAGTTTTTTTAAGCGGCGCTCCTGCTCGAGTGAGCGTATACAATATTGACACTGACAGCTCTTGAACGCGGTATAGATGTGCTGATTGATCGCATTCAGATTCATTGGTGAAATTCGTCCTAAGAGACTAACCTAGAATATTCAAATTTTCAAAGATATTATTAAAAATATATAGTCTATCGGTTACTGCGATTGCTAGTTTAAGCAAAACGAGTGTTTGGAAAATTAAAATGGTTATTGAAATTACTTTGAACTGACTTTATGATGAAGTTTGGGAACTTTAGGCCCTCTTCATTGGGTTCATACAAAATTAGTATTAAAATTTAGATATTCGGCAAACTGTTCCAAAGTTAGATTTTGTTAAAATATTATGGCGTACATAGAGATTGGTTTGTAATAATATTAAGCTAAAGTTTGTTATTTATGATAATTTATTATTATTATAGCTTACCTACAAAGTGACTTCATCGTGGTACGGTCAGCATGAGAAGTCGGTTAACACTGCTACTTTTTGACATCATCTAAATTAACACAAAATTATTCGATAAACTGTTTTTTTTTTCGTTGAACTGTTATGAGTTAATGTTCTTTAAATTTTAAGTACTAGTTCCGATTTGAATTAAATATTTCGCTTAATAATTAAGATTAAAAAACTGCAAGTGTTAGTCGACTTTTATTGCTGACTGTTCCATTATCCTTCGTATTGTCACTTTTACACAATGTTAAAAAATGGTCAAGAAAAGAAGATTGACAAAATCACAACACCATATTCCCTTGTGCTGAAAAGATCCATTCATGTGCCGTTTTGGATCAGACCAAGTCTATTAACTAGTCATTGTTTTGGTCTATCCCATATAGGTGGTCAGCACTAGGAGTCTGGATTTGTCTTCGGGGACACTAGGGTCAAAACTTGTGTCATAGGACTTGCAACGTAACATAAGTATCTAATTGACCAAATGTGGGTTTATTACCTATAGTCAGGTACAATATAACATTATAACTGTAATTATCGAGGTAGGCAGAAGTGTGGCAGAAGTGAGGTGGCTGAGAGTTGGAGGCCGCGGCGGGAGTGGAGTATTGCAGTGCGCCGCTCTCCCTACCTTCCGCAGCTTTGACGGGGTCGCCACCGTCTGATGTCGGACGCGGTGGGCCCGCAGGGGAGGAGAAGTGTCGGTATGCCGTTGGCAGCTCTCGCTATCCCCTGACCCGTCACAGAGGGACCAAGGTTGCCCAGACACGGGGTCGTCTGGCGCTCAAGTGCTGGTTTGGTCCCTGGGGTGGTCACGGCGTGCAATGTGTTCTGGTGCGCCGGTGATGGGGAATACTCCCCATCACCGGCGGCAGAGGAGCCACAACTGCACTATCTTCCCGTGGTAGTGCAGAATACATGAGCATTTCTCTACGATATAAAAAAAGGCAGAAGTGTATTTTTGTATGTTTTTTAGAAATTAATTGTATTTTAAATTGACACACTATACGCTGAACGCGGCAAATTGCCACGATCATCCACTTTATACGTTTATACAACTGTCAAAGAATGACGATTGTGATTTATAATACGGACAATTTAAGTTGGTATTCAATTTGCTTGACAACTAATTTCTTTGATTTTACAAAGTAAAATAAACAATCAATTGCAATTATCAATTTTTACGAGATTGATGCAAATTAATGCGCAAATCGATCGTCTACCAAACGCAATTGAAGCGATTGACAATATTACTACAATAGAAATTTATGGCTATTGATCAATTGCATTTGATCGTCTCGGGGACCCCTTACGTTAGTCAACGTGACCACCTGCCACCGACAACGCCGAGTGGCGAAATTTTGAGCCAACAAAATTTAGAATACATCCTGCCAGCAACACGAAGTAGAAGGTTCTCGTTAACTTACTTGACAGATAATATCCTACAGTCTGTTCCCTTTTTGAATTTATTCGGTAAGTAGTGGCAATTCGGACATCGAGAAATAAATAGGCCCTAAGTAATTTAATTTATCCTTACCTATAGATAGGCGTGCCAAGATCTTCCCGGTACCACAGCACAAGCAAGACGGCATCTTCTTCATCCTGTGTCGCGATGTCACACGGCAGGTACACCGGCTCGCCGGCCACGGCTACGACTTGTGTCATCGGCACTGTGGACAAGGAAAAATATGTTAATAACAGTATATATTAGTCATTTAAAAAAATAAATCCCACGTTTAAAGCTTATCTACTCAGAAATGAATGACGCGCCCCACTACAGTAAGTTAATTCTGTAAAATTCAAACAACAACTCGCACCTCACATCACTATTCACTCTCACTCGTAAAATAGATGCTTTTGAGACTTTGAATCGGTAGTGCTATTCTGTAAACACCTCACCGTGATAACTTAGGTGAAGTGAGCGTGAAGTGAGCTGTCATTCCACCTGATGCTAGGAGTTGACACTATTGACAGCTCACTTTAAAATCACTTCACCTAAGTTTTCACGGTGAGATATTTACAGAATAGCACTACAGAGGGCTTAGTGCGAGTTTTTATACTTACTCGATCGCGTTTACGTTAACGTTATCTTACGTCAATTTGTATGGAATAATTGTGATTCCCATTATAGTCACCAGACGGCGCTTATTCAGTTTCAGAACAAATTGAAGTTTACGTCAACGTGATCGAGTAAGTATAAAAACTCGCACTAAGACCACAGGTTCGAGTGCGAAGTGAGCGTCGAAGTGACGGGGGAATTACCTTACTGAATACCACTTCTTACGTCACCTCATACTTTATCTGTCAAAATCTTACGGTCAATTTAGTTCAACTCGCTGACACGCTCGCAAAGGTAGCGCTAGTGTAAATTCGAATTATCAACCGAGTTTTTAGAATGCCAATCAAGAAACTCACTGCGGAATCAGATTCGAAGTTTAGAATGAGGTCTTACAGGAATCACACGGCTTAAATTTGCATACTTAAACTAAGTAGGTACGGTAAATGAGGAGTGGGGCGCGTCATTTCAGAGTAGACAAGCTCTCAAGACTCACTGGCTCACATTCTCACATTTGTCTACTATGGAAAAAATATATTCTTAATTCAATTCTACTATTTCATCAGCCTTACGATAATACTTTAGCTTAGACAAAACTTTAATTAATTTTAATTTACATAATGTATCGATCAATTGCCAATTTTTTACTAAAAAAAAAATGACGCCATGTTGAATAAATAACAATGAAGTAGGTGCATTTTATTAATTACCTATGGGTTCTTTATTTAAAGTTCTCTAAGCAACTACTTAATTGTTCCATCTTATTTCGCGTTTTACAGTGAATAATTTGTAATTAAACTTCTGAATTAATAAATTACAATAAATCTTTTCTAGAGTTGCGACTGTTCTTTTGTTTTTGTTTATGTTCAATCAATGTCAATTGTTTCTTTTCTTCCCGCGTATTTCTCATGTGTGTAGTCAAGGTATTTAATCATTCAACCTACTTGTATTTTTTTATCTCATAATTTAGAAACATTTTGAAATAGTGCCATATTTCATTTTGTGTGTGTTTTTTATCATTTGAAATTGGAACACAGGACATAAAAGTTAATAGCCGTGATGCATGGTCAAGGTATTACGCCAGTGAGCCTAATAAAACATGCATACATTTTTTAACATTAATTTCGTTTTGCACATTTATCTATGAATCTGTAATAGGTAATACAACGCAGAACTGAGACAGCAGATGGCGCCACTTGGACGCGAGGTAAACAAAGCCAACAGTCAAAGGCGCGCTGCAAGTTTTTCGATATTTTCAATATTATTTCAACTTTATTTCATTTTTGTTACTTTAATTGTAGGTTAAAATAATACCAAAACGTCAAATACATGCATACAATAATTTCAAACACACGTCTTGTTTTTTGTGATATTGAACTATTTTACAAATATACTTAAAACATTACATTCAAGTAAATAGCACAAGAATATTGTGTTTTTAGATTAAGCTTATCCTGTAAAAAAATCCTTCATTATTTTAATCTTCAGCTCTAAAATGATTCAGAATACAACCTTTAATGTTTTGAGGCTGTAAAATGCTTGCAACGTTGCAATTTACCATTGCTTAAGAAATTATTAGTTTTTAGTAAATTTAATGAACGCCTTTGTTCCTGCATAGGTATACTATCCTAATGGCACAACACTGATTCAGTCATCACTATGAACGGCTGTCACCAAAATAATATATCAGTAGATTGTAAACATACCAGATTTCTCATTAACAGTCATCTAACCATAGGCATATATTTTTTACAACCATAGATAACAGAAGAGGCCTTAACTTCTTGTTTTTCTGCTAAAGTTATTAATTAATCCCCCTTCTAACTGTCATTACAGGTTTCATTATCGAATGCGATAGTACATTCTCATAAAATGCATTTAATATTTAATTATTTACAATTTAAAATTATTAAGAACTAACCTTTTTACTATAACTACTTTTAGCCATTGCAAAGGTGCCCTCTAGCGGGAGCAATTGGAAGTATGGTTTCCTCGGTTCCCTAATGGAACACGGAACATCAAAATCCACAGCCATTTTTATGTAGGTATTAATTATTACCATCTGTACCATTAAAACTATATCTTGGTTTTATATTAAAGTTAGAACTATTCCCTTTCATAGAAATAAGTTCAAAAGTTTATTTCTTATAGCCTTGTACTCGTAGTTGTTAAAATCTCCTTACAAACTGTTAGAAGTTTTGTAGTAAGAGAGAGTTCTTCGTAACTATAGAGTATTAAATTGTCGTTTGACGTTAAACTATAATTTTTACAATGTACAGTTGCCTTTTTATTGCACATAAAAGTGCAATGAATATAGCGCACATACATTTTATTTTATTTAAAATAATAAAATGTTTTAAACACGTAATCATTTTAACTAAGTAGGTAGGTACATGCTTACTTACAAAATAAAACTTAATTGATTTTGATAATTAATTCAAAAGACTTGATATTCTGAAACACGAAACGTTTTTTCTTTCCATTGGAAATAATAATTTCAAATACTGTTTGCTTGTAATTTTATCAAAACTTCGATAAAATCTTAAGACACAAAAACTAACTTTTATAGATATTGGTCCTATAGAACCTCGCAACCCAAAATCATGAGACGGAAACATCGCATAATATATTTCCGTGAATAAGAATCGTTGGCCGCACTCCCTCACATCGCCAGAGTGGACATGAGTGCTTTTTGCGCTCAACTGAGCAAAAGACTTGCAACCAGCACAAGCACATGTCAAGAAACTTACAAGTCCTTTGAAGTTTCTGTCAGGAGGTCTTAGAAAAGGATCCTGCGTTGAGAAATAAGAAATAAGTTAATGTCAGGACGTTTAAGTTTATTATTCTTTTTTTATTCTTCGCAGAGTAAAAGTATAGAACGTTTATTTTCACACAAGGCTCTCTTTTCTAGTATCACATTTTTAGATACAGTGGTTAAAATTAGTACAAAATTATCAGAGTTATCCATAATCGCAGCTTAACCTTGCAAATCATACACTGTCCTTTCTGACACTGCTTTAAATGAAAATATTGTAAAATACAATTATTTTCAAAAAAGTAACCGTGGAATTTCTTTCCGTCTCATCTCCTTAGGAAACGACCAATGGGGAAGAAAACTGTCAAATTAGTTCCGCGTAGATGGCGTTAAATGTTTGTTACTTGCATTCAACTGTCAATGGAGTTCCTTGCTGAAAACTTTGCCGCGCGATAAGTGTTTTTTCTTGTCGCCGATTGGTCGCTTTGTCTTCAAGATGACTTTGACAAGTGACAAGCACACAGCGTTCTCTTGCAGCAAAACTTCTTGGAAACAAACCTATTGGAACCGTGCATCTAGCTGTTGACGTTTCATAAGTGTCCATGTGGTTGCATGGAATATATATTTTTTTTTAATTTGTGCCTACCGATATACTTACACAGTTTAGTAAGGCGCTAACCACATCTAGTGAAACTGGACGCTCACCAAAGCTGAGTGTTTGTATTTATGTGATGGTATTATTTGTATAAATAAAAAAACTTTTTTACAAAAAAATACAACCGACTTCCAAAAAAAACACTACAAAGTGAAAAATAACTTTAATTTCGGAAGTCGGTGTCTAGTTAAATGTATTTTCGATTTTTGACACCGACTTCCGAAATTAAAGTTATTTTTCACTTTGTAGTGTTTTTTTTGGAAGTCGGTTGTATTTTTTTGTAAAAAAGTTTTTATTTTTCACTTTTTAGTCTTGTACCTACCCCACACAAATTCTAATACCACTATCTGCAAAACAAACTAGAACATCATCCATATAAAAGTGGGGAAAAAAATACGTATTACTGAAGCTAACTCAAAAACTAGCAGAACAAAGTTAATCAATTTTATATGGGACCAATTGTGATGTATACCCTCTCGAATAAAACAAAAAAATCCAAATCGGTCCAGCCATCTTCGAGTAATCGGGGAACATACATAAAGAAAAAATAAAAATAATAAAAGGTTCCGACGAATTGAGAACCTCCTCCTTTTTGCAGTCGGTTAAAAAGAGAAGTCCTGACTGACTGACTCGTCAACGCCCAGCCCAAAACCCTTAAACCTAGAAATTTAGCACAGAGGTTCCCTTTATAATGTAGACAAGGAATAAGGTAGGATTTCCCAGTAGCTCGTTCCCGTGGGATATTTTCCGGCATTCACGCGGGCGAAGCCGCGCTCTCTTGAAGAGATATAGCTGTCTATATAAATTACCAATCGGTATTTTGCTCTCACTTTGATATACAAATTTATACCTATTGTCCACATAGTATCACTTTTACGATACCTAACAAAGGACTCAAAAGGAACGTCAACGTCAATATCTTTCCATAAACCATTCTAATATTAATTTACAATGGCAATTTACAATTTACAATGGCAATGTGGCAACAATTTCAATTAATGTAATGAGTTTAGCGTCTGTAGCCGAACTAGGCATGGCCTGTATTTCGGCTATCAGCACCATTTCCCTCGAGTATTATAATACAAGAATAGGTGCCAGGCAATCTAGACATTTATAACCAGCACAAAAGTAATCAAGGTAAGTAAATTACAAATAGGTAAGATTTTTTTTTTTTTTTTTTTTTCTTTTTTTTTAAACCTAATTAATAAAATGGATTGAGTATAATGTGTGTGTGTTGTGTGTGTTCGCGATTGAGTGTAAGGGAGTGTGTGTGAGGGTGTGCTTATGGTGCGTGTGCGTGTGTGCGCGCTTGTGTGTGTGTGTGTGGTGTATGTCTATGAGAATGTGTGGGTGGGTATGTAGTGTAAATGTATGTAGGTATGCATGTGAGAATAAATATGCAGTGAGTGTTTGGGTGTGAGTATGCATGAGTGTATGTGTGTGTAGGTGAGCTATTTTATGAGTGTATCTTAGTTTTCTGTGCTATTAGCGGTACTCTTAAAGTGGTTAAAAATAAATTAGTTGTTCCGTCTCCTCGTAGCTTAATTTCTGCAAATATTGGTATACTTTTAATTTGCATTGATTTCTTGTCAAGGTGTATATATTTATTGATTTGTTAAGCTTATTATAAAGGTACGGTCCCAGGAAACTTACAAATTTTTTAACAAAAGTTGTTTTAAATGTATTTAAATTGTCACATACATGATGCTTACGGCGTCTCTGTAATAACGCTGGGTTGTAGCGTTGTTTTTTATGTTCTTGCAGTATAACATTAAGTATAAATAACTGTCTCACTGTCAAAACCTCGCACAACTGGAACAGTGTAATAGTAGGAAAGCGCAACGGTTTAAACGTACTAACCTTCAGTATAGCTCTCTGTGCGACCTCAACCGCCTTTAGCGTGGTTTTGCAGATACCTCCCCAGGATGTAAGGCAGTAGGTAAGAAGTGATTGACAAAGGGCCTGATATATTCGCTTCAGCAATGCACAGTCTGCGACATGACGCAGATTTTTAAATACATAAATTAATTTTCTTACTCTACTACAAAGAATTTTGACATGTTCTTTAAAGTTAAGGTTTTTGTCTAAAGTAACACCAAGGTACTTTAGAGTATTGACGCGTTCCAGAGGTGAACAAACGCAACTATCCGCAGAACTGCACTCA
Organism: Cosmia pyralina; assembly: GCA_946251885.1. Lineage (NCBI taxonomy): Eukaryota > Metazoa > Arthropoda > Insecta > Lepidoptera > Noctuidae > Cosmia > Cosmia pyralina. The sequence goes on from OX276360.1 coordinate 21,793,261, forward strand.
TGTGAAACAATTCGTAGGTCGCCGCGAATACTCACCGTCTGCCTAATGCTGAAACAAATATACTTAGTTTTTTCTACGTTTAAAGTAAGTATGTTCTCCTGCAGCCATCCCCTAGTCTTATCAAACCCATTTTGTGCGATAGCGAAGACCTCCTCCCAACTATCACCCTCAAACACCAACGCGGTGTCATCCGCGAAAGAGATAATTTCACCTTTGGTAAGGTTAATACGAGTAAGCTCATTTATGTACACGAGGAAAAGGGTGGGCCCTAGTATGCTACCCTGAGGCACACCGTGTGTAATTGGAAGGTGCGTACTTTTGTTTTTATCCACTCGGACACACTGAGTTCGCCCAGAGAGGTAGCTTTTGAAAAGTTCAAGCTGGGTGCCCCTGATACCCAGCGCCTCTAATTTGTTGAGTAAGAGAGAGACAGAAATCGTATCAAATGCCTTTGCCAGGTCCAGAAAAACAGAAATACACTTTTTCCCCTTGTCTAAATTAGAGCTAATAAATCCAATAAGCTTATTCACTGCCTGCTCTGTAGATTTACCGTGCCTAAACCCGTATTGGTTCACTGAGAGCAGATTATTTTTTTCGAGATATTTTACTAGACGTATGTTTATAATTTTTTCCAGAATTTTGGAAATTGCGGGTAGTATAGATATCGGTCTATAGTTGTTTATACGACTTCTGTCTCCGTTTTTATAGATTGGGCACACTTCTGATCGTTTTAGGGAACAGGGAAACACTCCAGCTTTTAAGCAATCGTTAAAAATTTTTTCCAACGGATGTACGAGAATATTTTTATGTTGTTTTAAGAATCTACTGCTGATATTATCACATCCTGGTGCACTATCTGTTTTTAGACCCATGATAAGATGTCCAATCTCGTACTTGTCTGTCTCTAGTAAGACGAAAGAATTGGGGACATTTAATACTTCGTTTTGGGTATTGCTTAGAAATTGTTGGTTCCGGAGATTAATATTTTGTTGACTGATTTTATCCGCCATTGAGCTACCTACATTTATAAAATAGCTGTTTGCTTCGTGAAGGGATTGGTCTGGAGAAGATGATAGAGTTAGTAGATCTTTATGGTGTTGTTTTGTTTTGGTTGTGTGGGTGATGTGTTTGATGACTTTCCATAATCTTTTATTGTCGTTCTGTGCTTCCAGGATTTGGTTTTTTTCGTATGTTCTTTTTAACCTTCGTAAAAGAGAGTTACAGAAATTTCTGTATCGTTTGTAGGTAATTTTCAAGACTTCGTTATCCGGATCAATGCTTGCCTTTTTATGTAGTTGGTCTCTGTTACGCATGCAACGTAGTAGTCCGGGAGTTATCCAGGGCTTAATGATTTTTTGGCGTCTAGAAAGTGTTACAATTTTTGTGTTCTTTTCTATTACTTTTTGTAATGATTGTGTCAGGTAATTTAGGCTTGTGTTAGGGTTGTCTGTTTGATATATGGGATCAAAATTAATCTGTGAAATGTCTTGTGCTAGTGTTTTATCGTTAATGATGGTCTTTGTTGGAGTTGCATGTTGCCGTGGTTTTTTTAAATTTAAACCAAGCAAAACGGGATGGTGATCTGTTAATGTTGCATTTAGGACTATGGTGTTAGAAGGGGCTTTAGTTTTTATAAGAACATGGTCTATGCATGTTTGGTGGGCGCTGCGTGTAACTAAAGTGTGAGCTGGCAGTAGGCCGTGCGAAGCAGCTAAGGTCAGATAGCGTTCCCCGTCAGATTTAATTTTATTGGAGTTTATTTCTATATTCATGTCGCCTATAACAACGATGTGCTTGAAAAAGGACACTGATTGTAACGTGTTATCCAGCGACAAGAGGAATGGCTCTAATTTAATGTAGGAAGGCGATCTGTACAGGGCCATTATGGCAACTTGTTTTCCAATGGTGGCTAGGAGGCAATTACTATCATGAAATTCAGGTTCAATAATCGTTAGGTTAAAGTTTTCTTTGTAATAGATAACTACTCCGTCATTTTGTATGGGATTCATATTTGTTGCTACGTGAGAGTAGCCAGATAGGTGAGGGATTACTGTTTCACTTTTTATCCAACACTCTGTTAAAATTAGTATATCGCATTTAAGTTTAAGTCTTTGTAGTAAAACCTCTAAGCCGGGCAGATTTCGATTTATGCTTCGTATGTTTTGTGTCAAAATAATTAGGTTGTCCGAAGTAGAAGTAATAATATTTTGACAATCCTCAAGGTCCGCGGATTGTGAATGAGATACGGATAACTGGTCAATATTTTCAGATAAATTAGTTACGTCATCGAATGATAAAAAAGAGAGTAGAGATAGACAAGATTAGTGGTCAAGGTAGGTACGCTGATTATGGAAAGAGTTTGTATGTCGATAGTTAAATAGTGTTTGTGAGTATGTTTTAGGTAAAGAGTGTTTGAGAGTGTAATTTGATGAGTAAGTGAGTGTAAACGAAGTGTATTTGAAAAATAGGTTGTGTGTGTTTCTAAAACAGTGTTCACTTGGGCTAAGGTTATGATTAAGGAGCTTTTAAAATGATTATGGTTTTCCATGAGTAAATGTGAATGGTAAGTGTGGGCGTTGCGTTTCACTTTGTTCGTGTAGAAATAATCCGTAGATTTAAACTTAAAATTATCATGCAAACTTAAAATTAGTATAATATTGAGACAAAATTTATATACTAGAACAACAATTAGTCACAGCGGTTCCACGTTAGTTCGTAATTTTTCTAAGTCAGCATCGTTGTTTATCCGGATATGTGATGAGTCTTCGTTGTTTTTTAGATAAACAATACCGTTTGCTGTCCAGCAGAAGCTGTAGCCATGACTTTTCCGGAATTGACGGGCCAAGTAATACAGTCTCTGGGTTTTATAAGTAAGGGCTTCTGATATGTAAATCGGTTTGTGACTATAACTTGGGTTTAAGTGGGTGGTGTTTAATTTGTTGCCTTTTTGCTTAATTTTGTTGAAAGTTTTTACAGATTTGAGGACCTTCTCCTTCAAGAGAACAGTGGTGAAATCGACTACAATGGGGTCTGAAGAATCTTTTGATTTTAACCTGTATATATCTTTTATATTACTGTTGTTAATATCTACGTTTAATAATTCTCCCAATTTAGAGATAACGCTAACAAGAGTATCCTTAGTTTCTCCCTTTTGTTTTGGTATGTTTCGAAATTCTATCCCAACCCCACGAGTTTTCCGTTCTAATGTTTCCAGTCTGTCCTCCAGTTCTTTAATAATTAATTTGTCTGACTGTCTTTCTTTCTCAAGATAACTTATTTTCGATAAAAACTCGTCGTATTTATTTGACAATAGGTCCATACTTGCTTGTAAGTCTTGAAACCGTTTTTCTTGTTCGTTGGAGAAAGAAGAGAACATTTTTTTAATTGTTTCTAAAAGATCAGAATCTTCCCCATCATTTTTACGTTTTATTTTTTTTCTTTCCGTTACGTTTGCCACTAGGGTATGAAGATCGGGTTCTGACTCGCAGTGTAGTAAGGATGACGCACTTTGCTCTTTTATCGACGCAATCATTCTTCCACGAGTACTTTCCGTAGGTGTTAACGGGTTCGGTGAATCTGGTGGAGTGCGCTTTAGCGGCATGACTTCTCTTGTATAGTACTAGGACAACAAGCTGAGGCAGGAGTATAACCTTTATTGTATTTAGTGTGAAGTTTACAGTAATTGCGGATCCGAATACTCTCACGACACTGTTATATTATTATTTATTCATATCTAAGATACATGAGACTGATGATTGACGATCCGGTTATGTGTTGCAATGATCTCAAAGTACTAGGCGCCCAGACAATGGAGTTGGTAATGGTTCTTTCCAGTGCACACATAAAGTAGTTGTGAACAGTGCGCACGCGCCGATGCGATGTCCTACGATAGCGAGTACTAGGAGCGCAGACAGAGAGCGGAGTGATCGGAACGTTGCTAGCGACTCGGAGCGTCACGTGTGTACGAAAGAGATAGTACTATACCTCTGGGTTTCGCTGCAGATGGGTGGGGCTTCTGTGTTTACGCGTCCACGCAAGTACTTGTTCGATGTATTTGAATCCGCTCCTCGCTGACTCCTCGAAAATATGCACTCCTATTTTCTTGATAGATATTTAATTTAGAATTTTGAATTTAAATGGTAGTTAAAATAATACTGCGTAGATCTATGGCACGTCTGCTCATGTTCGAGGTCCAAGGGGAAGGGAGTATACTTCTGTGAAGCTGAAAACGTTTTCTTGGGTGCTTAGGTCCAGTTAGTCCAGCCAGTAGTAACGCCTCCGCATCGAGTTGTAACATAGGGCGGGAGCTGTATAAACCCCCTGACCATCTGAGAGCTTGGGCACGCGTTGCTGTGGCCGACTTGGAAATCTCTAAATAGATTTCGAAGTCAGGTCGGTTGGATCTCAAGTGCGTATGCGGCATTTTTCCACAGACAATGGCCCACCTTCCATCTTGCGTTGCATCCCCTACAACCTGTGCACTTGATGATCTTATGACTGCGTCAGTGAGCGGAGTCCACGCAGCTACTTTTGGGCCAAACATGTTTGTACATTTTGTCATCGATACGCTATGAAAAAGAATACACTACTAGGCTTAGGGGTGCTACACTTTTGGTTATTCGACTTGGCATGATTCGGCAGGAATTGGCATAGCCGGGCGGCAAATTCGAAAAATTGAATTGCCGAATCATGGAGACGTGAAGAAGTGAGTGGCACCCCGTACACGTACTAGTGCCTAAAAATAAATCAAAGTAATCAACAAACTTCTTTTTCCAATAAAAACATAGTGAAGAGGTCCAATTTCCTTACATTTTGGGCTTTGTATTTTTAGGCCCAACCGACGGTATTTTTTAAAGACAGATTTATCTCTGTTTTTGTTTCGCATCTGCTCGGATTTCGTCGATCGGGAGGATTTGAATTTGAATATTATTGAAACTGCCATTCATATTTTTAGCTGTTCGTCTGAAATAGAGGAAGCGGTTGACGTTCTTGTTGCTGTGGGCGCCGAGATCTGTCTGTTAAGTTAGTGAAAAGAGTTTTTGTTTCGGAAAGTAAAATATATTTTTTGTAGGGCTTGCCTGGGGAAAGAAATTATGGGCCCTTACTGTCCACCGCACCATGAACGGAACGTCAACGAGAAACGAGATTATTCTGCTATGGTAAATGTACTGTCGTTACTTCGGCGCTGTCATCTGTTTTAACAGACGAAAAAAAAGGAGGAGGTTCTCAATTCGACACGTATGTTTTTTTTTTATGTATGACCACGCATAACTTTTTACAGAGTCGTCGGATTTGGAAAATTTTTGTTTTATTCGAAAAGGTATATTATACATCAAAGTTGGTTTCATATAAAATTGATTAACTTTGCTTCGGTAGTTTTTGAGTAGCTTTAATAAGACGTATTTTTTCCCCACTTTTATATGGATGATGTTCTTGTTTGTTTTGCAGGTAGTGGTATTAGAATTTGTGTCGGGTACGTACCACAACAAAAAAGTGAAAAAAAAAAACTTTTTTACAAAAAATACAACCGACTTCCAAAAACAACACTACAAAGTGAAAAATAACTTTAATTTCGGAAGTCGGTGGCAAAAAACGAAAATACATATAATTCCGAAATCTTACTTTAACAATAACAAACATCGCACCTTCAGTTTGATGTTTGTTATTGTTAAACTAAGATAGTGCAACCCACATTTGCTAAAGTTCCTGTTAGGCAAAAAATGGGTTGTTCCATTTGACTATTTGTTAGCTGTCATCATACTTTAACTGTTACCTTAACCGCCCACGCTTCACTGGTTAAAGTTATTGTTAAATATCTGTCACTTCTGTCAGACGCGTCGAATGTCCCTGCTCCGAACTTTATCTTTTACATTTTACGTGACGGCACAACAGTAGCTAGTCATTCTATGGTCATTTAAACTTTGACGGAAACTATAACCTAGCCCTTGGTGCAATCCACCCTTAGCAGGTAATCTGCAGTACCCTCATAAAATATCTAGAAAAACAAAAGTGCATCAACCACTGAAAAATGCTCAAATACATCGCAAGAAGTTCAAACAATAAATCGGGCGAAGTAACGGCGCGGCGGGGATAAGTGACGTCTTCGCCACCCGGACATCCGTACCTCCAGGCGTTCTTACCCCTGCCCGGATGCAATGAGACAATGTACGGAGAAAAGCGTACTGTATTTGTGTTAGTCCGGACACAGTTTATCCGTAGTTCTCTAACAAGTCCCTGTTCTTTTAAGTGATTTAAAATGCTCTTTATTTATATAAGCCTGAATAAAATATGGAAGAGCTCGCTGCTTGTTCTCAAATTGTTTCTAATTAATTTGCGACGGTAAAGTGAATTGTATTTTGTAGAAATGCATTTGAAATGTATACTGAACGAGTTTTGTTGTGTTTGGTTGTGTAAATTCTGACTGATGGAACCTGGAAGTTGCGGATATTCGTATCCGCATCTGCATTGATCAATGCGGAGTTCATGCGGATACAGATGTAGGTGGAAAAGGGTTAATATAGTAGCGACTGTAACAAATTTGTATTTATAGAATATAATCATTTATATCATCAATACTTATAGCTCTAAATCATCACATTTTCACGGAATAGTTTTATGTCTATCAAACACAATAAAATATAATTTCGAGAGTTATATTGATGTTTAAATGATTATAATTGTCACGAATAGAATTATGATCAACATACAACGAAACAGTGCTGCAATTTGCAAAAAACGTGAGAAATTTTGAATTTCTCCTTGCGGCCTTTACGGATACCTTAAAAAAACTTGATATCCGCTTCCGCATCCGCATCCACATCCGCGTATCTTAAAATATCTGCATCCGCAATATTCCTGATTGGAACCTTTAGTGTCTAAATGAATATTAATCGAATGTAAATGTACCGGTTGTGTTACCAGCCAATCTTCCAGATTCAAGCACTTTTATTCACACCAAAACCATAAATCCTATAAAAAAAATTAAAACCGACTTCAAAACAAAAAACGAATAACTTTCGTAAAAAACTTAACAGCTTCTGAAGTCGGTGTCAAGCTAAAGTGCATTGAAGAATTGAAGACACCGACTTCAGAAGCTGTTTAGTGTTTTATGAAAGTTATTTTATTCGTTATTGGTTTTGAAGTCAGTATAATCATTTTTTTTTTTTAAGTAAATTTATTTTTTCATTTTTAGTTGAATATACAATTACATAAGCCCAAGTCGAACGAAAAGAAGAATCATCAAAATCCGCTTAGAAATGCCGGAGATACAGTTTATTTATGCATATAACTTCGTACATAAGAATAATTACATAATGTATTAAATAGCAAAACCTTCCTGAAACTACACACATCAAAAGTGTCTAGGGATCAAGCATTTTTATGCGGATTTCTTGAGATTGAGATGTGGCTTTGTAATAAATTTATGATTTTATAAATTTATATGGATCCTTTTTGGTGCATTTCATAATTTGAATCAGGAACTGTGAATCAAATTCGAGTAAAAGATGAAAATCAGCTGTCAATATTTTCCCTATAAAAACATACAACGCATTGAAGACATTATTAGTGCTACTGTTTCCCTACTACTGATTAAAACCAACGTTATTATGGAGCGGCGACGTCATTTAAGCAGGGAAGAAATGCTCAGAGCCGTGGGAATGATAGAAGCTGGTTCCCAGCAACGTACTGTGGCTTTAGCTCTGAATACAAGTCAGAGTGTTATCAGTCGACTTTGGACACGTTACCGAAGCACTGGTACCGTGGCTGAGCGCCATGGAGGACGGTATCGCTGCACCACACGGAGACAAGACCGATACATTCAAATCTTAACTCGAAGAGCTCCAACTATAACCGCCATGATGTTAGCCGTGAGGCTTCATCACTCTTCAGGGAACTTAATTAGCGACCAAACAGTCAGAAACCGCTTGCATGAAGTGAACCTTCATTCCCGAAGACCGCTACGGGTACCACCTATAGCAATGCACAATCGTAGGATTCGATATCAATGGGCTCTTGAACACAGAAATTGGGCAGAAGAACAATGGCGTTTCGTGTGCTTTTCTGATGAGTCTCGTTTTGGTATGAGACCGGATACAAGACGTATACGACACTGGAGAACCCCTGGACGCCAACAGCGATTAAAATCCTGCCAGGAAGTCCATCCTTATAGTGGTGGAACCATCATGGTATGGGCGGGTATTTGGATCGGCGGAAGCACTGAGTTGATTTGGATCAGAGGCAACCTCAACGCTCAAATTTATGCTGAGACGATTGTATCAGACGTCATCGTTCCTCTACAAGTGCAAATCGGTCCCTTATTTCAGTTAATGCATGATAATGCACGACCGCACACCGCAAGAGTTGTAAGACAGACTGTCGCCGCAGCTAACATCAATGTCCTGCCCTGGCCTGCTCAGTCGCCAGACTTGAACCCGATTGAGCATGCATGGGATATGCTACAGAGAAGAGCTCTGCCGAATATGGAGGGTATCCAGTCGCAAGAAGACCTTTTTTTGTTGTTGCAACGAACATGGGCGGCCATTCCACAGCGTGATTTGGATGAACTCATTTTGAGTATGCCAAACCGATGTTCTTGTGTTGTTAGTGTTCGCGGTAGAAACACGGATTATTAATTGTTTAAGTTACCCAATAAAATTTTAAAGAAAACTGTTATTTCAGTCTTTTTTTCGAACTTTAATGTTAGTGGTTCAAATGTCAAAAATCCCTTTATTAGGAAAATGGCAAATTTCTTTATTAATGCAAAGGTGACTTGGTTTATCGTTACTGTGACAAACGAAAACACTTTATTTGATGAATCCTTAAAGAAAATTTTAATTAATATCAATCAGGAGAAAAGTTATTGCAAAAATATATGTTGATCCCTAGACACTTTTGATGTGTGTATGTAGATCATGATAGTGAAAGAATCATTAAAATTGGTTCATGAGTTTTTGAGAAAATCGCGGGTCGAATACAAAACCTTAATTTTTGAAGTCGGTTAAAATACCAAAACACACATGAAATCCACTTAATAACAAGTCAGTTTACTTTTCACAGTATTTCCGCCATTTCCGTCTGAGATCATGAAACATGCATGCAACTAAACGTCTATGAGTCACCATTATTGAATATCCTCGCTATTGGATATGGTTGCAATGGAAATCGGTTCTCGAAGCGTTGCGTTGCGGAAATGCTATTAATTTCCGAATGTCGATTCGTGTCGGCTCTGCGTGCGGTGCGAGACGGTTTCGTCTATATTTAGAATTTTGATGATGTGGATGTTTCATTTGTTAGCTAAAAATCTGTTGAGGAGTAAATATTGAGTTTTGGATTTATGGGGATAATAAAGATTAAAGCTCATTTGTTTATTGAAGTCGGTAGTGTTTGATGCGCATGCGCAATACATCTCTATTGTGGCCCATTATTCTGACCCATACAAGACAGAAGGTCTAACCATTGTTTTATAAATCTTCCCCTTAAGTTTAAGGGGAATGCGGAAGTCCCAGATTGTTCCCGTGACTTGCCTTCCATTTCATCCATCCTGAGTTAAGTCATACACAAAATTATCACCCGTAATAGTCACAGAGTCAGTTCAGTTGAATCCAATAATCTTGTTTGAAAACCTTTCCAGTGCGAACGTGTTCGAATAAATCCTATTTCGTAGCTGTGACGTCGGCATCCCTGAAAATACCCAAAATTTGACTATTCAGAGTATTCAGTGCAGACGTACAGGAAATCGAGTTAAGCTCTTCTAATTTGCCTTTGATGTTTAGAAATCGTTCGTGTTGATGTTAATTTGAAAGTAGGGACAGAGGACGTAGTTAGTTGGAAACTGTTATGAAGCGATTCTATATGTCCGGACGGATATTATGTATGTCCTGTCCGTTGGTCTAATTCAGCCATACTCAAACTTTTTTTTTGTTGGGCCACTTTAGATTTTAATTTGGTCCCGCGGGCCGCTACATAAATCACAACATCTGTTGTTTAGGTTTTAATGAAAAAACCTATTAAGTACGTTTAATTGTTTATTTAAATTTTAGGGAAAACAATGATATTGGGAACATTTTTTTACTATTTCATCTAGATCTGACTTGTAATTGCTGCACGCTACTCTTAATAGACTAGACTACACCTAGACTAGATGAGGAGCTAGACTAGATGAAGAGCTCGTGGCTAAGTAATAACAGCCGCACGGGTCGATCCATCAGGTTAAGCTACGCTTGCCGGGGTTGGTCCATGGATGGGTGACCATATTTACATGTCGAGACTCGGAAAGAACGTTAAGCCGTTGGTCCTTTGTTTAAGATCTTTAGTAAACTAAGTCATTAAGAATTCTCAAATAAAATTCGTAATCTAGCTTAGTCACTTTAAGAAACAGTGATTAGTTTATCATCGTTTCATATAAATATTTTGCATAAACGCCGTGTATAGGTGCGCATGCGCACCGTTGCGTGCCGACAAAAAAATGTTCCGGGGCCTATGCAAAAGGTGTGGGCTCTGGGGAGCCGGCGCGTGAATGGGTAGGGGGAAATCTTACGGGTTTGCGTCATCGCGTCACCGCGACACTTCGATACCGCGACTTGCTATGCATAGGTAGTTTTACATTTAACTTTTCACTTCTGTTGGCAGTTCCCATGACTGCCATTTTTTTAATTTTTTTTTTATGTTTGAAATAAATAATTAACTTTTAAAAATAAATATCCACGTACTATGTAGGTAGATATGTTTCGCTTGTAGGTACTGTGAGGGCTCGAACCTCACAGTAGGAGATTTACTAAATTAATAATAAAAGGAGAGGGACTCTAGTTAAATGGGGCTGATGCCCTCTGTATTTTAAGCTTCAGATAAATTACAATTCACACTTCTTAACTAAAAATGGTCCTACGCGGAGCCCTACGAACCTATCTGCCATCCTACAAAGAAAAACGAGATTCGTTTTTCTTTCTAGAACACATACAATATTTGAATGATTGAATGTCAGCCAGTATAACATTGTCGAGGCTTGACCAAAGCATCAAACCTCTACAGAACCTTCCAAGAGAATCAAATATTTCTACTTTATGTCGAAAATTTTACGGGCCTGACGTACTCGAATGGCATAACAAATATCAATCGATATCCACTCTGAATTTAATACTATTCAAACTTCCATTCATTAGAAATTAATGGAGTAATGACCCAAAGATAACATCTAACTGAACCCTGAAATTACGTCAACCTTTAAAATTGCTCTCTATTCTAAAGGAACATTCCAGTAACAGTTTCCAAATAGCTCTAAAATTTTGTAGCACCTCCTCGTACCTTGCCTATTTTACTAACGGTACTATGTAAATGAAGTAATCAACACACCTAATCCAATCTTTTTGTCGTCGTACCAAATTGCTCAAAAACGATATTACTCCTAAACTGCAAGCACAAACTGGTAAAAAGCTTAATAAAGTACCGATATCGCAAAAGGAAATGGCTCCACTTCTATTCAAAAACGTTGCTAACCCAAATTGAACTCTTGCAATTGTATTATAAAGTCCAATTTGCTTCGCCATATATTATCCAAAGTTGGGATTCGAGGACGGTAGTGGGGTATCATTTGAATAATTAAAAAGCGGCTTTATCTATTTATTCAGTTTCTCCCAAAAGTTGTTGAGTTGCATTGTGTCCAATCTATAGGCGAATTTGAGGGTGCTTTAGTTCGCTACAGCGCTGCTTCTCGCTGAAGGGCTTTTGACGAGAGAGGATTTTGCAGCTGTCAAAATAGATTCCACTGTATTTGAGGACGTAAAATTTTTTAAAGATTTTATTTTCTGTGTATAATATTCGCGTTTCTATTTCTCGTATAAAGGTGAAACAACTAATGGAAAGCTGGTTTTCCAATTAAAAACTGTTATGTATTTCTTTTTTTTTGTTTGATGCCAACTTCTGCGTCGTCCGTTGTGTTTGTGTTTTCTTAATAAGAGAAAATACAAATGTAAATGTTCTTTTGTACCTAGACCTAGAATTAGATTTTCTCTTTTTGCTTTTTAGCTTTTCTTTACTATTGTGTACTCTCTTTGTGAGGACAAGGACCCTATATTGTCGTTTTTGACGGTGACCTCGATAGTCATTATGTTTCTTGAAAAAACAACAAGCTTGAGAGTTTTCATCCAAATGACTTTACAAATACTTTTTATTATTATTGTAGTCTAGAAAGATGATGTCAAGTTCAGATATTAATTCAGTAAATATAAAAACAAATGACTCTTTAGATGCTCACTTATGGCCGAGATTAGTTCAAGTAACAAGAGTGTCTAAACGTCAGTCAAAAAGCGACGCCAAAAGATTGAACGCACCACTTATCTAATGCAAATGTAAAACCTTTAAAATAAGTTCATTTATACATAATATATTTCAAGTTCTGTCTGTGGTCATGTTTTCTTGGGTTTTATCCTTGGAACGGATTCTATAGTTCGAATACCTGAGCATGCACTTCATGAGTTATTTTCAATCCTTTAAATAAGCTCATGACTATATAAAAAAAAACCGGCCATTTGTGAGTCGGACTCGTGCACGAAGAGTTCCGTACCATTATCACAAAAAGGCAAATAAATCACGATTGTTGTATGGGAGCCCCCTTAAATATTTATTTAATCTGTTTTTAGTATTTGTTGTTATAGCGGCAACACTATCACGGTTCATGAGATACAGCCTGGTGACAGACGTACAGACAGACGGACGGAGTCTTAGTAATAGGGGTCCCGTTTTATGTAGGAATAGGAACCCGAAAAACTACATTAAAAAAATAATCGAACACTTCAAAGAAGGAGCAATATCCTAGTATTTAACAAGTACAGGTAAAAGAGAGAAAGAAGGCCAAGAAAATGCAAGAAGGTCAAAATAAAAAAGCCACAACAGCCAGCAACAATTTCAAATCCATATTCCACATTTAAAAATCTCGGCAACAATTCAAGATGATCACAACTTGAAACAAAGCGGGTCCAAGACTAAGATAGTTTAAGTATCTCGTTCGTGTAACAGTTGCGGGTGGAATATAAAACGGGTGCACGTACTACAAACATTGGTTCGCAAACACTTCGTTTGAACATGTACAGCAAACAATTGGTCTTGGTACTGCTTGGACGCTGGCCGTGTTTGGTGATTGGTGATCGGTTCGTCTAAGAATTTGCTGTTTGTTCGTGTTTATGTTTACAGAGGAAGGGGGAATTCCCTTGATGATGGGAATTGTAAAGGAGAATTTAAACTGGTCGCAGTGTTTTGTAATTCAGAATAGTCTGTAGTCTGCGTTTTATGTAATAGAGGATGCGATATGATGTGATTAAATAAACATAAAATTTATATAACAAACGCGTGAAACTACCGAGTTTCGCATTGTTTGTCGTAGAAAATTTTCTAGTCTTTCGAAATCTTGTAACTCTGAACATAGATGATGAAAAAATAATGGTGAATAGATCTATTGTAATCTTAGCTTTTTCACAGATACACGAGACGAAAAACTTATGAACACAATTTCTATCAAAAATATTTTTTCTTGACAATCTCAGACTTTATTTCAAGATCCGCCTACAATATCCATTCCAATATACTTACTATCGCGGACATTCGTGGAGAACCAATATTTAAAAAAAAAAAATGTCCGTGGTTGTAGAAAGGGAAGCAGTACCTAAAAATTTACTTTAAAAAAGTAAAAACTGACTTCAAAAACCAAAAACAAATAAAATAATTTTCATAAAAAACTTAACAGCTTCTGAAGTCGGTGCCAAGCTAAGGTGCAATGAAGAATTGAAGAAACCGATTTCAGAATCTGTTAAGTTTTTTATGAAAGTTAATTTATTTATTTTTGGTTTATGAAGTCGTTTTTTACTTTTTTTAAAGTAAATTTATTTTTCCATTTTTAGTTGATTGTACAAATGCATAAGTAAGCCCAAGACGAACGAAAAGAAGAATCATCAAAATCGTTTTAGAAATGACGGAGATACAGTACATTTATGCATATAACTTCGTACATAAGAACAATTACATAGTGTATTATATAGCAAAATCTTCCTAAAAGTATGTAGATCACGATAGTGAATAAATCATCAAAATTGGATTATTGGTTTTTGAGAAAATCGCGGACAAACAAACATACAATCATACCTACAAACCTCCTTTTTTGAACTCGGTTAAAAATATCCACCACCACAATCCGTCTCAAAACATAACAAAAACCACCCGATCATAATCTTATCCAAAACTTCCATATATGACCTTGTGGTGTCCTGTGGGAAATCTCCCCATGTCCCCGCTTGTCACGCTTGAGATATGAAAGGCTGACTGTGACTAATGCAGGTTTCGTCTAGATGAGGCAAAGGATTTCCCGGATTAAACCAGACGTGTTATTATTGCGTGTGTGAGAGTTTGTGAGAGTTCCACGCTTAATTTGGCTTTGAATTTTTAGGGTCGTTTAAGGATGTCTTGGAGAGATTTGAAACGGGATTAGTTAATGATTTTGTTGGTGTGGCAGGAAATAACATACGTTCTATGAGCAACATCAATCTGCCTAGCCTTTTTCCAACTATGTTGGGGTCGGCTTCCAGTCTAACCAGATGCAGCTGAATACTAGTATTTTATATGGAGCTCTGGCCTTCACAACCCAGTTACTCAGTAATACGATATACCCCTTGGTAAGACTAGTTGTCAGACTTTCGGGCTTCTGACGACCCGTAACGACTGTCAAAGATCCACTCATAACAGCCGGGACCAGCGGCTTAAAGTGCTTTCCGAAGCACGGAGGAGTCTCCGTATGTAAAGATGGTCACCTATCCACGGACCAACCCCGACAAGCGTAGATTAACCAGATGGATCGAACCCTGCGGCTGTTACTACTTAGCCACGAGCTCCTCTATGACGAATACTTTCTATGAACAATGAACATACATAAAATACAGAGGAACAAAATCTGAAACGTCTAAAGTGATGTTCGATTGATGATGAACATTCGTAAAGAATGACAATAAAATGCCACTAAGTACTCTTTTTCGGGTTCCGTACCTCAAAAGGAAAAACGGAACCCTTATAGGATCACTTCGTTGTCCGTCTGTCAGTCTATCAAGACTCCTTTTCTCAGGAACGCGTAAAGGTATCAAGTTGAAATTTTATCGAATACGTAAGTCTTTGGTCTCTTGGAGTCCTAAAAAACTCAAGCTTCTAAGTCAACAGAATAAAAACATACGGCCATTTATGCGACATATTTTGATAATCGCAAGTAAATCAAAACCTGCAGGGTACGTCCCGTTGCCCTAGAATCATGAAATTTGGCAAGAAGCAAGCTCTCACAGCACAAGTAAAGGAAAAAGTCTGAAAATTGTTAATTGGTAATTCTATCATATAAAAAAAATCAACTCTGTCAGTCTGTCATGACCCTTTTTCTCAGGGACGCGCGAGGTATCAAGTTGAAATTAATATCGAATACGTAAGTCTATAGTCCCTTAGAGTTCTAAAAAAACCAAGCTTCTAAGTCAACGCTATAAAAAAATACTGCCATTTTGCGACACATTTTGATACTCGCAACTGTCACAAGTAAATCAAAACCTATAGGGTACTTCCCGTTGACCTAGAATAATCTTTGGCAAGAAGCAAAGTCTCACAGCACAAATATAGGAAAAAGTCCGAAATGTTAATTGTTAATTTGTAGATTTATGACATAATTTTTTTTGGGATCCATTGTTAAGTTTGTTTGATAAATTCTTTTCAACTACGGAACCCTTCATAGTGCGTGTTCCGACACGCGCTTGGCCGGTTTTTCATAAGTACACGAAGGACATCATGAGCCAGAAATTATTCTCATAGCCAATTCATATTGTTTTTAGTCTGAATTAAATATTAGAAGATAAAATAAATGTGATGTGATGTATGTACGAACGTAAACGAGGCAAAAAAGTATAAAATATAAGGATCGTAGGGTGGCGTTCTGTAGTTTCTGCCTACCCCCATGGAAAGAAGGTGTGAGTTTATGTATGTATGTGTAAAATAAATGTCTAGAATGTCTGAACAATATTTCCACAAATTCGAGAAGAAAATTCCAAGAGCCTTAGATCCTGAGATGTATCAATCAGAAGCGTACCAGTTGGCATTCGTAAATAAGTTAGAAGCTACTCATGTTTACTGCGACCCACACGCAGACAGACGTTGAAAAACAACGGTACAGCTACGTCAGAGGCAGAATTACAGTCGGTAATAATAAATGTAGGGTTTCGAGGATTCGAACAGTTGCTACCAAGAAGTCCCGACAGGAATAACGGGACAAGGAAGCAAGGAAAGTAATACAGGACGTAGTTGGAGTATTTTTCCTGGATTCCGAAGAACATGGGAACGTAGGAATGTAAATAATAGATAGTTAGATAGATAGAATACTCTATAATTTAACTACTACTTTTTTTAACTTTATAATTTTTTTTTCTCTATTTTTTTATTCTTTTTTATTTTTATTATAATTATTTTTGTCTCAATTTTTTTTTTCTATTTTTTTTGTATAATGTTAACACTAAGCTCTTAAGTACTCCTGGACAACAAAAATTTATGTAGTAATTTTTAGTATTTATTTCTGTCAAGTGATTTGTAATCTTTAGAAATAAATGAATTCAAACCGTAACCGTATAATTTATAAATTATGTTACCGGCCATAGCGGATTTCAGGCAAAACTAGTTTGTCCTAGGCCAAACCGGTTTATCCTACGCTTGTCAGGATATCTAGTTTAGCCTAGGATATACTAGTGTGGCCTGGGTTAAACTGATGTTCTGAGGAGACGAAACGGGGCACTATGAAAAAAACACTTATACAACACGTTAAGAATCGCACCTTCTCCGGTGTTACGAGAAGTACAGACTCGTCGCACTTGCCTTATAAGGCGCAATCACCTATGCTTGCCTGCGCGGCCTCGGCTAGTGCGTGCGCCTTATTACAACGGGCGGAGGCTGCCTTCCCTACGCGCCTCCGGCTCTAAAAAGCACTCTCGGGCTTGGCTAACTCAGTTGTGACATTTGTTAGGAATCCGTACCTCAAAGGCTAATTAAGCTAATTAGCTGCGTCATATCTATTAATTTACTTAGTTTAGCCTGTGTCTATTTTGTCACTAGCAACGATTCAATCAGTTTAGCCTAGGCCAAACGAATTAAGCCTAAAGTATTTAGGCCAAACTAGATTGTCCTAGGCTAAACTAGTATATCCTGACATGCGTAGGATAAACCGGTTTGGCCTAGGACAAACTAGTTTGGCCGGAAAGATTTTTAGAATTTAATGACTATCAGAATAGTTTACTGCAGCATAGTATTCCGTTTCAATAACTTTATGTGTACGCACAATGAAAGTATTCCCTAAATTTTGTAGCTAAATACTTTATTACCCCTTCATTTCGCCTCTAACCTTAGCCGAAAATATTGTCATGATATAAATTCCACGTAAATCTTCCCTTCGCCTACTGTTACATACGTTCTATAATCACATTATCGGCTTTCACATCCAACACCCAGCTTCAGCCTCTGAATCCTTCCCATTCATCAGCTCACAAACATAAATAACAGCTCCTATCCTAATCAACAGGACATCACATAAAATCCCGAGTACATACTATGGATACAGCAAATATTTTTCCACCATTTATCCTGCCGGGCAAACACGGCCGTCCCCTGTGTAATTCCATTATAGATGGACCCGCCCGTCCTGTATTATTCAACGTCTCACGAATCTTTGTGTAAAGATTCTTGTGTTTCTGTTTTAATATTAGCTTGTTTACTGCGGAAATTGCCTGCTATATCTTAGTTGGATCTGTCTCTGCCCTTATCTGCTTGTCACTTTGTGTTTTTGAAATTTTTATGCGGTCGCTCCGTCCGGATGAAATTATGCCGGTTGATTGATGTCAAATTTAAGCGGTGGTGGAATTTAACTGAGTTTGGGCGTCTCCCAAGTGTTTTGATGTTGTTATTAAGAAAGTATATAGCTTACAATTGATTCCGTAGGATAAAAATCTACTTCGTCTTTCATTCATTCTTGATTTTGGTTATATCTACCTAAACTGAACATACAGACATAATATAGTACTTACGTCTAAATCAAAGCACTCGAGACAATTCCCGTGATTAACATAATAAGATTAAACACAATCGTTGTATTACAATCAAACCATTGATTACCGTTTGAACCAATCATGCCTTAACTAATATATTAGTATATTACAAGACTGAATATATTATATTATTAAACGGAAATGCATTAAACGTGTTTGATTGGCCGATTGGCGCGGTGAAGCAGCTGACCGCGAGGTTGGTTTCCGGATGGGTGAGTATTGTGGTGCTTAATTATAGTCTGTTCTCTGGAGACAATAATAGAGACCATTAATAATAGTATTTCGCTATTATTCAGCTTCAAAGGTAGCTTTGTTTGATTATGTAAACGATGAATCGGAGGTGACTAGACGTAATTCGTAGAATTGAGTAGGACTACGTACAGAATTGTGTCTACTCTATTTAAAAAAATAAATTTACTTTAAAAAAAGTAAAAACCGAGTTCAAAACCTAAAACGAATAAAATAACTTTCTATTTCTGAAAGTTATTTTGTTTGTTAGGTTTTGAACTCGGTTTTTACTTTTTTTTATTTTTAAAGTAAATTTATTTTTTCATTTTTAGTTCAATATAGAATTAGGACAATTACTACAATGAGCCCAAGACGAACGAAAAGAAGAATCATCACAAAATCTTAGAAATGTCGGAGATACAGTACATTTATGCATATAACTTCGTACATAAGAATAATTACCTAATGTATTATATTCTAAAATGTTTCTGAAAGTATGTAGATTACGGTAGTGAAAGAATCATCAAAATTGGTTCATTAGTTTTTGAGAAAATCGCGGAAAAACAAACATACATACTATACATACGAGTCGAATACAGAACCTCCTTTTATGAAGTGGGTTAATTATGTCTCTCAATCAATTCAGCCTATCGCAGTCCACTGCCGGCCATAAGTCTCTCCCAGGCTGCGGCACAACATCCTGTCCTCCGCCTTCCGCATCCAGTCTGCCCCAGCCACTTTCAAATGATGTCTCTCAATCGATCTAAATAACCACACTTTAACATAACATAATGCCTGTAAACCCCGAAGGGTTAGACAGCCTATATACAATACCAACAATATGCTTAAAGGTGATACAGTTTTGTTTGTACTGCAGAAAAATTAATTAGGCATAATAATTTGTCTGTTTTCATTGTAAAAGACTTTGTTTTACTCTGCCTTATTCATTTGTTTCACCGCTTTTGTTTCCTCGATATTCAAGGTCGGTTCAGCGTTAATTTATTAGAACTCTAAAATTGGGATAACTCACCGCTTTGTTTGCTACACAATCCACAAGAAAACTTCAAAAGGAAAATAAGTTCAACGTAAAAAGCGCATTACGCAATAAGGTTTCGGGGGGGACAGCCAAGCAGCCAACGAATTCACTTAATTCAAAATAATAGGAAGTTTCTGGGTACAGTTGCTCACAGATTTTCTAATCGAGGTCCAAACCTTGAGCATTTTGTTTTGAAGATATGCGAAGAAAATTTACGCCCGGAGGCCGCGAGCGGCTCGGATTGCTCGCAAAAGACCCGAAGTTAAATCGACTTCAGAATTGTTACTCCCTTTGGATGTGAGCTCCGATAGGGGCCTATCGACAGAAAATTTTAGACTCCAAAAGGTTTTTTCGACAAGAACGGTTGGAATAATAGTTATAATCAGTTTTAGGGTATAAGTTCTTTGAGTTTAGGTGTTCACTTTGAAACGCGTGATAGGTTTTAAGTTTGATTTGGGTAAAGGAATGTGATTGACTGGGTCGGGATTAAAGTTGGGTAAGGTTAAGTTGAGTCGAATAAGGAACTGGAATTTATATTCCGCTGTGTTTTTGGGTCGGGTCTTTGATATTGATTCTGATAGATTGCAAATATTTTTGAGTTCAGTTTGTAATTGTTTTTGGAGTGTTTGCGATGTTATTAATTAGGTAATATTTTATAGGGTCTGCCTGATATGTTTCGGATGGGTTCACTCGTACAAGTCCTAAACCTTAAAATATCATTGCTGAATACGTATTATTTACATAAAACTGAGCTTAATTACTAATCAATAATTTAAATGAAAGAGCTCGTTATCAAAAACAAACAACAATTTTAGTATTGAATGCTAAATATGCATAAAATTGACGGCTATATTTTTCCGCTCTATTACACATTTAAACCTCAATCCGAAAATAAATACCAAAAGGTTCCTAAATAAATAAATAACAATCGAACTCCGACCCTATATCACGGCGAGCCATTAAAATATAAAGGTATTTTGGCTTGAAACAATAACGAATGTTTCAATATATCTTATGTAGGAACAAAATAGAAAACGTAGTGCTTCACCCCCCATTAGCTTTATAGCTGGTACATCGTGCTGGCAAACTACTCGTATTGTGCGTCGGGATGTATGGAGCTATGTGGGCGTTGGTCCAAAAGTGAGTCGCCAATGAGCCAGTGAAACGAGATGGCAACGTTAGGGGTGAAATGTGGAGTTGGTGATTGATTGTCAATTGATTTGTCGGAGATTATGGGGTGATAATGAAGTTGTTTTGTGGGGCTTGTGGCTAAGTAATAATAGCATCCGTGGATGGGTGACCATCTTTACATACCGAGACCACACCGTGCCTTGGAAAGCACGTTGAGTTGTTGGTCCCGGTTGTCATTCTTGGATCTTTGATAGTCGTTATTGGTTGTCAGAAGCCCGAAAGTCTGACAACCAGTCTTACCAAGGGTTATTGTTTTACCCAGTAAATTGGCTGTGGAAGTCAGATAGGCGCCATGTAAAATACTGGTATTCAGCTGCATCCGGGTAGACTGGAAGCCGACTCCAACATAGTTGGAAAAAGGCTAGGTGGATTGATTTTGGATGTGTGATAGCCTGTACGTCTGGCGCAATTGCTGATAATTTCTCTACAAGATGGGCTGTTCTCGTCAAAGTTCAAGTTGAAGAAGAAGACTGATTGTTCAGAAGTGTCTGTAGCAAACTGTTCAGTTCAGTGGCTTTCATCTCTTATTGGTAGAGACTACATTCAAAAGGTTATCCTACGCACTTTTTCCCACAGTAAAAGCATTTTTTTTTTTGACGTATTTTTTAATAACTCTGTACTGATTTTTATAGTATTAAATTGATTAGTTCTTCACGGACAATGGTGACTATTTATAAAACAAATACAAAAAATACAAGAAGGGAAAATGCAAAAAAAAAATGCAGAAGTGACGCATTGTTCCCAAAGGTGCCTTGGAAATCACTGATACAAAAAAAAAGCTTTTCATAAATGTAAGACGAAAAATATGATGACATGAGCACACGAATGACTTGTACAGTTACACTCTCCCCTCAATCTACATTTACGACTCACTGGGGCAGCAAGTTGATAAATTTTATGTTTTTTATCCATTTTTAGAGAGGTACGCAAATGTGTAGTGACGAATAATAATCTCCAGACTGATGTAGGACAGAAATAAGTTTGAAACTAGGATGTTTGTTTGGAGAGTATTAAAAATTATTCTTTAAAAAAAAATAACAAGTGCGCACCGACCCACCCATTTTCACCACATAAACACTTCACACACACTCAAACCTAAAAGCATCTAAACCTCTTGTCATCAAAGCGTCCTTCTACAACATAATAATTTTATATACATTGAACTTTTTTATGAGGAGCTCGTGGCTAAGTAATAACAGTCGCACGAGTCGATCCATCAGGTTAAGCTACCCTTGCCGGGTTGGTCCGAGGATGGGTGACCATCTTTACATACCGAGACTCTTCCGTGCCTCAGAAAGTACGTTAAGACGCGGTATTAGCTCAATATTCACAAAAATTGGTTTCTTGGACTGTCGAGTATCGTCATACTCGACAATCCAAGAAACCAATTAACGCAATGAAAACATCCGACACAATAAATACCGTGGACAAAGAAGAGTTTAAAGAAAAATTTTAACCGAATAGAATAGTAAAATTGTTTGATATTCCCAATGAAACCTGCCTTACCAAGGGATATCGTATTACCCAGTTACTGGGTTGTGTAGGTCAGATAGGCAGTAACTTCATGTAAAATATACATTGAACTGCATCCGATTAGATTGGAAGCCGACCCCAACATAGTTGGGAAAAGGCTAGGCAGATTGATTTTCATTGTACTCAAGTTTTTTTTATTATAATTGTTTTTATTTTATCCAAATTTTAATTGCTTCGCCTAAATAAATAAAAATGTTTGCCTTTATTTGGAAAAGACTGGACCCCACGACACAGGGAATCCTAATTTGGGGTCCATGGAATTCGTATAAATCTAGCACCTAAGACTTCTACGTAACCTGCTAGTACTTTTTAAAATATTAAATAGCAATTTTTTTTTCCGTGTTTTATTTATTGTACCGTGTTTGTTTTGTCTGAACTGAATAAAGTTTTTAATTTTTTTTTTTAAGTATTTAATGTTCTAGGTTCTTGATAGGCACATTGTTGAAATGAGGATGAACCTTGTCGTTAGCGAGCGCTGTGTGATGGAAGGGGAACACCGAATGCATTCTATTTGTACACATAGATCAGATTCTACAGGATGAAATTGAATTCATAAGAAACCTTCTAAGCGGTCATTGTATTCATCATTATGAACAACTTTTACTATAGGACCAAACCAGAAATCGTAAAAAAATATTCAGCTGTTCCCTAAATTTATGTTCGCATAACTCTTCAAATTTTAGGGAACAGCTGATTTTTTTTCGCGATTTCAGGTTTGGTCCCATAGTGAAAGTTGTTCATAATGATGGGTACAATAACCCATCTCATAATAATTAAATGAAAAGGATGTCCATGAATTCAATTTCATCATGTATATTAAAGACACACGCCAATGCCTATGATCAAACCTTCATGATATTTGAAGTAATAATAATGGCACTTTTGAGCACTAAAAGAACAGTCCATATTTCACAGTACAGTTCCCAAAAATATCAATGCACTTCCCATCGAATCTATTCACCATCTATATCAATACAATTCACCCGCACCACTAACAAAACAAACAAAAAATGTTTCTGCCAACATTTGGCCAACCCCCAAAACCTGGCCATACAATATACAAAGCTAAATTCCGTTCCACTTATTAAATAAAACAGGCCAGTGACCTAACAGGGATTGATGGCTGTACCCTTACGTTGTTGGCAAACACTTTGGTCGTATGGAGCCAAAACGGTCACATTTTTATGGCCTCCTTGACCCGATAATATGGTTTACTTTGTCATTAATATATGCCCATGTATGGGAACTGCCGAAACTCGGAGCAAAGTGGTAATTTTTGCTGGTGTCGAAGTTTGTTTGATGGGGTGAGGGATGTGTAAGTTTCTTCCCTCGAGAATGTCGTGGGAATCGGGTTAATGTGGTTTTTATAATAAAGAGGTTGGCAGTCTGTTTGTCAAAGTTGCTGCTATTTTAGCACGGGATGTGATTCCTGGAGTGAGGAATGGTTTCTTACCTGATGTTTTGAGGGTTCCACTTTTAATGATTTTAAACTGAAGATCACGTTTAAACAAGTAGTGTTGATGATTTGGAAAAAACATATGTTAAAGTAGAGTTTTTTTTTATAACTTATTATGCGAATATATTATGAATATATATATGAATATATTATATTATTATGTTTATATTACATAGTATTGTCATTTTATTTTACATATATTTTACATATTATTTTACATACCTACATACATTTATATTACATAGTCGCTCCATGTAATAATATACTGGTATTCAGCTGCATCCGGTTAGACTGGAAGCCGACCCCAACATAGTTGGGAAAAGGCTAGGCAGATGATGATGATGTATATATATTATTACAAAGTGTAATAAAATTAATTTATAAAGTTGCATTACTATGCAACGTGACAATGCCGCCAGTCTCTTGGGTACTTTACCAGTCGACAGCGATGCGGAGGAATTTTTCGACGCCATTTTTTTTTTTTTAAGTTTTAGTTATGTTAGCATATAATTTGTAAAGTTATGTCTAACGTGGATAAAAAATTGAGGATCACGCAAAAACTTTTAAGCGTATTTTTATTATGAAACTTTCACCATTTTTAAGATAATTTATTTATTTATATTTTAGTATACGTGTTTTTATTTATTACCTTGTTACGCAGGAATAGTCAGGTAGAATCGCTAGTATGCGATGCCTTGATTCCACACGATAACAAATGCGCGCTACCTAGAAGCTGACGCTGCAACCCGTGTCGCGTAAGCGGTGGCTTACGTGATCCATCCGTTTTCCCAAGGCATTCTTTGGTCAATCGTCGACTAAATAATACAGTATTAAATATAGTTAGAATTAGAATATAATTGTAATACTTTTGTCTTTTTTTTTAACATTAAACTTCATCAACTAAAATTGTTTTTTTTTGCATCCTCTGCTGCCACCAAACATTTTTTTGTAACCTTTTGTTTTATATCTATATAAATAAAAAGAGAAGTGCCGACTAACTGACTGACTGATTGACTGACTCATCGACGCCCAACCCAAACGAGCTGAAATTTTGCACAGAGGTTTCCTTTATAATGTAGCCAAGGAATAAGGAAGGAATTCGCGGTAGTACGTTCCCGTGGGATATTTTCCGACATCCACGCGGTTCCAGCTGGCAAAAGCTAGTGTATAATAAATTAATAATTCGTCTAATTTGGGACAGCGCTCCTTGATGGGCGAGTCCTATTACTGGCTGGACGTACAACGCGTTGCGTGAGCACAGCACAGAACATGCAAGCCAACCACTCAAGATCGTTGGCATATATCTGCGTCTTAAATAAATCCGTAGATAGCACGCACATATCGAGTTTCGAAACTGTTCGGGGTATTGATTGTAATCGCATAAGTACTCGCACCTATAAAACAAAATCACAACAATACAAAGAAAAACATAATACTTTATTTCAATACCCCTTTTCAAATCTTGAAAAAAGAATTGACAAACCCAACACCGTGTACAAAAAAAGTTGTCAAACCTTTTTTCGCGTCAGTCAACGGTACAAAAATGAAAAACCCCTTGCGTTCGGCCATCGATCTAAAACGGTCGTACATTGTGATGTACGGAACCTTTCGCGGTATTTATTACCGTTCCCGATTCGGGTAAGCGGTCAATGCCGGTTGATAGATGGTATTATGCAAATGTGTGATGTGTTATGTTTGTTTTTGTTGCTGTTGTACGTACTCACTGGCGGCACGGCAAGGCAAGGGATTTTGATGCGACGAATAGATAAATATTTAAGTATGACAACAAAATTTTAATTTTCAATTCAATGACGCGACATGATGCGGCATCGTTACCGTTGAAATTTAAATTTTATTGTCATACTATTATGTTATAAATCAAAATCTTATTAAATCGGACAACAAACGATCCATAGTGTTAGTAATATCTTATAGCTAGTGTTAGTAATATTATTATTTGGAGGTAATTTTGAACTGTGTTCGTATAATTTTGCACAGAAGATGACCAAGTAAGGTACAAGTTTCTCACCTGGCCATCCTCTCCACAAGATGCCTCAAAATGGGAGAATAGAAACTCTCAGTCACTGTTTACAGAATGTTGTTGCTACTGCCCCGGGTTATACTAGCTTCTGTCCGCGACTTCTTGTCGCGACTGGCAGTTGCCCACCAGACACAACACCCGTCTGGTCGGAGGATCCTCCCTTTTCTATGGAGGATGAGTGAACCACCCTGTTCCTCATGCTTTATCTTTACATATCGAGACTCCTCCGTGCCTCGGAAGGCACGTTAAGGCGTTGGTCCCAGCTGTCATTCGTGGATCTTTGACAGTCGTTACGGGTCGACAGAAGCCCGAAAGTCTAACAAATCCCTTTTACCAAGGGGTATCGTATTAACTAGTTACTGGGTTCTGGAGGTCAGATAGGCAATCGCTCCATGTAAAATACTGGTATTCAGTTGCATCCGGTTAGACTGGAAGCCGACCACAACATAGTTAGGAAAAAACTAGGTAGATTGATAGTTCCAGAGATTAGCGCGTTCATACAAACAAACTCTTCCGCTTTATCATTTCTAGTCCTCGCATCAAAATCCCTTGCCGTGCCGTGCCGCCAGTGCGCGCCGGCGGCCCTAAGGCCCCTGTCCCACCGGCCCCATCGCGGACGAGGAGCGTCTAGCTACGAGTATCAACGATTTTCTCACGCAAGAAACGTACAAAACATTGTATGTCGATGTCGTGTAAGTGAAAGAGATTCATATTATTTTAATAGTGGATCGCTGACTGTTCACACCGACGACGAGTACTCGTTTATAGCAGCGAAAAGAGCTATCAATGAGCGTACTCGCTCAGTGACGCTCCCTTGGCGGGCAGAACACTCGCTGAGAGAGAAAGACTCGCGCGTGGTAAATACGCATACCAGCGAGTAATCGTCCGGCTCCGTCGCGCACTCGCTGTTCATTGCCCGCCAACTCGCTTCTAGTTGCTAGACTTACCAGCTTCTCACTAATCGTCGGCGGTGGGACAGGTGCCTTAAGGTCG
Organism: Cosmia pyralina; assembly: GCA_946251885.1. NCBI lineage: Eukaryota > Metazoa > Arthropoda > Insecta > Lepidoptera > Noctuidae > Cosmia > Cosmia pyralina. The sequence continues at coordinate 21,819,834 of OX276360.1, forward strand.
TGATGAATGTGATGAGGCGTGGCTCGTGAGGTGGTTACGGCTATAACTGGTCGGGTTACGGCTAGGCTCACCTCGTGGGTGTCGTAAAAGTTGATTTATGAGAAGATCATTTTAATAGGCGGTCTTTGTACTGTGATTAGCGGAGAATATTAGCAAGAAAATTATATAATTGTTTTATATCATCTACTTACTTATCTAAACCAATATTATAAAGTCAAAAGATTTGATTTTTTTGTTTCTTTGTTACGCTTTCACGGCTAAACGGCTGAACCGATTTTAATGAAATTTGGTATGGGGATACTTTGAAACCTGGAAAAGGCCATAGGCTACTTTTTATCGATAAACCAAGCGGGTGAAGGCGCGGGCGGAAGCTAGTGTAAATATAAACTGTTTAATTTATTGTTAGTATGTAATATCAGATCTAATATTTTCCATCAAGACCAAAGGCCGACATAACTAAAACGCTAAACAAAAAGAAAAAATAAAATGAGCAACATAATCCGAAATATTTTAGTTCTGAAATAATAAAGCTAGAAGTATACGAGCGTGCCTCGCCTAGCGGCTCACTGTATGTAGGGGCTTTGATGACGTATAAATTTGCGCGCCTCGCAAGGGATTTGCTGTGGCCAGCCAACCGCAAATAGCGCATTATTGGTAGTATTCTGTGTTTGTGAAATATGTGCTGCGACGACCGATATTGTAATATAAACATGTTCATAGATATATTTGTCTGTGTAATTTCATTCGCTACCCGTGATTTGATTATAGTTTGTGCAGGTATTTCTATTGTAGTGGTACAATTTGGAGGGTTGATATTCACGAAATTTTAGATAATTAAAATACCTTTGTTCTATTATACTTTCCAGCAATTGTTTGAAGCCTTTATTACGGGTAAAGTTTGCGTAAACTCAATGACAATAGTAAAGTTTTAATTTGTTACACCAATTAAGCTGCAGCTTACAAAATGTTTCACACTATTCTTAAAACAATTAATCTATATAAATAAAAAGAGAAGTCCTGACTGACTGGCTGACTGATTGACTGACTCATCAACGCCCAGCCCAAACCATTGGACCTAGAAAGCTGAAATTTTACACAGAGGTTCCCTTTGTAATGTAGACAAGGAATAAGGAAGGATTTCCCGGTAGGATGTTCCCGTGGGATATTTTCCGACATCCACGCAGGCGAAGCCGCGCGGGAAGAGCTAGCAACAAATAAGATCTACTAAGTTCATTTACACAAAAAACCAATAACATAAATTCCAAATGCAACTTCCATTATAACTAAAACACCTAACCTTTCTACAAAATTAAAACCACCCCAGTGTAAAATACATAACATTATCTTTTAAAACACTTTGAACTACATCTTCGTATCGAAAGGAGCTTTTAACTACGAAGGGTGTGGTATTAAACAGGCTTTGCCTTGTCACCGTGCTCGAGGCACTAGCCGACGTGCGACGTTGGAACCTAAGCTTTATTTATGTTCCTACTTTTATATTAACGGGTTTTCCGTTTCTTGTAGACTTGAAAATTGTTTAATTATAGACAGCGTTCAAGGGGCGTGATTTTTGTTAAGGAAAGTGCTTTTACCAACCTTTTAATTACCTATCCAGTTACTAAAAAGGTTATGAAGGTATCTGTACGTATTTTTAAGAATTTTGAATTGGTGTCGGGTTTAACTGTTAAATAATTTTTGAAGTATATTTGTATATACTCATTTTTTTTAACAAACGAGTACTTTATGTCTCTCGCACACTTCCGATATTGACAGAGTGAGATGGGTTGGTCGGGGTGGGGCCAACGCCTTTGTTTTGTTTTGAAATTGTTAAGGCCCGTTCATATTGAATTCTTCTAAAATTTACTGAACAGGAGACATCCCCGCCATAACTGACGCACAAACAATATCGTCTAGTTCACTCACTAAAACACTGCGACACGCCAGTAGTCGATGACTCAACTGAATTTACATGTAAGAGGTCAGTTTAAAAATAAAACAACAGTCTGTTTCATATAACATTGTTTACGCATACGAGAATATCATTTTCATACTGATTTGGTAATAAATCTTATGAATGATTATCACACTATCATACATTATAATAATCACACTAATATTATAAAGGCGAAAGTTTGTGAGTGTGTATTTGTGTCTTTGTATGTTTGTTACTTCTTCACACTCAAACGGCTAGATATGGATGAAATATGGTATGTAGATAGATGTGCATAGGCTACTTTTAATCCCGGTCTACGCGGGTGAAATCACGGGGCGCAGCTAGTAGGACATAAAAAGCAGATTATTTTTGTGTAGTAGGTATAACATGGCGAGTGAGGGAATTTGTTATGATTTGGGATTGAAATTGGGATAATTCGCTTAGGTCTGGTTTTCAGGACCTTGTTCAAAGGTTGTCTTTCGATTAGTAAATTGGCTGTCAATCTTATGTTTGCCACAGTAAATTATTCACTAAAATAATGGAATCCAAACATTTATTTTAAGATCTGACAGCTGATGCCATTGTTCATAGACTTCCAGAATACCAAGGCTTCCATAATCACAAGTGACGTCCCCACGTCAATCAAACCATTTAAGGCCACTTACAGACCAACGACACTCGATCGACGACAAGCGCTGCAGCGTAGTCGCCTTGCTGACGACCGTGGACGACGACGTCGTCGCCCAGTTGTGTCGTTGCAGTAAGTCCGTGCAATCGGCAACAAATAGTCTAGAATACGCACGTAAATTTCGAGTAAAATGAGTGACGATGATATTAGTGTTGATTTATTAATCAACTACGTCGCCGCCGCCAGGCGACGTCGTCGTCCACGGTCGTCAGGAAGGCGACTACGCCGCAGTGTTCGTCGTCGATCGAGTGTCGTTGGTCTGTAAGCACCCTTTCTTGGAAGGTTGCTTTAGATGTATGTGAGAGAGGGCTAATCGTTGCGCAAGGTGAAACAGAGCGGTTTCCTTTCAGACGTTTAAACATATACGAATAGATGATGAATTTGATAATAATTGTTTATTATAGAGCCGGAGGCGATTTCTCCGAAACAGATCATACGTAACATCATATAACATTAATAAACCTACAGTAGTTTATCTGGGCAGTGAATTACGGCCTGAATACGGATTAATTACCTACGGTCGCTCGGTTGATATAAACGCGTCCGTCCGTGCGTAACTGCCGCGCATTCGAACTGTTGCCTACTCAATGATATTATATAAATAAAGAGGTAGATATGGCACTAGCGCGCGCAAATTGTTGCAGACAAATTCAGACAATTGTTGTAATTTGATTTAGTCGGCTAATAGCAGCGAGCGAAACAAAGCGCGTCCGTGGCTTAGTAATATATCTAAATAAAATACCAAGCAATCCCTTTCTGTGTCATACGTTCCGTATTATCTATCACAGTCGTAGTTGAAAACTACTGTTTATGTAAGTACCTACAGTTGTAATAACAACGCAACGATATCTGAATGCCGCTCAGTATGAACGAAGCGTGTCTTTCCTTTATAACATCGTTGTGCCTACTGGTTAGTTTAGACTGAGATTTTGAAACGCGTCGTTTTGGCCGTTTTCTATGAAGATAAACTTCTGTAACATTATTATTCCGTGGTAAGATCAACACAAATAATAGGCCCTAAATCAGGCTAAAGCTTGGACTACACTGCACAACACACCCAAGACCTCAAACCAGCCCATCTAAAATTGGAACACATCCTAATTTGATATCGGTACCCTTTCCGTCTGTCAGTCATAACGGAATTCAATTGTGCCCTATCATGGCACATAATACCGGCTCGTATACACGTACAATTTTATTCATTTATTCAGTGGCCTTAATATCTGTGGGTTACGTTTTTTTCAGAGGGGAGATGGTGAGGCAATTGGATAGTTGCATCTCATTTCATTGATGTCAGAGATGTAAACAGGTAAGTTAAAGTCGAAGGCTTAAAATGTGGTTCCAATAAGCAATTTTTAAGGTATTTTTCATTTTTTACCAAGAAATTGAGTTTAGAACTAATTATACATAATAATTGATGTCAAATACATTTTTGTCAAAGAATATTTATCAGAGAACTTGATTAAATATTTCCAATATTTTGTTGTGTTCTCCGAAGAATCTTTATAATCAAATTAATAACTTTACCCAATATTGCTAGCTTTATGCCTGGAAATTAAAACGAACATTCGAAAAGCACGCTTTACTTGAAATATTAATAAACAGTAGTGGCTTTGTGTTACGATACTGTCAAAATTATTTTCAGCGAAGCGCTTGCAAAAAATAATAAAACTGGATCTTGCTGAAAAAGCAATTAACGCACATTCTGTACAGTGTCGAATTGCCCGTCCGTTGCTGGGACGTATCGCCGTGTGGACCTGCTTTTATAACTCGTTTACTGAACAAAGAATCCGTACAAAATAACCAAAAAGAGATGAAAATGATAGAACATGGTAAATCGTCTATTTTATACGATTGATTATTATGTAAGGCGTAGTGGACTAGATATTTAGCTCTCTTTTATGCATTACATAATACTCGTATATAATGGGAGACTATTCTCATGTGGAAGTGGGCACGACAAAAAACTGGAGGAGCTGATGATGGAGACCGCACATTGTTGCAACAATTTGCACCCTATCAAACTCAACTCAAACTCAAAGCATTTATTACAAATAAACTAATTACAGGCACTTTTGAATTGTCAAGGGGTCGGTCAGTCAGCAAGATGAAGCTAGTCAGCCGTTCCAAAGCGTAGTAAATACGCATGGAGGAGAACGGGCAAGAAACTCCACGGACACTATGTAATTCTTAAAAGTTCTCTAAAGATTTGTAATATTGTTATGATGTACATTAAATAGTATTTTATTAATCTATGTATCTTTCTATGGTAGATGGAACAAAATCTTACAGAAATGGTGGCTTAAACAAAGTGAGTGAAGGTAAATAGGTCAAGATGTGTTGAAAATAATGTCAAACATTCCTGAGGAGCTCGTGGCTACGTAAATAACAGCCGCACGAGTCGATCTATCAGGTTAAGCTACGCTTGCCGGGGTTGTCCGTGGATGGGTGACCATCTTTACATAACGAGACTCCTCCGTGCCTCGGAAAGCACGTTAAGCCGTTGGTCCCGGCTGTCATTCGTGGATCTTTGACAGTCGTTACGGGTTGTCAGAAGCCCGAAAGTCTGGCAACCAGTCTCACCAAGGGGTTTCGTACTACCCAGTAACTGGGTTGTGGAGGTCAGATAAACAGTCGCTCCATGTAAAATACTGGTATTCAGCTGCATCCGTTTAGACTGGAAGCCGACAATGCCGTAAAAGTGGCGAAGTTTTGGGCTAAAAAAAAATAAAAGTCTGCCACGCCATCGACACGACGAAGAAAGAGAATGGGGATTGAGAATCGTAGCAAGTGGTGTTCTATAGATTTTTTCTATGCCCGTGAGAAAAGGCATAATTTAGTAAACACCTTTATACAGTTATGTCTAGACTGTAGCAAATAACAAGTAAAAGAGATTCCCTAGCCCGCACTTGGATTTTAAATCTTGAATATGAGAATAAATTCATTGCCAAAATAGAACGTTAGCAATAGGCTCTCTAAAACCACACTAGTTCAGAGTTATGTTATGTTTAGGCCTCCAGTCCTCCCCAGTGGGATATTAAGTGAATTTTGCGTTTACTGTAATTTATATGTGCGTGTATTTTGTATTAAAAAGTTTTAGGCTCCGAGGTTGGCCGCCATATTGAAATGGTATTTATGCTAAGTACGTGAGGGTGGTTGACGTTATTTTTAATCAATTAGTGTGTTTATTGGCTAATATTTTTCTGATTTTAAATTACAAAGAGATTTCGACACAAAATTCGACCAATTAATTTGATCATAATAATTATTTATCATAGTATCTCTTTCATTCATCCTGACCAAACGATGAATATAGAAATAAAGAGGTACCTATGAAAGATAGCAAATGAAGTACATCGATTTTAATAAACTCACTTCAGTTACCAAGAAACCATCAAAGAAATCCATTCCTAAGAATATCACAAACCGATTCTAATAAAAACAAACAAAAAGATAAACTTTTAAAAGTAAAAGAAAATAAAAATCCTTCTAAGATATCAACGGTCTTGTAGCAGCCGTTCCTCCATTTCTTTCTTGATTCTCCGTTCCTTCGATTCCTCAGTTTCTCCATCCCCCGATTTCTCCATTCCCATAGTGCGCCCGAGATTAATTTTCCGAATCATTGGTTAGTTTCACACTACACTGGACTTCAAGAAGATGTTTCCATTACTCCGCTGTAACTTTGCAATTCTAATTTGCCTGCAACGCCGTCTGTCTGTAAAAATGTATTCGTCGTTTGAGAGTTATTTAAGACCTCATTGCGTTTAAAGTAGAGAAGTATTAAAAGATGTCAAGAAAATGGTACAACATCTGTTTATGATCACATAACAACATTCTACGACCACTGGATACTATTGCTTTTCTCAAATGTAAACACACAAAAATGTGATGAGATGGACTCAGGTATTAATTATTATTGAAGGTAATAAACACTAAGGTAACAACTCAGATCAACAAAAAAAGGAAGATGGAGCGCCGCGAACATCAAAATTGAAGCCAAAAAACCCTGCTCCTGTCAGTAAAATACACGCAACTAAAACCATAGTCTACGTTCTCAGTAAGTGACGAATCGTCGAGTTAACATTCTTAAAAAAATGCGTGAGTGTCGTGGAACACTCGGAAAGAAGTTCATGACAAAAAAAAGATGATGATGATTTTCCACGATGGAAAATTTGAACATTTTTGAAGCCGCCATCTTGGATTTTCATTTGACCTCATTATCGTTTTCAGCGACTTCTGAAACCGTGAAAATGACACCCATGACGAATAATTAGAAAATCTTCGCAGTCGCCATCTTGTATTTTCATTTTGACCTCATTATTATTATTATTTGTCATTATTGATAAACTAATTAAAAACAAAAAAAAGTTTTTTCTTCTTCAAAATAAAGAAAGAGTCGTGACGGAATTTCATGACGACATGACGGAATTTCGTGACGGAAAAATCTTAAATTTTTTTTCGCCTAGCCCCCATCCGCCAAGTTCGAACCGTCCGATAAGGAACTTCATTCCAAAAATAAAATTATGCCTTCTTGTGTAGTGAAAACTTGCAAAACAATAGCAAATCACTTATTAAGTCTCATGGAATCACTTTTTACTTGTAAGTACTTGAAATAACATAGTTTTTAGGGTTCCGTACCTCAAAAGGAAAAAACGGAACCCTTATAGGATCACTTCGTTGTCCATCTGTCTGTCTGTCTGTCTGTCAGTCTGTCAAGACCCTTTTTCTCAGGAATGCGTAGAGGTATCAAGTTGAAATTAATATCAAATACGTAAGTCTGTGGTTTTTTGGAGTCCTAAAAAACTCAAGCTTCTAAGTCAACGCAATAAAAAATACTGCCATTTTGCGACACATTTTGATACTCGTAATTATCGCAAGTAAATCAAAACCTATAGGGTACTTTCCGTTGACCTAGAATAATGAAACTTGGCAAGAAGCAAGGTCTCCTAGCACAAGTAAAGGAAAAAATAAAAACTTTTTACAAAAAAAGAAAACAACGGACTCCCAAAAAAAACACTGTAAGGTGAAAAATAACTTTAATTTCGGAAGTCGGTGTCTTTGGTTTTTTAGTTTCGGTTTTTGCCACCGACTTCCGAAATTTAAGTTATTTTTCACTTTGTAGTGTCTTTTTGGGAATCGGAGTTGTTTTTTTTTATGAAAAGTTTTTATTTTTTACTTTATCATCCGATCTCAAATAAAACAATTTGTTTTAAAATCAGACGACTCTGTAAAAAGTTATGCGTCGTCATACATAAAAAAAAAATATACGTGTCGATTTGAAAACCTCCTTTTTTGTCGTCGGTTAAAAACAGTAGGTACAACATGTAGAATACAATGTTTTATTATGCTATCGTCTAAACGTTACAGTACTATCTGAAACAATGTTATCGACGAAAAAAGTACATTGTTCCTACTCAAAAAATATGCTCAAAAGTAATACAATACCACTAAACACAATATATTCTTCTAAAAGCTACAACACTTAGTACCAACGTGATGTAAATTGGGACTGCTTAAGCCGCGCCTCAACGTAATATATTCCGAATAATTTACGTAATCAGATGTATTACTGCACAGGCTGGGTCGGAATATTGCCACAAAGATGGTTATTGTCTGTGGTGAAAGAATGTTGGAAACATGTTTATAATGAGCATAAATATGAGCAGCAGTGATGGCCCAGTGGTAACGGCCCTGACTTAAAAGTTCTAGGTCGTGTGTTCGAACCCAAACAGGCGCTAATTTGTGTAAATTATTTGATCACGGGCTGCTCTCAAAACGGTGAAGGAAAACATCGTGGGGAAACCGGCATGTCTTAGGACCTAAAATTCGAAGACATGTGACACCTACCAAACCGCACTTGGGCTGCGTGGTGGATTACGGCCCACTCCCTCTCACCGAGAGGCCTGTGTCCCAGCAATAGGAACGTTATAGGCTGATTATGTTACACAATATTATCATTATTTCGTACACATGTAGATTAATTATTTCAGCGTAGGCTTATCGTTTAGACTGAAATTAGCAAATAGAATATATTATAAGTTAGAGAGGATAAAAAATACCTACATGAATATTTTTTTTTTTTTTTTTAATTATTAAATCCGAAAATCACAAGTCTTGAAATGACTACGGCCAACCATCTTGCAAAAATTCAAAAAGCAAATTAATATTTAATCTCAAAAATTCACCCTACATTTTCCATTCACCCACCATCACCTCAAAATGAAAATTAAACCATAATCCAGTAATTTTTTTCACTACCGTATAAATTGGCAATTTAATTTGAAATTCACATAACATATTATTTCTGGTAACGGTGGAACCCACCCTGTATTAATTTTCAGGGAACACAGTGTATTATGCGAGGTCTGCGCTTAACGATTACATAAATATTTATGTAACTTTATAAATATTTATAAAGAGGTGTCGCTCGCGATCAGTTTCATGTGGTTTTAGTTCGTTATAATCGGTGTTATTATAGGCTTTAGAGGGTTGTTATATTTGGTGATAGTTGCTCAATTTGTATGGTTAATTTTGTTTGTATAGGCTACTATTAAAAAGGGAAGTTGATGTAATGTCAAGCTTTGGTCCTATGTGAACGGATTTGTGATCGCAGATAGTTGTAATAAGCAAACAGAATGATAACCACTGTGTGTTTGTTAAAAATATAGGTAGGTAATTTGCCTAGCCAGGTTTCCGGGAGATCCCTTTACAGTCTCCCCAGAGATGTGCCCTAACAGGCGTTGCACAGAGGGGGTTCCGGATTGGTCTTTTGAGAGGTAACGGTGCCCCTTCCATGTGCAGATGATGACCACCGGGGTGGTTTTAGTGAGGTAAAAATCCCACACTCCCCGGTCTTTTCCCCAAAGCCCGGGTGCCTTTTGAAGGTTTCCCACGAAAACAAAAAAAAAAAAAAAAAAAAGGTACCGAAGTTTTACAAAGTGATACACGCTGAATAATTAAGATTAAAAAATATTAACAACAGAGTTCACTTAAAATAAGTTTTCTTTAATAACTAAACTAGCTTTTGGTCGCGGCTTCGCCCTCATGGATGTCGGAAAATATCTCACGGAACCGTACTAGAAATCCTACCTTATTAATTTCAGCTTTCTATGCTCAAGGGTTTGGGCTGGGCGTTGATGAGTCAGACAGTCAGTCAGAAGGCCAATTCTCGTAACTGTAAAGCTCAAATTCAAGGCGCAATCTCATGCCAGCGACAATCAAATGTCAAAAATGTAGGTAAACGCTATACAATTTTTGACAGATTGACACTGAGATGAGATTACGAATGTTGTTAAAAATACGGGAATTGCCCCTCTGGACTTCTCTTTTTATTTATATAGATTTAATTTTGGAACAGAGACCACACAAAAGAAAAAATGTCTGATATTTTTCCAGTATAATAATATCTACATGAAGGTTCACCATAAAGGTACCCTCACACGGTATAAATACTAGTCCTTTTGTCGATGTACCCTCAGCTTTCCTTTTTAGTAACGCGAATATAATAGAAGCGTACGTGAGGGACTAACACATAAACTGTTAGGTTTGTGGTCGTGTGCCCGACACTAAGTGAACTCAGAATGGTGTGTTTTTGTTCGAAAGTGTTTTATCTGACAACGCTAAAATAGTGTGCCATGGTCTAGAGAAAAAGCGGTTGGATGACTAGGAAATAGTTATGTTATCTTGTTGGGATAGGTGAAAGGGAAAAGAGTACCTAAATTAAAGGATTTAGGGGATGCTTTTGCATAGCAGTGGGTTATAGTATGGGCTAGTATACAGGGTGTAAGTGTAAACAGCGGCAATCTTTTAACGAGTCATTGTACTCATCATTATGAATAACTTTTACAATGGGACCTAACCTGAAATCCAAAAAAAAAATCTGCTGTTCAGTACGAACAGCGATAAAATCGCTCGCGATTTGCTCCCATAGTAAAAGTTGTTCATGAATACAATGACCCCTTAAAAGATTGCCACTGTTTACACTTACACCCTGTATAAAAGTATGCTATCAGCAGACTTTTTAATGTAGTCCTCAAGTCAAACTCAAACTCAAACTCAAAGCATTTATTTCAAATAAACCAATTACAGGCACTTTTGAATTGTCAATGGGTCGGTCAGTCAGAAAGATGAAGCTAATTGCCCATTCCAAAGCGTAGTAGATCCCTATGGAGAAGAACGGGCAAGAAACTCCACGAACACTCTTTTAAATCATAATATTTTTTACAAAATAATGGTTACATCGTTCATGTTGAAAATGTACATGTGAGAACAATGTAGAAAGGCGTGCACGTTAAAAAGCGCCCGTAATAAAAAGATAAAAACTAAAACAACTAAATTAAATATTAAAATTAAAAATAAGCCATGGCGGCTAAGAGACTAAGTACTTAGTATACTTATTTTTACACAAGAATGTAGGTATCTATCTTGGTTTGGATTGTTTTGCAATACAATCTTAAAATTACATTAATTAATAAACAATCAAGCGTGAATCACTGAAATAAATTACCATTGTCTGTATCAAGAGGTCTTTCCAATCATTTTGAACAATATGTAACCACTGTAGTCAGTAATGAACCCTTTGTTTTCAATAAAGCATCACACACAATTAAAAAAAAAAAATTAAAAAAATAATAATATAAAAAAATAAAAAATAATAATAATAATTAAAATTATATTGTAGAGTTTGTACTCGTACATGTTATTTTGTATATAAATAAAGAACATGAAGTCTGTCACATGCATGCACGAGTACAGTGGGCTGCATCAATTGTGTACGCCAGTTGTATTAAAATTTTAATACATATTTCTGAGCTGTACCCCGCATCAACAATGACAAAACATGACTCTCTAGCAACAATACAGGGGGCCGACTACACTAGGTTTGTTTAACAAAATTTTTGCGAAACATAGCCTTCAAATTTCAGATACCTACGGATTTTGGCATTTAAGACAAGAAACATGTCAATAACTTAAGAAACATGTATGTACAATACAACTATTTACTTAATGTCCCTCGGTAATCGTCGTATTTTCGAATACAAACGAATGCTAATTTATAACAATAACTAACACAACAACACACAATTAACAAATCTATATACTTCCAAGTAGATTGAGAGCGTCCGGTCTGCACTAAGTGCAAAGGGCAACTTATTAAGAGGCTACCGAGCGCGCAGTGGCTCCCTCATCGTTTGTTAACCGACTTCAAAAAGGAGGAGGTTATCAATTCGTCGGAACCTTTTTTTTTTATTTTTTTTTTTATGTATGTTCCCCGATTACTCGAAGATGGCTGGACCGATTTGGATTGTTTTTGTTTTATTCGAAAGGGTATACATCACAGTTGGTCCCATATAAAATTGATTAACTTTGCTTCGGTAGTTTTTGAGTTAGCTTCAAGAATACGTATTTTTTCCCCAGTTTTATATGGATGATGTTCTAGGTTGTTTTGCAGGTAGTTGTATTAGAATTTGTGTGGGGTAGGTTCCACAACTAAAAAGTGAAAAATAAAAACTTTTTTACAAAAAAATACAACCGACTTCCAAAAACAACTACAAAGTGAAAAATAACTTTAATTTCGGAAGTCGGTGGCAAAAAACGAAAATACATTTAACTAGACACCGACTTCCGAAATTAAAGTTATTTTTCACTTTGTAGTTGTTTTTGGAAGTCGGTTGTATTTTTTTGTAAAAAAGTTTTTTTTAGTTATTTCTTTTGTTTCAGAATGAAATGCAGAAAATAAGCCAGAAAAATAATAATAAAAAAATAAACGGAAAATAGTGGCCACTTTATTCCGTTTTAACGATTATAATAAAACTTAACAATATAAAGCTACTATTTGTAATAATAATAACGTATAGTCTTGTGGAACACAACTATTCCGGCTTATTTTCTGCATTTTCATTCTAAAATAAAAGAAATAACCAAACAAACGATGAGGGCGCCACTGCGCGCTCGGTAGCCTCTTATAATCCAACGACTGACGAAACACGAAGTTTGCCGAGGAACATTAAGAAATAGTTATACTGTACCCTGTTACGTCACCAACGCCCATGAGGCATAATATGTGATAATTATAATTACTGAGATGTAAGCACTCTTAATCTCATTTTAAGTGTTAAATAAATTAATAAAATTCTTTAAGCATAAGATTATGTATTTGATAAATGATAATGATAATAATATAAATGATGTTTATTTCTGTTAGATGTAATAAGGGAACACGTTAACGTGTCTGTTTGTTTAAATCTATTAAATATCAAAACTAAATATCAATTTTAATTTTGTATCGTTGGTTTGGAAACATGTCGGCAAACCCTTATATGTTGCATTATAAAGGCTATCTATAGTATTTATGTTAGATTACCTTAGTCAGTATTGAATTGATTTTGATGTGTCTTGGTTAAGTTAGATAATTATGTACAATAAAACACTGTTTCCAATATTACTGCTTTAGGCGTGCTATCCGGCTGCTCGGATAAGACTACGAGTGCCGCGCATCGCCCCGCATCGCCCCGTACTCCCTCTACCGCGCAACCCCTTTTTTTTTGTGGATGGGAAATCATCAAATGACTTCTCCCGCTCTGGGCAGAGCGGGAGGGCGTGTCAGACTTTTACTGACTAATACCCACCCATGTTCCTTCAGTTGCCCGTGCCAGGGCCACGGTATCTCTTTCGAACTACCCGCGACCCCGGCGGCATCGGCCCAATTGACCCCGTCACTGCTGACATCTCTTTGAGGCGCGCGTGGAACACAACGCGCCGTCGACCCGGGCCTGGTCCTTACCGGACGGCGAGCTGCCCATTACTCGTCGTCCGCAAGCCCGCGCCTACGGTGGCCGGGAATCGGCGATCGATTCCCGCCGCCCAAGGCGTCTCCCACGGCGGCTAGGGGCACGAGGGCGCGGCCGTTGCCTCACCCTCACGCGTTCCGCTTCCTCCTTTGCGAGCATTACTGCTTCGCAGAAGGAGGTGACGGCCTCCCATGCACTCTCGCTCCGCACCATGGCCTGGACCAGGTTTGGACGCGAGAGATCGTCACCGCCGATCGCCTCCATGAGAACACGGCGGTGCTCCACCCAAGCCGGGCAGACCTCCACTGTATGCTCCACCGTGTCCTCCGGGCGATCCACACAATGGTGACACCCGGGCGTTTCCTCCCGCCTTATCCGAAACAGGAACCTCCCGAAACAACCGTGTCCGGTGAGGACCTGCGTCAGGCGGAAGGTGAGGACGCCGTGGCGCCTCTCCAACCACTCCTCAAAGAGGGGACTTATCGCCGCAATTGTGGCGTGCCCAGCGCTGGGTTGCGACAATCGCACTCTCCATGCCGCCATGAGATCCCACCGGAGCTCTGTCCGCTGTACCGTGATTTCTCGCGGCAGCGGAGTTACGCCCCAGCGTTTCGCCTCTTCGCGCCACTCCCACACGTGCGCGAGACCGCGCAACCCCTATCATATTACGCATAACTTATTTATTAAACGTTACAGATTTCATAGTTTAGTATAGGATTAAAGGAAGGCTTCGTTTTTCTAGTAAATATTATAATTACAGCCAAATAATTGCACACCACAATCGTAGTAAAATGTGCAATTGTTTCTTATTTTAAACTTTGTGTGTAATAGCCACGGACTAAAAAAAAGCAGGACTCCGCGCCACGCATATCGAAAGTGAAGCACAGTAAGTATGCTGGGACCGTTTGCACAAACATGCGCCTCACGCACACATTTACATCATAGTATGCCGACCGGCCAGGCAGCCGCCATTACGTGACATGACGGCGTCTTTGTCAAATCATGCACATACACTCACTTTCGATATGCGTGGCACGGAGTCCTTCTTTTTTTCTAGTCCGTGGTAATAGCCTAAATTGTTTTAAGTGTTTACCCTTAGTAAAAGTTGAAATTGATATGATAAACAATCTGTTTTTGCTCAATGATCTAGACTTAAGCAGGCGGCTTATCTCAGAACACATAAACCACGAATAAAACAAATAGTATATACTGAAAAATCTATCTGTATTTATAAAAATATTTCACCACAACCCATACGTTTGTTCAATCTCAAACAGACCTACCACTAAACATACTAAGTCACGTACCTACCAAACATATTTACAAGGAATATCGTGGCAAGTTCTCTAACTTGTGTGCTAACTCGCGATAACTTCTAAACTGATATAGGAAGGAAATAAAAATACTTAAGTACGTTTTAAGTGTAACTTGGAAGAATATACAGTCAGTTGAATCCAGGGAAACGTTCCTAGGGAATACAAAAGCATCAACGCGTAAGCGTGTCTCATCTATACTAATACTAGCTGTTATCCGATACTTACTAGCTACCTGTTACTTTGTCTGCGATCCAAGATGAAAAGTAGCCTATGTCCTTTTCCATGTCATGATCTACCCATGTGCCAAATTCCACCAAAATCCGTTCAGCTTTTTTAGCTTAAAAGCGTAACAAAAAAAAAACAAACAATCTTTCCATTTATAATACACTATCTGCGTCTCGCAGTTTCACCCTCGTAGACTGGGATAAAAAGTAGCCTATGTGTTAATCCAAAGTATAAGCTCTCTACATACAAAATTACATCGAAATCGATCCAGCCGTTTGAGCGTGAAGAAGTAACAAACAAAACAAACACACTCACAAACTTTCGCCTTTATAATATTAGTAGGATTAACTAGGAAGTTTGGATAATAAAGTGTAAGTTTGTATGTCGGGGTAATTAATCTTCGGAATAATCCGCTTCCGAAAGTTCTTTCACTATTGGGAAGCTACAGTTTTGCAGAGTGTCACAGGATATATTTCATGTTAAAACAAGAAAGGAGACGGAAACCTTAACATATAATCTTGTACTCGATTGTATGAATAATAGCCTTTAATCAGCCTATCAGATCCGCCCATTACTGATCAAAGGCAATGCAACTTCAGATACCACCGTAAAGTAATATTTTATTCCGGATTAAAGTTTCATAACAAAAAACTGTTGTTATTGGCTCAAAATACCATATGTTAAAACTTAAAGTAGTAATTACTAATTATTATTATTATTATTTATTCAGTATCAAGTAACATAGACTCATTATTATTTTCATTATTTACACAATTACAACAACAATACACAAACAAATACAGTAAGATTAATTAAATCTCAATTAAATCAAATTAATCAAATTAAATTACATTAAATCAAAATCTTAACAAATTAAAATAAAATCAAAATTACGTCAAATTATATCAAATTAAAATTAAATACATACATTATAATTATAATTTTCTAATCGGCATTGGAACAGTCACATGCCTGCCACAGCCATGCCGGACATAAGGACAGTCCAGCCTGTCAGCGATCATTGCCAGGATGGCATTGCTAATACCACTGTGTGTACTATTAATGCCACTGTGTGCAGTGTCAGTAAGTCATAGGCTGTATGACAAAGACTGTATTGTCTGTGTTAAAAAGAAATATACTTCCTTCCGTCTTGGCAGTCGAGCACGTTTGTTTCATTTCAGAAACCTAGATATAAAATATCAAATAATAACAAAAACGAAAAAGTTATAATTTCTCTTTTACAAACTCGTAACCAAGTGGAAAAAAAAAACAAAATAAATAGCAAAATATCAGAGCAGGTAATCCTTCTCCAGCTCCACGTCATTTCCAATCTCATTTAGAAACAGACAGCTTAGAACCTAATTATCCCAAATAGTATATTCAGTATTTATCCGCCTCCAGGTAAAGGGTCCTCTTGATGATACAACTAAATCATATCTCATCATAAAATGTACTCGTCAAGTGAGCACATAGCCTAACCTTTTGACCACAGTATAAACCAGTAACACAACTACAGTTCTTTCACAGTTTATTTTAGCAACTCAAACAGCAACCTTATTGCAAAGAAAATAAAGATCATTGTTATTTTGACAGTGATGCAAAATCAGAGGTAAAATAAGTGAAAGGTCTTTTGACTATTTTATTATGATAAGCAGAATAACAATACTGGTTATCATAATAAAATGTAACCTACGATAAAATCATTTGAAAAACCGAGGTAACCAGCTTTTTGATGTGACAGCCTCAGAACAGAATATTGTATCAACACTGTTGTCTTGTACCAAAACAGCTTTTTCAGTACCTACATTTGATGACCGTGAGACTGTTTTTTATTGCAACTGTTCGTACCATTATTATTTTTTTAGAGCGAAAGTCTGTTTACCAGATAGTCTTGAATCAGACAGTCAGCGCACGAGCTTATACGTCATATACCTGTGTGAGTGAGTCAATTCAGGCGTTTGTTCGCAGTTGTTCTACTGCTTATTGTATTTACTGTGCTGGCCTGAGGCAGTTCTAAGAACATCGATCCCGGGTACCCTGACCCTATTTCGTACTATCCGTGGGTATGTAACTTTTGTTTTGACGGGTTTTATCTAGAATTCCAATGCTATCTCGGTTTTATGTTAGATTTTGTGAATGTCGTAGCTTTCGTTTTGGTAGTTTTTTAGAGGGTAAAGCTTTAGTACGAAGATTTGATTTACAGTGTATGTATTTATCTTGTTTTATTTCTGCAAACCCTGATGTTGATAAAATCAAAATAATAACAAGAATATTAAGGTGGTATGTAAAACGCAAACTGGGCGGGAATAAGAAAGTGACACATGCGAGAAAAACCGGCCAAATGCGTGTCGGACCACGCACAATGAAGGGTTCCGTAGTTGGGATGAATTTATCTTAAGAACAAACTTAACATTGTAGTTGAAAAACATGATCTCCCATACATTCCAACTGTAAATGTAAGTTTGTACTCACAATATTGATAGATTTACCATGTTATTTTAAGACCACAGACTTCTTATAGGTTTTCCTGTAATCTATAGGTAAAGATCTATTTTCTGTATTTTTTTCAAAATTTTAGGCTCAGTAGTTTCGGAGATAAAGGGGGGGAATGGTCAATTTTCGTCTATTTTCTTAATTAACTTTAAAACGATTTATTTTAAAATTATAAAAAAATATATTTGAGACCCTCATAGTAACCCCTTTTATTTGATTTGCCACATGGTGTAGTTTCCAAAACTTTTTTTTTAAATTTTCTTATTTGCCCCCCAAAAGTGACCTTTATATTCAAAATTCATTTACTTACTTTACCCGTCCGTGTTTGGGTCACAGAAATTCATATGTGTACCAAATTTCAACTTAATCGGTCCATTAGATTCGGAGCAAATTGGCTGTGACAGACGGACAGACAGACACACGAGTGATCCTATAAGGGTTCCGTTTTTCTCCATTTGAGGTACGGAACCCTAAAAAGAGAGCGCAAAAATGCGCTGGAACCAAAATAAAAGCGACAAATCAAATAAAATTGTTTAAAAATAAATTAATCTATCTACCAAAACAATGTTCAGCCAAAGTTTTCAATTACCTAATACGCACATTTCGAACGCAATTTTGCAACGAAATTACTTAGGATTTTAGAATTACAGAAAAAAAAAAACATAAAAAGTTGAGGTCTTTTCGGAATTAAATTCTATTGAGGAAATTTAACCCAATTGTGTTTTCCTTCAGTTAGAGTACTAATCAAACACATAAACAATAAACAAACAAACACAATAAACAATAATCATCAAAAAACATAAACAAACATTAAACAAACATCAATGGTCAATAAACATTTTTTTATTTTTTTTTATTAGCCTAAATTGTGTCCCACTGCTGGGCAAAGGCCTCCCCTTTTTCTTTCCACACCTCCCTGTCTTGAGCGATCTTTGGCCATGTTGGCCCTGCAAACCTTATCAGATCGTCACACCACCTTCGCCGTGGCCTGCCTCGACGGCGATGTCCTCCCTCAGGCGTCCGGTGGGTGACGATCTTTGCCCATCTCAATAAACATTATATCCAAAAATTAAATCCATACATGCTGCAATAGTAAAATAAATGGTTACGAATAATGCCCCAATTTATTTTGGTATCACCTTAAGTCATCATCTGCCTAGCCTTTTCCCAACTAGGTCCCAACCCGATGCAGCTGAATACCAGTATTTTATATGGAGCGACTGCTTATCTGACCTCCACAACCAAGTTACTGGGTAATACGATACCCCATGGTAAGACTGGTGCTCAGACTTTCGGGCTTCTGATGACCCGTAACGACTGTCAAATATTCAAGAATGACAGCCGGGACCAACGCCTTAACGTGCTTTCCGAGACACGGAGGGGTCTCGGTATATAAAGATGGTCACCCATCCACAGACCGAAAGCGTAACTTAACCTGATCGATCGACCCGTGCGGCTGTTATTACTTACTAACTGTCATTTTGGAATTTATTTTTAAAACAATGACTTATTGTCAATTATTTTCTATTTTCTCAGAGTAATTACCAAAATAACTGTAAATACCAACGATTTATGAATTATTCAGAGGAAATTATCCTTTGATTTAAATTTAATGAAATAGTCGCGAAAAACCTCTAGAAATGTTACGTTGCCAGCCCGCGCGCGATCAACGCTCTTAACCCAACTAAACTTGCAAGTGGGGCTAAGGTATGTATGCTCACGACTGTAGAACAAATCCCTATAAATTCCCAAAGTGACTCCATCACGAAAGCCTACACTTAGCAAGAAATGGTTCTCGATGTAAGACAATAGGTAGTCTATACATCGGGTATAAAGGAACAAATCGTCAGCCATTTGTCGTTGGGACCTACATTATTCAGTTTCAATTGAATTTCTCGATTTAGGTTCTCTAGGAGGGACCAATATGTACGGTGACCAAAATTAAGCGTGCTTCTTCGCCAAATCGTGCGTGGTAATAACAAATATCGCTTGACGTCTGCTGGTAAGTATTTGGTCGGCCTCGGGATAACGAACGTGATCGTGAGCGGAATGATCTATATGATGATCTTCTTTGTCTTGATCTGTCCATTTTCATTGCTACAATTTCCCGCGTGAGTTGCGTGATGGCTTCTCGAAGGTCTGGCTCTGGCTGCGAATGATTACTTTCGTGTCGTGACGTAGACGTTGACGGCTGTTTGCATGCCCAAACCGAATGAACTTCTCGGTTCTGCTCGTGCATCTTATCAGCCATGGCTGCAAGCACGTCGAGTGTGGCTTCTTCGTTGACCGATAGTACGGCACGCGTGGAGGCAGGCAGGTGCCTCATCCACAGTATTTTCAGAGTGGTATCGGGCATCTTGTCACGTGCTGGCTCCCTCATGCTACGCAACAGCTGGGATGGTTTTTGGTCTCCTAAGTCCATCTCGGTGAGCAGCTTTTGCAGTTGCTTTGTCTCCGACTCTTCATAAACGGATAACAGTCTCTTCTTAGCATCCTCGTAGCGCCCAGCGCGTGACTTACTCATGATGATGTCGCTTATTTGCTCGACGTCCGTCTTCTCTAGGTGAGCTATTAGGAGGCTGAACTTGGCCTCATCGCCGGGCTTCTGTGGGTTGACAACAGTTTCAAATTGTGCAAACCAGAGAAGTGGTTTGTCACGCCAAAACGTTGGTATGCGTGATTTTATGGAGACGGTCGCTACCTCGTCGTCGTTCGGCATTTTAATGCTGTTCGTCGGGGTCACCAAATTTACCAGTTGAGATAAAATGAAACAATTTTCGGATTGAATGACTTATAATGACAGACTCGTTTTCCTTTTCCATTTCATTTGTTAACCTAGTTACAGGTGTCTATGATCAATACTATTATTGACCAATCACGGACGAGCGGGTCGTTTCTGTACGCAGTATAAATACTGCGGGTCGCGTCTCGCAGCCATAGATAAAATACTATAAAAATAATACTCGCAGCGTTAGTTGTATGGCCGCGCACGCTGCGCGCGGATCTTAATGCCAGCTGCTACATAACTCCCCCCCAGCAAAGCGTCGCACGATGCGAGTGGTATCTCGCACACGGCGTCAGCCAGCGTGTAAGTAGTGCAAAGCGGTGGCTCGGCACGATGTCTGCGAACGCCTAGGGCTGCGGTGGCGTCAACTTGCACGGAGATGCGTGGACGCAGTGTTCGCGCTGTGTGCCTTTCACTTTTGGCTTAGAGCGCGTCCGTGGTCCGTCTCGGGCGGACATTTAGTTTACATAGCGAAGCGTACGGTGGGTCTGGAGGTGCGGCCGGATCGCGTGACGTATGTCGATTGTTCACCTGAACGACTTGCTGGTACTTCGGTGTTAGGCAGGAATGCAGGCTTCAGTCGGTCTATGCTGATATTTACTTGTCGATCTTTGATTTTTACTGTATACACCTTGTTCTGTCTCTTCAAGACACGATACGGGCCTTCGTAGGTCGGTGTTAGCGGCCGGCGGTACGCGTCGGTTCGTATGAATACATGCGTACATACATGTAGATCGTCGTGTACAAACATTGCGCGGCGATCGGTGTTGCGGCGGACGGCTTGCATCTTTTTCATTGCGTTGGTAATGACGTCACTGAAGTGTGTATTTGTGTTTGTATAAACCGACGTTTCTCCACACATTTCGCCGAGTAGTCGTAGCGGTTTACCGTATAGCGCTTCTGCTGATGACACATCTGTGTTTTCTTTTATTGCCGCACGAAGTCCCAGTAATACGGTTGGCAATTCTTGCGTCCAGCTTGTGTTATGTAGTCGTGCCGTCAATGCTGTTTTGAATGATCGATGCCACCTTTCAACCATTCCGTTCGCCTGTGGATGGTAGGCAGTGGTCCGTGTTTTCTCGATGCCCATTCTATTCATTAGTGTTTTGAATAAATGTGATTCGAACTGTGTTCCTTGATCGCTTGTGATCCTTTCTGGGCAACCAAATCGCACTATCCATCCTTCATAAATGACCGTTGCTATAGTGTTGGCTTCCATGTTGCTGACTGGGAATGCTTCTGGCCATTTCGTTGCTCGGTCGATGATGGTAACACAATACCGTTTGCCATCGGATATTGGCAGTGGTCCGACGATATCTATGTGTATGTGCGTCAGTCGATCTGCTGGTGGGTATTCTTCTAGCGGCGATATGGTGTGTCGCTGCACTTTAGTTCGTTGGCAGGTTATGCAACATTTGGTCCACATACTGACGTCTTTGTTCATGCTTGGCCAGAAAAAACGTTGTGTGATCATCTTCCTAGTTGCTCGGGTGCCGGGGTGACTCAACTCGTGCATGGCGTCGTAGGCTTTTCTTCGTAGCTCTGGTGGCAGGTATGGTCGTACGTGGCCACTTGATGTTTCGCACAGAATTGGCTTACTAGCGTTGAATGGACGTAGCCGTTCGAATCGAAGCGTTTTGTTTTTCGTGACGTCAGTGAGTTGTTTGTCGCTCTGTTGAAGATGGGCCAGTTCGTCATAGTCGATTGGTGAAGGAGTGGTTATTGCTTCGATTCTTGATAATGCATCGGCCACAACGTTGTCCTTTCCTTCAATATGGCATATCTTCATTGTGAATTGACTGATATAGTGTAAGTACCTCGTGCGTAACGGTGTTTCTGTTTTGCTGTTTAGCCGTAGAAGTGCATGTGTTAACGGCCTGTGGTCTGTGTAAACCGTTATTTCTCTACCCTCAAACATGCGCCGAAAGTGCCGTATTGCCAGGTAGATCGCCAGTAGTTCTCGATCGAACGTGCTGTATTTCGTTTGCGCTTCTGTTAGTTTTTTTGAGTAAAAACCCAGTGGTCTCCAGCTGTTTCCTACACGTTGCTGTAGCGCGGCTCCAACACAGGTGTTTGAGGCGTCGCACATCAGTGATAACGGGGCATGAACTGAAGGGTGTGACAAGGTGACGGCGTTCTTGATGCTGTTTTTACAGGCTTGAAATGCTTCTTTATCTTCACTGTTGAAGTTCACCTTGGTCTTATCATTTTTTTTGCATGTTCGTAGATATTTATATAACATTGCCTGTGCGTGTGCGGCGTGCGGTATATTTTCTTTATAGAAGTTCAATATACCAAGGAATCGTCGTAATTCTTGTATTGTGGTTGGTTCTGGATAATCGGATATTGTCTTCACACGATCTTCTGTTGGTTGGATGCCGGCTTCAGTCAATATGTAGCCAAGGAATTCTAGTTTCCTTTGCCCGAAAACGCATTTCGACACGTTTATTCTTAAACCATGTTCTTTTATTCTTTTGAACAGATCATCTAAGTGTCTTCTGTGGGTTTCTTGGTCTGGTGAGGCCACGAGAATATCGTCGACGAATGCAAAGACGTGGCCCATGTCACCGAGAACATTGTTGATGTGCCTTTGAAAGGTTTGCCCGGCGTTGCATAGACCGAAGCACATCCGTGGGAATTCGAAAAGCCCAAATGGCGTTATAACTGCCGTCTTTTCGATGTCTTCTTCCCGTATTCGCAATTGATTATATGCTTTCCTCAAATCAACCTTCGAGAATATCTTCATCCCTTCAAGGTGGTACGTGAAGTCTCGTAGTCGTGGTATTGGATACCGATCCGGTTTGGTGACGGCATTCAGTCTTCGGTAATCACCGCACGGTCTGTATTCGCCATTTTTCTTCTCTACGAGGTGGAGTGGACTCGCCCAAGGTGACTTTGATGGTCGGCATATTCCTTGTTCCAGCATGACTTGAAACTCCTTCTTTGCTGCTTGATATTTGTGTGGTGGCAACGGTCGTGCTTTATTGTACATTGGCGGCCCGTGAGTGACAATATGATGTTCTACTTCGCTGTTCTTCATGTTGTTGAAGTTCGGGGAAGTTATCTCGGCGTACTGTTGTAGAAGGTTGTGGAACGGGTCGGTGAGATTGATAGTGTGCACAGTGGGGGTTGCTACACTGCTTGCTATGCACCCGTCGATTGCCAGTCCTGTTTTCTTGTCAACTAGTTTCCTGGCACGTAGGTCTACGAGAAGGTCGTGATGGCGCAAAAAATCAGCTCCCAAGATCGGTCGTTTAACGGCAGCAACGATAAATTGCCATGATAAGGGGCGACGCAGACCAAGGTTAAGTTCTAGTCTCCTCTCGCCGTATGTGTATATCGGGGTGCCGTTCGCTGCATATAGCACTTCTTCCACCCGTTTCATTCCTTTCGTGTTAGGAATGACCGATACGTTGGCTCCGGTGTCCACCAGGAATCTCAAGTTATGTTGGTAATCGCAAACGTGTAGACGGTATGGTGATATTTCGTTAACCTCGGGTCCCGTCGCTGCCAAGGTCGCGACTAGTTTTCCTGACGCTTGAACTTGCACGGAGCTCTGCAGTTGCGTGCTTCTTCGCCAAATCGTGCGTGGTAATAACAAATATCGCTTGACGTCTGCTGGTAAGTATTTGGTCGGCCTCGGGATAACGAACGTGATCGTGAGCGGAATGATCTATATGATGATCTTCTTTGTCTTGATCTGTCCATTTTCATTGCTACAATTTCCCGCGTGAGTTGCGTGATGGCTTCTCGAAGGTCTGGCTCTGGCTGCGAATGATTACTTTCGTGTCGTGACGTAGACGTTGACGGCTGTTTGCATGCCCAAACCGAATGAACTTCTCGGTTCTGCTCGTGCATCTTATCAGCCATGGCTGCAAGCACGTCGAGTGTGGCTTCTTCGTTGACCGATAGTACGGCACGCGTGGAGGCAGGCAGGTGCCTCATCCACAGTATTTTCAGAGTGGTATCGGGCATCTTGTCACGTGCTGGCTCCCTCATGCTACGCAACAGCTGGGATGGTTTTTGGTCTCCTAAGTCCATCTCGGTGAGCAGCTTTTGCAGTTGCTTTGTCTCCGACTCTTCATAAACGGATAACAGTCTCTTCTTAGCATCCTCGTAGCGCCCAGCGCGTGACTTACTCATGATGATGTCGCTTATTTGCTCGACGTCCGTCTTCTCTAGGTGAGCTATTAGGAGGCTGAACTTGGCCTCATCGCCGGGCTTCTGTGGGTTGACAACAGTTTCAAATTGTGCAAACCAGAGAAGTGGTTTGTCACGCCAAAACGTTGGTATGCGTGATTTTATGGAGACGGTCGCTACCTCGTCGTCGTTCGGCATTTTAATGCTGTTCGTCGGGGTCACCAATTTACCAGTTGAGATAAAATGAAACAATTTTCGGATTGAATGACTTATAATGACAGACTCGTTTTCCTTTTCCATTTCATTTGTTAACCTAGTTACAGGTGTCTATGATCAATACTATTATTGACCAATCACGGACGAGCGGGTCGTTTCTGTACGCAGTATAAATACTGCGGGTCGCGTCTCGCAGCCATAGATAAAATACTATAAAAATAATACTCGCAGCGTTAGTTGTATGGCCGCGCACGCTGCGCGCGGATCTTAATGCCAGCTGCTACAACTTTTACACTACCTGCGAGTACAAAGTTTCCATCATTTACTTTCGAAAAAACCGAACTGTGCCGACACTGGTCCAATAACAGAGTGATGAAATTAGTGCGTCAATCTATAATAATTTAGGTGGGAATATAAATAAATTTCTATTGGTCGATTTATTCGCTGTATTTCGGTTTTTCCGAAGATAACGATAGGACCTTAACATTAGTTCGAAAGAGATACCGTGGCCCTGGCACGGGCAGCTGAAGGAACATGGGTGGGTTTTAGTCAGTAAAAGTCTGACACGTCCTCCCGCTCTGCCCAGAGCGGGAGAAGTCAGTTGATGATTTCCCATCCACAAAAAAAAAAAAGAAAAAGAAAAGGACCTTAACATTGTCGTACTTTATCTTCATCTAGGTATTGTTTATCCTCTCTAACTTACAATATATCCTATTTGCTAACTTCAGTCTAAACGAGAAGCCTATGCTGAAATAATAAAACTACGTGAGTACGAAATAGTGAAAATTAGTGTTAATTGTGAATTCAAATTAGTGCCCTTGAAATAATAATGTATACAAATATATAATTATATAAATACCAATTATAAATCTGAAGAGTTTGTTTGTCGGAACGCGCTAATCTCTAGAACTACCAGACCGATTTGATTTTTTTTTTGCATTGACAGCCCAATAATTCTCGAAGAAGGTTATAGGCTTTAACATCATGCTAGGAGTCTGAGGAGCCGAGCAAAAAGAAAAAAAAGCCAGAAAGAACGGTAAGCGAAAACGAAGTACTTAACAGCGCGGGCAGGCGATGCGACACGACGGGGTGGGTCGGAGGCACAAGAAATTTCACGCGGACAAAGTCGCGGGCAAAAGCTAGTCAATCAACTCAGCCAATCGCAGTCCACTGCTGGACATAGGCCTCTCCAAGGCTGCGCCACAACACTCTGTCCTCCGCCTTCCGCATCCAGTCTGCCACAGCCACTTTCTTCAGGTCGTCGGTCGGGACATGAGAAGCTAGTATAATAGATAATAGACTTCAAAATGATATTACTCCACCCAAACTAGAGTTATTAACATAAGACTTATTTGTTATGGTTTATTGAGAAAAAAATAATAATTTAAACAAAATATAAGGTTAATCTAAACTCACCTATCCCACATGTAACAAAACAAATTAATGTAGCATAACAAAATTAATACTCGTCAGCAGGCCGGCTGCACACGTAACCTCGATACGTCGCGCGTTTACATAATTATTAACGTATTACTCCGGCTCGTTTGTCACCCGCCTAATCCCACCTTAGCCGCACCTGTGCTCAGACAGCTCGGATAAGTCAGAAACAATTTTGTTTTAATACCAACGCCATGAGGGGATCGATGATGTACAGTCACGAGCACCAATATGTATACAGTTAGCAACATTCAAAAGCGATTTTCTCGTGTAATAGCGACTGGAACTTTGAGATAACACCTATTTCATAATACTATGGGTTCCAAAATATTATTGTTAGTAACAACATAAAATTACAATCAACACAGTAGGAGAAAATCACTTTTAAATGTTGCTTAGTGTATACATATTGGTGCTCGTGACTGTACTTTATGGTAAGGATAATAATTATGTGGGATATGGGATGGCTTGTGGCTAAGAAATAACATCCGCACGGGTGTATCGATAAGATTAAGCTACGCCTGCCGATGTTGGTACAGTCAGCAACAAAAGTCAATTAACACTTGCAGTTTTTAATCTTAATTACTAAGCGAAATATATCTGCCTAGCCTTTTTTCCCAACTATGTTGGGGTCGGCTTCCAGTCTAACCGGATGCAGCTGAATACCAGAATTTTACATGGAGCGACTGCCTATCTGACCCCCACAACCCATTAACTGGGAAATACGATACCCCTTGGTAAGACTGGTTGTCAGACTTTCGGGCTTCTGACGACCCGTATCGACTGTCAAAGATCCACGAATGACAGCCGGGACCAACGGCTTAACGTGCTTTCCGAGGCACGGAGGAGTCTCGATATGTAAAGATGGTCACCCATCCACGGACCGACCCCGGCAAGCGTAGCTTAACCTGATGGATCGACCCGTGCGGCTGTTATTATTTAGCCACGAGCTCCTCGAATTACTAAGCGAAATGTTTAATTCAAATCGAAACAGAAGTACTTACAAGAACGTTAACTCTTAACAGTTAACCGAAAAAACAGCAATTTATCGAATCATTTTGTGTTAATTTAGATGATGTCAAAAAGTAGCAGTGTTAATCGACTTCTGTTGCTAACCGTACGTGGATAGGTGACCGTCTTTACATACCCCTGTACCTCGGAAAGCACGCTAAGCCGTTGATCCCGGGTGTCATTCGTGAATCTTCGACAGTTGTTACGGGTTGTCAGAAGCCCGAAAGTCTGACAACCAGTCTTACCAAGGGGTATCGTATTAGCCAGGAACTGCGTTGTGTACTTGCATAACCTTCTTCATAAAAACAAGTATTATATAGAACACACTGCAAAAACAAACTAATCTAGTTTTAACTTGGATTATCCCATTAAAGGTACCAAAACACGAAACAACTCTCTCTTCACAATAATTATAACTCAGTCGGTTACATAACCACGTTAAACGGTTAACAATATATGAATTATATGATATGGGAAATTGATATTAGTAGGGTAGATATTAATGTTAATATTAATTGATGTAGATTGTTGAACTTGTTGCTATGAGATGGCATTCCTACATGATTAATGTATGGTTTGAGTAGTATGAAATGAAACATGGGTTTATTGTTTACTGACAAATAAATATGCACGGGGTATTTGAAGAAAACAGTCTGAGTGGATTTGCAATGTATACGTCGCAGCCAAATAAAAAAAAAAGCCTAAAAAAAATAAAGCATTAAAAAAAAATTCAGTTAACCGCCTAGTCTTTTAATTAAACGACGCCGTTCAACTAGCGGTCTGAATGATATTCAATTATAGGTTAGGTTGGAACTGTGACCAACCACGCGAGCCGATTTAGTCGCTACTGCGACTAAATCGGCTCGCGTGGTTACTACTAAGCTGGGGTACCCCGACCAAATAGGTTAGGTTAGAAATGTAACCAAAGGGCGCGCGTGCCGAGCGAGCGAAGCGAGTGGAGCCACGGCAGCGGCTGGCGTGAGCTACTTCCAAAGGCTAGGCTGTTAACTAAATGGCTAATTAATCTAGTTAGCTGCGACATATAGACCATAATATTCCCCAACTGTAGACTTCATAAGATCACTTTTTCTTTCTTTCTTTCACTAGCCGTTGCCCGCGGCTTCGCCCGCGTTTATGTCGGAAATTATCCCACGGGAACCTACTACCGGGATAAAAGTATCTCATGTATTAATTCAGGTTATAAACTATTTGTGTGCCAAATTTGATCTAAATATGTTTAGGCGTTTTTGCGTGATTGAGTAAGAAACATCCGAACATCTGCACAAACTTTAACATTTATCGAATTAGTAGGATTTTTTGTATTGACTTTTACGAACTATTACAATGTATTAGATCTGACATAAAAATACACATTGTCAGATAAACACTCAATCAACATTAACTCATATTTTCTTATAACTTAGAACTCATAAATCAAATAAGTTACTTAATCAATTGAACAATCAAATCCAAGATTCTTACTTATTTCTAACTTAATTAATCCAACAAATTGTAAGCAGCAATTAACGTTAACGAACTCCGATATGTTTGAGATAAGTTTAGGATCTATTACAGCTTAAGTTAGTAATCTTAACTTAACTAAGTTTCACAATCAGAGTTTCGTTAGAGAAATATTTATCACGTAGATTTCATTAACTACAAGATTAAACATTTTAGGGTGGATTTCACTAATTAATCTGAACGACATAAGCATATCTAAACCACATTCAAGAGCTGTCAGTGTCAATTTTGATACTGACAGCTTTTGGATGTGGTTTAGCGTGCTGAACGCGTTCAGTTTCCTTGGTGAAATTCCCTCTTAGGAGTCAACGGATTATTGATTATCTTCGAAAGAGGCATGAATACAATTTTTGAGTAGTCTTATATTGATTAGCTGAATGTTTTCTACAGCATTTACAGTCAGTAACAATTAAGTTATGCTATAGAATTCTAGGTCTGTCAGCCACAAACCCTACTGCCAAGTTAACCTTTTCAAACCTGCATTAAATATTCTCGAGAAGCTTGTGCTGACTTGAAAATGGTAACCTGATAACTTACATAGGTTAAGTACGTACATACATTGAAGTAGGTATCAACACAAATCCGCTTAGATACTTCGTCCTTCCAAAGTCACATTTTGAATGTGACTGATGTGTCTGTATGTGTGTCAGTTTAGGATACCATATTAAATTTTACTAACCCATGAAATTGATACATAACAGTGGATAAAGCGCATTAAAACCAAAATAACAATCAATCTGCCTAGCCTTTTCCCAACTATGTTGGGGTCGGCTTCCAGTCTAACCGGATGCAGCTGAATACCATTATTTTACATAGAGCGACTGCCTATCTGACCTCCACAACCCATTAACTGGGTAATACGATACCCCTTGGTAAGACTGATTGTCAGACTTTCGGGCTTCTGACGACCCGTAACGACAGTCAAAGATCCACGAATGACAGCCGGGACCAACGGCTTAACGTGCTTTCCGAGGCACGGAGGAGTCTCGGTATGTAAAGATGGTCACCCATCCACGGACCAACCCCGGCAAGCGTAGCTTAACCTGATGGATCGACCCGTGCGGCTGTTATTACTTAGCCACGAGCTCCTCAAAATAAATAATAATAAAACCAAAATAACAATTTCACTATAATAAAGACATTTCAGACCAAATCGGCATCAGGAAGTTCTGAATTTTACACAAAAAGGGCTTGCACGAGTGAGTCCGATTTTCCAAATCTATTGAACAATCCGATATTTAAATCGGACAGTACCAACTCGATCGTTTATTTGATACTGTTCAAATCGCATCGGGGTTCGAAAATAAAATAAAATGAACAAAATTAACTGGCTACATCCGATTGAAATTAAAATGCCATTTTAGGTTTTCTTTTCATTCGATTGAATGATGTTTGTTTGTCAATAAAATTTATTATGTGACTTGTTATTTACTGTAGAATAATTGAATGAAACAAGTGTGGTTGGGCGGTTCATATATTAATTAATTATATTATATTATGATTAGCGGGTTGACAATAAATGCTTTAAAACAAAGGAATTAAATGGGGAAAAATTACCAATAATGTTTCCTCTAGATTATATGGCAAAAATGGCGGTTGAAGAGGACCCAGGGGACGTACGTATTGCCAAATCAGCCAGCAGCTCAGCGATCTCCGAAGTCAGCCTCTAAGCCCCCCGTCTCTGTGCTCTGGGTTCAGGATACAGATCACTACCACCACAGTTTGCGCGACGAATATATTATTTTACTATTTAATTAAGTTTATTTTTATTTAATGTTCTTCGAAGACTCGCCAGAGAGGAATTTGGAACAGACCACGGGGTTACTCGGTCCAGGACAACATTGAAACTGAGCTGTCATTTGCATGTCATTGCTTTATATCACGCGCGGCGGCCAGGTAACTACGGCCCGGGCAGGCTCGACCATTTCATCCATCAAACGAATGATTCGGCTTAAACAAAGTGAATTACAGCTGTTTCAAAAGAAAAGAGTATGTATATCGAGTCACAGCGTTAACTGTATTGAAAGTTTTTTTTTTTTTGGCAGTCTGAAGTCGTCGTTTGATAGCCAGAGTCCTTACAAGGTTTCAACTACATATGATGGAACAAGATGACCTATTTCTGTCTCCAAACAATCTCATGCAGTCCGAGGCTCTGCTTAAAAAGGATCTATTATAGCCTCCGACTGTATAAAATTGTTCGAAGATAGAAAAAAGTCATGTTGTTTCCATCTTTATTAAAGTTCACTTTTTTCGTAGTTGGGTTTTTGATTTTTAAATTTACTTTTTTCATTTTACACTTTTTTAGTTAAAATTATTTTTCAAAGCAGTAAAATTCTGGATTTGTGACTTGATTTTAGAAATTATATTATAATAATTATTTTTCACGTTAATAACACCTATTGTACGATTAAGTACATAAGAACTTTATCAAACTTTTATTATACTTAAGTTTAAAAAAATTAAGTAAGAATGGTGGCTAACCAACTTTAAATCGATATAGATCCCAAATGGTCATTCAAAATAAAAAATTAATAAAAAAACTAAAAATGATTTTCAAAGACCTAATGATACTCTATTTGACATAGTAAGTCGACTTTAATTTTTTTATTTTTCACAATATGGCGTCTGGTTGCCGCCATATTGAATTTTGATTACTGTCATGTCTTTAGTGTTACAAGATTAAGGACGCTGTTACAAATGGGTAGTCAAATCAATACTTTTTTACACAAAAGTATGTTTATTAAATAAAATGCTTTGCATTCTTAAAATGTTTTTTGGCCAAACTGTTGATAGATGTACATGGTACGATTCTGAACTATAAATATAATTTTAGATAGGTATAGATTCTCAATAAATGTACCGGAGTGAAATATTTTACTTCGGTACATTTATTGAGAAAATGTCTGTCTGTCTGTCTGTCCGTCTGTCACAGCCAATTTGCTCCGAATCTAATGGACCGATTAAGTTAAAATTTGGTACACATATGAATTTCTGTGACTCAAACACGGACGGGTAAAGCAAATAATTTAATTTTGAATATGGGGGTCACTTTATGGGGGCAAATAAGAAAATTAAAAAAAAAAGTTTTCCGAACTTCACCGTGTGACAAGTCAAATGAAAGGGGTATGAGGGTCTCAAATATATATTTTTTTTATAATTTTAAAATATATTTTTTTAAAGTTATTCAAGAAAATAGACGAAAATTGACCATTTCCCCTCCCTTATCTCCGAAAGTACTGAGCCTAAAATTTTGAAAAAAATACAGAAAATAGATCTTTATTTGTAGATTACAGAAAAACCTATAAGAAGTCTGTGGTTTTAAAATAACATGGTAAATCTATCAGTATTGTGAGTACAAACTTACATTTATAGTTGGAATGTATGGGAGAACATGTTTTTCAACTACAATGTTAAGTTTGTTCTTAAGATAAATTCATCCTAACTACGGAACCCTTCAGTGTGCGTGGTCCGACACGCACTTGGCCGGTTTTTTTTTATTCGTCAAGTCTATTGTTTAAGTTACAGATGTAAGTAGGTAGCAATTATCTCTTTAGATTTTTCTCTTTCTAAACCGTTGCAACACATTTTGCCTTAGGTTCACTCGAAGCCACTTGTTTTGGTAATGCAGTTCTCTTGAATAGAGTGTATAGCGAACTCAAACATATACCTCAAACATAAATAAAGGAAATACTTGAACATAAACAAACATGCTCGCTGAAAACCGCTGAAATTTTCATACCGACGAGTTATTTACTAAATGAGACGAGTGCAAACGCTTTTATAATTTCTCGGGTCAACACTAAAAATACATACCTAATACTTAAATTTTCATACCAATTAAATGGGCTGAGGTTCCGTACAAAATGAAATTTGGCAAAACGCTTCGCGTGTCGGAACGAGATCGACCTGCCGTGTAAATTTATGAGATAAGTTTGGATTTTGTGACCCCTTTCAACCGCCCGCTCCCCGCCCGTTGCCATGACAACCCCTCCAGGGAACCCACCAGTTTTACGCCGATTGGATTGTCCTCCGCGAAATACGAAACCAAACTTTTTTTCACATTTCCCATCCATCTTTCGTACTATTTATTGCCAAATATATGTATCTAAAATTCAATTTCACCGAAAAATTCCGCGGGAACTGTGGGAAATTACAATTTTTATTATGCATACCCGAAACAAGGTAGCTACCATAATTTAGACAAAAAATGAGCTTTAATATTAATCTTACGGCCGTAGTTTTTACAGACCGTAATAAAGGCAAGCTCATATCGTGAGTGACACTTAAGCCGGAGCCCAGGATTTTATTAAAACTCCTTACGGGACCCACCTTTATTCATCCAGAATTCCTTAAAAAAAGTGGAGCGAAAGTAACGTAACGTCTGCTCATTGGCGTTACTTGTGAGAATGAAAATGGTGGACCAAATTCGAAATTCAAAATAAAATTCTTGCCAGTCAGTCTTTTTATATAATTTCGTTCATGGAAACGGAACGCAAATAATTTAAACGTTTCGAATTTCGAATGTAATCTACGGAATTCTAAATGTATTTGAGTCCCAAGCAACCGTTGTTTTCTCAAAGAGAAAAGAATGGACTGCGTTATAGGTTTGTATGATTAAAATATATTTATTTAGAACATTGTTTTCCTTATGAGATAATCCAATCTATAAATAACTTTAACATGACAACATGTTGTT
Source organism: Cosmia pyralina (assembly GCA_946251885.1). Classification (NCBI taxonomy): domain Eukaryota; kingdom Metazoa; phylum Arthropoda; class Insecta; order Lepidoptera; family Noctuidae; genus Cosmia; species Cosmia pyralina. The sequence goes on from OX276360.1 coordinate 21,853,085, forward strand.
TCTGGTTCAAGTAAAGGACATAACAATCATGGCGAAAGTCTCGTAGCAAGTTTCGTAGCCCCGTAGCAACTTCAAAGCCTCGTAGCCAGTTTCGTAGAGTTGAGTTGGGAAGCGCATTCCTGACTTGTAAGCCTTGGTATAAGTTTGCTTAATAGCATAATTATTACTTGATCAGCTGATGATCCATCCTGGAATAATTTTCTGTTCTATGTTAACTTGAAAACCCTACGCAATAGGAAATTTGTAATTTAAAACTTTTCCATTATTTAAACATACATTGTACAGGAGTCAAGAAAAAAATTGCATTTTTTTACATTGTTTTATCCGTTTTTTTGGTGGAACGGAACGCCAACTCAAAACGCGTCGTCTTCAACAATGCTACATGAATAAAACATTTATTCTTAGCAAACTGCTTGAAATCACACTAGGCACGAAATTATTGAATTTATATTATTTGGGCTAGAAAAGATGTAAACTAAGCAGTATCATGGATAATATCGTCATTCCATGGAAACAGTAAGGGACGTTTGAGATGTGGTAAAAATTGTTGTATTTTAATTTAAAAAAACCGGCCAAGTGCGTGTCAAACCACGCACAATGAAGAGTTCCGTAGTTGGGATAGATTTATCACAAGAACAAACTTAAATTGTAGTTGAAAACCATGTTCTCCCATACTTTCCAACTGTAAATGTAAGTTTGTACTCACTATATTGAGATATTTACCATGTTATTTTAAGACCACAGACTTATTATAAGTTTTCCTGTAATCTATAGGTATAGATCTATTTTCTGTATTTTATTCAAAATTTTAGGCTCAGTAGTTTCGGAGATAATGGAGGAATGATCAATTTTCGTCTATTTTCTTAAATAACTTTGAAACGGTTTATTTTAAAATTATAAAAAAAATATATATTTGAGACCCTTTCATTTAATATGTCACACGGTATAGTTTGCAATTTTTTTTTTTATTTGCCCCCCAAAAGTGACCCCCATTATATATAAGTGGCTGTGACAGACGGACAGACAGACAAACGAGTGATTCTATAAGGGTTCCGTTTTTTCCTTTTGAGGTACGAACCCTAACAATTGAGTAAGAAGAAGTACCTACTTAATTGAATTTGAGTTTAAATGGTTTTATTGGATTAATATTACTGTGTTATATTGATTAAGTGAAAGAAAAATACATACTTTTACCTACTCGAAGACGCCTTTGAAAGGCCAATATTTATTTTCTCATATTTTTATCTAGTTGATTGCTATTAAAAGTCCTAGCTAATACGAATTGCACCAGATGATAAAATCCAACGTTTGCTTAGTTAATTTAAAATACACTACGGTTTTTTAATTAGTACAAAAAAATGGGGCTCTATCCGTACCCGTTACTGATCATATTTGTGTAGTCAAAAATCAAAAAAATTAAATCACAAAATTGTCCACGAAAATTTGTCATAATTGGTAAATTCATAAATTTCATAATTGAATCAATCATTCATAACAGTTGCTAGTAGAAAATACTACGCGCAGTGCTTTTCCATGATTAATGAGTACTACTATGTAGCCTGTACAATATTTCCATAAACAGAGTGACATTTTGGGATATAAACAAACGCTAATAACTTTGCTGTTTATGAATATTATTTATTGAGACTTTACATATATTATAACAAGACCTTCTCTAATAAGCCCTTTAAGTATTTGTACTAATTAAAAATTAGTGGTGTATAAATATAAAATAACATCACCCCTGTAATCCCCAAAGAGTTAGTCAGAGGTGTGCCTAATAGTAAACCCTCATTTCGCCAGTTCAAGTCTCTTAAAATAAGGGGCGAGCCTATTGCCTTCGGCCAGGCACAAATCTGTTACTGACAAATTCCTGATGGAAAAACTCAATATCACTTTGCCAAATGTGAATGATTAGGAAAAAATTGGTATAATGTAGTTAAAGTGATGCCCTGTAAGGGTCACATCTTCAAAAACCCAAAGATTTTGCATGCTATGTTTTTATCCTAGCTGAACATGTTTGTGCCTTTATAATTATATGTAACACCATTGTATACCATGTTTTATGCAAATAAATTATTTATTATTATTATTTATTAAAATATTTGGGCAAAACTGTATACCTCTGTCGTATTCCAAATTAGCTTACCAATAAAACCTGCACACACAAATTAATCCACAATAACTAGTCCTCAATGCACTCTCGTCTCAAAGAATATCAAGGAAAGTGGATAAAAACATCCACCACAAGCGGGTAGTCTGCAAATGCACCGCATTATTACTCTGAATAGATTAGAATGGAAAGAAATGCAAATATTCATCCGTTCGGAAAATATCTGTTTACGTACGAACATTTTTATGAAAAAGTATTTCAATTTCTCTTTTATGTCGTCTGCAGTGTTTAAACGGTTTGTTAGTAGCGTTGAAATAAGTTTATTTATTATTGCTGTGTTTGGATACATTATTTCTGTTGGTAAGTGCATTAAGTGAGTAACTTGCCTAAGTTTTGGCTCCTTTCAGCTTTATGAATCGTGAAACAACTAATGTAAACGTGTTTATTGCATTTCAGACACAAATCTACACATTCTTCAATGATCTGAACAAGATTCTGTCTGGAGAATGACTCCTGAGTTTGTTTCGCCATTTCTCCTCAGGTGTAGGTCAGGTAGAAAATGTTGACTAGCTGTTGTCCACGACTTCATCTGCAATCCAGGACACAAAGTAGCCTATGTCCTTTTCCAGTTACCCAGCTACCTATTTCTCAAATTTCAACATTCATACCTGTATTTTAAGTGGCGTGCATGATAAAGAGTATTCTATTCTATCCAAATCCGTTGAGCCGTTTTAGCGTGAAAGCGTAACAAACAAACAAACTCACTTTCGCATTTATAATATTAATTAGGATGACCTGTAAAAGTGATTCCGTTATCCTGTTTACAGTATAAACATTCAACAAACTGATTTTCACCAGCTGCAGCCCACGAGTGTGAATGTTCATCCAATGTTAACTTTGAGCGTGTATAATAATGTCATCTCCGGCACGCGTAGCATGCCACCGAAGAAATGGGTTTTGTCGACGAAAAAACAGACAAAATGACACATCGCCACACTTGTACAGAAAACAGCACATCAGGTATACCAAACTGTCAAATTTCTCTAAATGATTTTAAACCTTAAAATGTTGTAGTTAAGTTCAAAATTGAATGAGAAAATTTGACAGTTTGTGGTATATTGATGTTCTCCTATGTGTATGTTAGCCCACTATTGACCTCCGATCTCCGGACGGGAGTGATGTGGTGGCACCTGCATCGCGACATGCTAACTACGCATCTCACTGACGTCACGAAAAATCCTGCATCGCGCAATCAGAGTTTACCGCGCGACTAGCATATATACAACGTCCCGACATCAACCGTCGGGTAGTAGCCCACCAGACACAACACCAGTCTGGTTGGAGGATCCTCCCTTTTCTAATGGAAGTTTACCTCCACAACATTTCCAACAATCTCTCATTAACTATTCTTCCGTCGACAAAATCCATTTCTATGGTGGTCATGCTACACGTGCTGAACAGTTACACTCTGCAAGTCTACACATAACTATCATCCTCTTTAGATGTTATTTGGGCTCAGCAATTTCTTCTTTCATTCTCTCCTGTCAACTGTCAAGCTAGCATGAACTCCTTTTTCATTCCATAGGTCAACATTCCTGTTAATTCGTCAAACTTCGGCCAAGTTCGGTTTTCTTCGGTTTTTTTCCTCATGAATTTCTCAAAAGGTTTTTAATTACAAGATGTCTGACATCTGTGTTAGTAATTAACTTTTTTTAACGTCGCTATGTTAAGGGATCATTTTACGTTGCAGCTACTTTTAAAAAGCATATTTATTATTCATTTTCTCAGGGGATTTTTAAAGATGGCGTGTTTGGGCCTGGGGAGAATAAGAAATGAGGAAGTCTGAGAGAGGCACCGGTGACTCAAAAGTTGAGTGTAAATCGGTTGCCATGATAATGAGGAATGAAGAAGATATCGTCAAGAAAGATTTGATATGAATGTATAAGACCAGGAAAAACCAATGAAACGATGGCTGGACTTTGTGAAAGATTATATGGCTAGAAAGGGGATGATTACTGAGATGACGACTACTAAAGAAGTATGGAAGAAAAAGACATGTTGCGTCGACCCCAAATAAATTGGGATAAAGGGCAGGAGAATGATGATGATGTCTTTGGGCCTTGGGGGTCGTGTGCAATAATAAGAGTGAATGACTTTGAGGGTTTTTTGTTATTCGGTTTGATATGTAATTTTGATGTGCAAATTGGTTACACAAACTCCTACATAAGAAATACAATGGGGTCATTTTTATTTTGGGGTTGTTTTTAATTTAACTTTGATTTAAATTTAATTTTGATTTTGATTTTAACACTAACATAGTTTGTAAGTTCTAATACTAACTAATTCAATATGGATGAATCCCGAATTAAAATATTGATTGATTGATTATTTCAGAGCAAGAAAAGTCAGAAGATCCGTCCTCCTTGCTGACCGAAAACTCGGATTTATGCAATATCTGTTTTATTTGATTTTATAAATTACTATATACCTAGTCTTCTAGTGTCTTCCTAGATTGTGTGTTCCTAGATTCAGATTCCCAATTATTGTTAACATTGCCAATTAACTACCCTTACGAGTTAGGTTAGGTACACCTGCATGATGATGATGAAAATGCATGATACTATAACTGAATGAATGAAACGAATAAGTTAGTGAATAGTTCCCATAAATTCAATACCCCGACTTATTTCTATAGCTGAAACTTTACATTTTGTCCGAACTCCGGCCTCTACATTCCGATAATGTGGACTGAAGTCGACTCAAGTGTTTGAAGTAAGGCCAGGCCCAAATGCAAGGAGTGTCAAGTGCCAATTACAGAAAACGTTTATACCGTCACGGTGAATTTGTTTTAATCTTTATTCCGACTTTCGCCAATTTGGACGGAATTAGAATACCGGGTTGTTTTTTACAGTTCAATTTTAAGTGTAAAAGGACGTACAAAATTGGTTTGAAGTCCAGAATTATGGGAACGAGTCAACAGCGTAAGGGTCAGTTTCCACCAAGAGGTAAAATCCTCGCGGATGCTCGTGCATTTTATTAATTTTACTGAATAAGCAACTGTATCAACATTGACATTAAGTATAAAATTCGATGCAGATATCACGTTTGATGTCAGCGTCGAATTTTATACTTAGGGTGGGTTGCACCAAGGACTACGTAACAGTTTCCGTCAAAGATAATTTTAACAGTAACACCATCATGTTGTTTCACCGCCAATGGCAAATTACAATGAGTTCGGAGCAGGGACATGACATTCCATGCATCAGACAGAAGTGACAGATATTTAACAATAACATTAACCAGCGAAGCGTGGGCGGTTAAAGTTACAGTTAAAGTTATGACGTCAGCTAACAAATTGTCAAATGGAACAACCCATTTTTTGTGTAACAGGAACTTTAACAAACATGGGTTGCACCATCTTATTTTAACTATGACAAACATCGAACTGAAGGTGCGATGTTTGTTAATGTTTGTTATAGTTAAAGTAAGATGGTGCAACCCACCCTTAAAATCAATATACAGTTAGAATTACTATATTTTATGCATTAAGTGTTGATTGATTTGAAGCATGTCAATTGCTTATCCTAGAACGAATGATTGTAAATCTCGCTTGAACGTTACTCACTAAAAATGAGAAATATTATACGATAAAAAAGGAACTGTGAAAATATTATACTAAAATGTTCTAACAGAGCATAAGTTCAACAAAATTTCCAAGATTAACATAGAAATGAATACTGTTTAAAACTCTAATTACCTTTGCAAATCATACAAGAATCTCACAACTTGAGACTTAAAACCAGTCATAAAACGCTCACTTGAAACCGCCGTAAACCAGTTTCGTACCGGTATAAACTGGATCAAACCGGTATTCAGCCCGCAGACGCGACAATATTAAGATGGCGCTAGGAATATGAACGCCTACGTCACAGCTTGAGTGAGTAAATGTTTAATGACAGAGATATTGCTATTTTGGTGGGGTTATAATTGACTCACGCTGTCGTATATAAACAGTGTTTATTATGTAAGCGAAAAATAGTGAATTTTAAAAGAAAAACTCATTTCTTGAATAATAACTAGTGCCATTACTAACTGAAGCTTTATCCGGTATCAAACAAAAATATTGTCGTATCCTACGTGATTCATTTCGTAGAATAACAGAATCATGATCACATAATATTATAGAAAAGAAAGAAATATCCCGATTCTTCGAAAACCACCCATTATTACAAAATTTACTTTAAAAAAAGTAAAAACTGACTTCAAAACCAAAAACGAATAAAATAACTTTCATAAAACACTTAACAGCTTCTGAAGTCGGTGTTTTCAATTCTTCAATGCACTTTAGCTTGACACCGACTTGAAGCTGTTAAGTGTTTTATGAAAGTTATTTTATTCGTTTTTGGTTATGAAGTCGGTTTTCACTTTTTTAAAGTAAATTTATTTTTCCATTATTAGTTGAATATACAATTACATAATAAGTAGGTAAGCCCAAGTCGAACCAAAAAAAAGAATCATCAAAATCTGCTTAGAAATGGTGGTGATACAGTACATTTATGCATATAACTTCGTATATAATAATAATAATAGAAAAAAATAACTACAAAAAAAATAAATAATAATAACAAAAAAAACAAATAATAATAAAATAATTACATAATGTATTATATACTTAAACTTTCCTGAAAGTATGCAGATCACGATAATGAAAGAAACATCAAAATCGGTTTATTAGTTTTTGAGAAAATCGCGGATAAACAAACATACATTCATACATACATACATATATACATACATAATATACATACATACATACATACATACATACGGGTCGAATACAGAACCTCCTATTTTGAAGTCGGTTAACAAATATTACTAGCACAACTGTTTCAATTTGCCAAAAGGCTAGTATAGGCTAGCCTACAAAATCTAAAAATTCTAGTGCAGTTTTATTCCCAGCCGCAGAGGGCCAACGTTCTCGGCAAATAGATACCCACGATTGCGTACCACCCAGTAAATGGAACAAAAATATTTTTGTTAGTTTTTCTCCTCCGAGGTCGCCTCTAGAAATTTGATTCGTAGACGGTACTAGAATATAGAATTTCCTTTGAACAAGTTACCTTTTTTGCTAAGGAAAAATGGTTTTAAAATTAACGTCGAGAATACGAGATAGTCTTGTCCCATTTTTTATTTTTTTGCTGTTCGTTTTTCGAATAAACTGCGTCGGTAACTGCAATTTTCTTCTTTTTTTTTGGTTTACACTTTTATATTTGTATCAGTGTTGCAAATATATTTTTCGATAGTTTTCTTTTTGTCTGTGGTTGTTACCATTATTTAAACAGTTAGTTTGTTGATCTATACTTCGTGGGAATGTTCTTCATTTATCTTTTTAGACTAAAATGACGATACAGTAAGTCTATTTCATGCGAAGCCGTCACCTAACGTGTCAGTAAACATTTCAAAACCTTTTTTTATTCATAAAATATATTCAGCCTAAATCTAAGTTGCCAGCTCATTGCTTACGACCCAAACCATTCATCCCTTTAAGTTACGAACGATAAGCAGACTACACAAGTAAAATATTAAAACGAAACCATAGTTATTGGTAAGTCATCCCATTTTACGATTCAACCCTTAAATGGCGCGTATGGATAAAACCGTGCTGTCGTAAAATAGCGTTTAAAGATTGCTTTTTATTGTGTTTGTGTAGTGTACTTAATAGTCTAGGTATAGACGTCTAGGTAAAACGTGACTTTTTACTTGAACTTTGCTGAATCGTGCGTCTGGAAGTCGTAAAAAGTTTTTTTTTTATGTAGTTAAGTGAGTGTCACCGAGAATAGACAAGGACGGTTCGGGGACGCATATTTCTATACTAGTTTTTAAAAGTTAAATAAAATGTGCTTGACATTTATCAATAGATCAAGTATGATGTACTGCTGAAACATTGTCTCAATCTCGATTTCACACAGATTCATGTATAAATAAATTACCTACTTATTTTTTTCAAAAAAGTAAGTAGCTATTTATAGTTGACATCAATGTTATTCGTAATGATCTCTCCACAAAGCTTGTGCAAAGAAAGAATGCAACAAAAAGGGTTACAGCATAGAGTCTTGCAACTCCCAGCAAGTTAACAATAGATATTTTCCATCACAAATTAACTACAAAAACAATTGAAGACCATTATTAAAACACACATTCTGATTTTAAATTCCATAATTAAAAACTCTTAACAGAGAACTCAATTCTTAAACCAACATAAACAAAAGCCATGTAAATATGAAAACACGATCAAAAAATTAATTTAGCTTCAGTATTGCGGTCCCTTGGGCTAAGGAAGCATAGCTATGGTGCCAAAGTATAATTTTATTATCATTTTATGCTAAAATGCAGGCTGCTCTCAGATGGTGTAGGATTTTATAGGATATTCCTTTTCCACAAAATTATTTCGCTGACTTTTGATAGCATTTTGTAATATAAATGGTCGATACGCATGGTGGTTTTATTACTGTTCCTGAAGGGTTCAAATGTAGGGCATATGGTGGGTTACTGAGAAAAATATATTTTTATCATAAAAAGTATGATTCTTTAAATATTTATTTATCATTGTGTGGCTCAACTTTATACATAGGTACCTACTCAGCTGTCTTATTGTATAGTAATATAGGGTGAAATTGAATTCATGGGTTTGGTTGTTTTTTTTTTTGCGATTTCAGTATTGGTCCCTTAGTAAAAGTTGTTCATAATGATGAGTACAATAACTCCTTAAGAGGATACCCTGAATTCAATTTTACCCTGTATAACCACAGTTATTTTTTAAACCCTTATCAGTTAAACCCTTATCCTTATGAGTATATTTACCTCAGCCGGTGACTAGCACTTGCGCGCACACTATACAAAAGGCATAAAAACTACTTTTTTATTATAAAAGAAACTTAATGGGCACTATTTATAAACTCTAAACTAAGTTTTTTTTATCTCAAGCAGCCATAATATTGTGGAGTGCCTAACACGTCGCCGATAGACAACGGGCTCAATGAAGTACACTCCATTCTAAGTACCATTTACCCTTTAAGAGCACAAAGACTTCTGACTTTTATACTTTTAGAATTAATTTTTCCTATGTAATATAGAAAGAAAGAAAGAAAATACGTTTATTTGCGGTAAACATGACGCAAAGGACAACAAAATAAAATAACAATTTATAAAACAAGTTTTGGGGAAAATATGCGTCACATCTACGCAAAACGGCTACCGCTCAGCATAATGCCGCGACCCCATGCGAAACAGAGCCACAGCGCTGGTTTTCAGCGATAGCCTATAAATATAGATAATATCACATCTACCTATTGATTTTTCATGATTAAGTAGAATGGTCGATCTCGTTATTGGTTTACCACTTTTGACAGCAATTCCCAGTAAATTTAACCTTCACTCAAAGATATATAAATATGTCTTGATAGACAGACAAAGCTGTGAACTCGTTAAAAAAAAAATTGCGTTTTGCACACACACTAGAAAAGCACAATGGCCGGCGCGAGTGTAAGATGTTAGCTGTCACGCACACCACTATAACAAAGTTGACCTGTTTGTTTTAGTTCTTTTGCAGCGTGATATAATCTAGACATGTATATTAATGCTTCAATGGGAGATAGTATTGATTAGATAGATTTCGACAGTGAAGAAATTTCGTACCCTGGAATAATTAAATCAATTTGTTGATAAAATAAAGTAATTACATAAATATTTCTGCATAACGTGATGCACAAAATACGCGTGATATGTCGGTTCGTCAAAGAAAACTATTGCTACAACTGTTCTTTCAATGAACACTAATTACTACGGGACGGTTTCATATAAATAAATCAATTCAAATTTATAAGCACATTTTTTATTATGAAAAAAATTATGACGGATCAATAATTTATCTGCACTATTGTAATCTATATACACAATACTGTCTCCCATTGCAGCCGTGGCAGAAATTTTTATAGCACCTTATATAATCAAAGCCTTCACTAACGTTGAAACCGTTTAACTGTCACAAAGACAACACCTTGTCATTTTATGAACGGCAAGAGACTTTCAACCTGAGGGTGATAAAGTAATTACGAGGTTGATCATACATTTATTTTCGTCTATGGCTCTCGTGACGTCAGGAGTTGTAAGAGAACAAATAATGTTTTGATATATGCTTGGCTATTGTCTACAAATGCCTCTTACGTCACCCCAAATAATTGGTGTTCAGACCAGCTGTTCTAACACAATTAAAATAAATAAATAAACCATTTATTTCAGGCGACACAGGCCCATAGGTAAATACTTTAACCTAAAGATACATATTTGAATATAAACGAAACTTGTGTTAATAAATAAGGCTTAAGACTATGTTATTAGCACTTTACTTTGGACTAGCTTGCTTTGTGCTGTCCTGTGGTACTTGTCCGCCCATGACGAGGGGTAGACTACAGTTCGGTACACGTACCACAAATGCCTTAAAGTTGACGTTGTGATGCGACACCAGTAACTGCACCCTCAGTGTGTTCCTCGTCTTCTGGCGCACGTATTGGCGGTAATATAAACAAACTGTTTTTTTTATTATTGAAAAAAAAAAACTAAGTCATCTATTGTTCTAAATCAAAATTCATAATTTAGCCTAGTCTATGTACTTTAGGAAACAGTCATTCGTGGAATGTCCATTGGTACAAATTTTTTGTGTACAAGCCGTGTATAAGTGGCTAGGCGTCACGTCACGCGCGACAAAAAGTCTCATATTTCTCAAGGACAATCCTAATGTCGTCACGCGGGGAAGCCGGGCGCGTTAGTGGGTATTACAGAAGTAAATAGAGAAAAATGCGTTTACTAGCATTACAGCAAAAATATACACCTTAAAACTAATTATCCAATTAAAATTGTGTAGGTAATCTGCCATACATTGCATAGATAGTGATTTTAATCATTTATACCCAACAGAAATTTCCTTTTATTTGCGAAGTCTTTTCCAAACTATGTTGGTTAGGTCCAGCTTCCAGTCTAATCGGATGCAGCTGAATACCAGTATTTTACATGGAGTGACTTCCTTCATGAACTCCACAACCCAGATACTGGGTAACACAATACCCCATAATCATACTCCGTGGTTGTCAAACTAAACAGAAATTTCTATAAAACCTCAAATATAGTATTGGTCTTGAGATGGAGACCGCGTAGAAAAACTTTACTACAAAGCTTATCAAAATCACGACATCACCTTCAAAACCTACTTATCGTTTCTTTTGATATCGTTTCTCCATCCTTTTCTTGCCCAGTGAAATAACAGAAAAAGAAAGATATATAACTAAAGATAACTCTATCGACCTGCATCTAATAACATACCTTTACAAAAGTGTGTCACCCACGCCACGATCTGAGCTTCCTCGCTTCTCGACCTTTTTCGGGCCATTTCCTGTCATTTACGCGCTTTGATCAGAATACACTTGATTTACTCCTGAATATTACATTATATTAGGGTTTACAGTTAGATGTTGGGTTTTATAGGAATGTGGTTTTTCGTGCTTGTACATATTTAATAGTAAGTATACCTACGATTTTTTTCGAGGAGGTGCTTGTGGCTAAGTAATAACAGCCGCACGAGTCGATCCATCAGGTTAAGCTACGCTTGCCGGGGTTGGTTCGTGGATGGATGACCATCTTTACATACCGAGACTCCTCCGTGCCTCGAAAAGCACGCTAAGCCGTTGGTCCCGGCTGTCATTCGTGGATCTTTGACAGTCGTTACGGGTCGTCAGAAGCCCGAAAGTCTGACAAACAGTCTTACCAAGGGGTATGGTATTACCCAGTAACTGGGTTGTGGAGGTCAGATAGGCAGTCGCTCCATGTAAAATACTGGTATTCAGCTGCATCCGGTTAGTCTGAAAACCAACCCCAACATAGTTGGGAAAGGGCTAGGTAGATGAAGAGCTACGAATTTTTTCAAGAGCATTTTTACAGTACCTAGATGATGACTAAAAAGTTGGTTTGGGAAACCACTAAAGCCGAAGTTGCTTCGACGAAGTACTGGTTGAAGTTGTCCGAGATCGTGACTATACACTCGTACAACCTCGCGAGGAGCACTTCGAGTCCTTTGACTCAGGCGCTAAAACAGACAACGATCGGAAGTCACCCGAAGAGAGCCGAGGTTGCACAAAGCAAACCGAAGTACCGCTCTACATTCTTGTATTCGCTTAATTTCACAAGTAGTGAAGTTCAGAGATGTCAGCAGTGGTGGAGTCCGATAGGGCCGCCGGGGTTGCGGGTTGTTCGAAAGAGGTACCGTGGCCCTGGCACAGGCAGCTGAAGGAACACGGGTGGGTTTCAGTCAGTAAAAGTCTGATTCGCCCTCTCGCTCCGCCCAGAGCGGGAGAAGTCATTTGAAGATTTCCCATCCACACAAAAAAAAAACAAGTACCTAGTGAAGTGCAGGCTTATCACCAAATATAAATACACCATGTACATTATTTTCGACCACTAAATCCTCAAAACCAGCCATCCCCCTTTTCAGCCAGATTGGATACGGAAGGTGGAGGACAGGGTGTTGTGCCGCAGCCTGGGAGAGGCATATGTCCAGCAGTGGACTGCGACAGGCTGAGTTGATTGATATAACATCTCAGCTTGGGATCAAATAATAATATTATTGATAGTCATAATCATACAATTATTGTAATTTAGTCATTCCTTAATACGTTATTCCCCATACAAAGTTTCCCTGACCAAAACTAGCACAGTTTTTATCAAGTGCATAAAAATATAATTGGTACGACATGGTAAGATCGAGCTATTAGGCCGCGCTCCAAACTGCGGGCGAAATATTATTACTGTTTATGTGTACCCAGCCTTATTTTGAAGCTCTACACTAGAGGTAATAGGCAAGATTTTTTTTTTTTATAAACTCTTTCTTTTCTTATAAAATTCAACAATTTTTTTTTATGAATAACAAAAGAAAAAAGTCATTTTAATTAATAAGAATGGAAGCAACGCTTGCCGAGGTCGGTCCTTGAATGGGTGATCATCCATCACATACGGAGATCCCTGCATGCGTCCCTCGGAAATCACGTTAAGCCGTTGGTCCCGGCGGTCATTCGTGGATCTTTGACAGTCGTTACGGGTTGCAGAAGCCCGAAAGTCTGACAACCAGTTTTACCAAGGGATTCATGTTACCCAGTAACTGATTTTTGGAGGTCCGATAGGCAGTCGCACCATGTTAAATATTGGTATTCAGTCAAATTCGGTTGGATTGGAAGCCCGGCTAAGCAGATGATGATGAATTAAGTTACTTAGGAGGAATTGCCAACAGAATCATAAGCATCTTTTATCGTTTTAAATGTAACGAAATCTAATTTTGAGTAGAACCTATTTTTTTTACTAATTAATTGATGTAAGAAACTAATAATTGGGCTGACATCTGCTTCAAATTTAACAGATACCATAAACTGTTCAACTATTTTGTTTCAGTAAATGGTACAACATGATTACCTAATACATAATATACATAATACTGCCCTAGCATTACATAAAACATCCCCAAAGATAACTAATACTAAAAGAATGAATCAGAAGATTGATATCTCTTAGATTACGAGCACTGCACTCAATCCTAGTCACGCAATACCAACATTACACACGCTTCGGAAATCATCGGAAAACCTCGGCAATCCTCGGCTAGCCTTCGGCAATATTCGGCAGCTGCTGATCGAATAACGTTCGACGATATTGAGATCGTAATGAGATTTGGCCAATATTATAAGGCGAAAGCGCCAGGATAGCCCGCGAAATTCAAATTTTCTGACTTTTTTTGCAATTTGCAAGTCAGTATCAGTTTTGTATGTTGATTATTGTATGTTTTACGACCGTAACAAATATGTATTTACAGAACTATAATTATTAGAATCAGTAATAGAACTCCTTAGGTTAGTTTAATCCTCAAATATCAAAGATTTCATGAAATAGTCATTTAATAGGATTACGAGCAGGTATTGATGACTTCAATGATTATAATTCTGTAAATAAATATTTTTTACGGTCGCGAATCATAATATTTTATTTTGATCAACATATAACCTAACAGTGACTTGAAAATTGCATAAAACGTAAGAAAATTTGAATTTGTCGGGCTACACTGGCGCTTTCGCCTTAATTACGCTTCTTACTGAACTTTGAAAGCTATATTTACGAGTACTTGCTCATTTTTGTTTTGGATAAAATTTTGTAAAGTAAATTGATTGCACAAGTAGGAACCTGCAATGTTTACTTTGACGTTTATACTGCGTGTTATACACTTCTGGACACATCTATTGGCCCACCTTAGAGTTTAGGTTTCGATGGCCCCTACCGAAATATGATTGCTAGATTGAACAAAAACTGTTGATGCAGTTTTAAACCTGATACATTTTACCATCTTTTTCGATCGTATTGTTTTAAATTTGAATTCAGAATACCATACGACATGGAGCTACGCCTAACAAGTCGGATATGCGCCTTGTTAAAGGCAATTGATTTTTGAATAAAAAACATGTTTTATCAAATAAAGGTTTAATTTAATAACGCGTGTTGCCTCCATGGGCATCTACCACAGCTCTCATACGATTAGGCATAGAGTTTATCAACCGCTCTATGAAATTTTGAGGGATCATCTCCCATTCCTCTTCTATGGCAGTTTTCAACTCCTGCATCGTCTGGGCAACTGGCTGACGAGCCCTAACACGTCTTTTTAGTTCGTCCCACATGTGCTCAATGGGGTTCATGTCTGGGCTTCTGGCTGGTCAGTCCATAACTGTGATGTTCACATCCCGAAGATATTCCCTGACGATGCCGGCCGCATGGGCTCTTGCATTATCATGCATAAAAAGGAAATTT
This sequence comes from Cosmia pyralina, assembly GCA_946251885.1. Taxonomy (NCBI): domain Eukaryota; kingdom Metazoa; phylum Arthropoda; class Insecta; order Lepidoptera; family Noctuidae; genus Cosmia; species Cosmia pyralina. Next base: position 21,868,089 of record OX276360.1, read on the forward strand.
GGGCCCACATAGTCCGCGTATGGTATCACGTGAGGTTCTAAGCACTCACGAATGTACCTTTCAGCATTTAATGTTGGCAGCCGTGGTCCTGTAACAACCTCAAGTTGAGTTTTGAAGCTCGCGGATATACCGCCCCAGACAGTCCATGAGCCACCGCCATAAGCAACCCTCTCTTCAAAGCAGCATTGTGCGAAACGCTCTCCCTTACGTCGGTAGACCTTCTTCCTTCCATCATTGCCATGTAACACAATTTTAGACTCATCAGAAAAGAGTACACGGCTCCAATCTTGCTGTGTCCAATTTAAATGACTGCGTGCGAAATGAAGGCGCGCTGTTCGGTGGGCTCGCGTTAGTTTGGGGCCATTAGCTGGTTTGTGTGGTACCATATCGCGTTCTTTTAACCTTCTCCGAACAGTTCGAGCGCTCACAGATACTCCGTGGAAGTCGCGAAGTTGGTTTTGTATCTCAATGGAGGTAAGGTGACGATTTCTCAAGCTGGTCGTCACGATGAATCGATCCTGCCTTTCAGTTGTGACCCGAGATCGTGGCCTTCCTTGGCGACGAACAAAGCCGCCAGTCTCTAGGTACCTCCGATAAACATTTCGGACCGCAGATCGACTTAAATTAAGTTGAGCACTCACGTTTCTTTGGCTGTGTCCGGCCTGAATAAGTGCCACAGCTTGGGCGGCGACTTCAGGTGAAGTATCCATAGATTATTGATAGAACCTCACCTTAATGTTAAGAATAAGTAATGTTTGTTGCAAAACCAAAGATATCAATCACTTTTTCAAGAATTAAATCCAAGTAAACCAATAAAACCAAGTTTTCTTAGTATTCGATTGTTTGATATCAACAAACAGGCTCCAAATTGTCTTTTGTTTCTTTAAATTCTGTGTTCGAAATTCAAAAAAAGACTATTGAATGAAATTGTGAATGTGCCAGGTTCAAAACTGCATAAAAACTTTTTGCTCGACCTAATATAAAATTTTAGCTAGGACCAAACGAAACTGAAAATACAAGGTGGGCCAAAAGATGTGTCCAGAAGTGTATTATTGTTTATACAAAAATGTGTGCTTATATTTAAGGGTATGGTACAGACCAACAAACTGAACAACTTTCTCCATGGGACCAACATCGTAATCGCAAAAAAATAATCGATCGTGCAGGTATTGAAATTTTGTAAGGGACAGCAGAATTGTTTCGCTATTACGATGTCGGTCTCATGGAGAAAGTTGTTCAGTTTGATGGTCTGTACCACACCCTTAAATATGACTACACTTTTCTGATAAACGCTGTATGATTAGGTTTAAAAAAAGTATTTATGCATTAAGAACAGAGTTCACTTAAAATGAGTTTTCTTTAATAACTAAACTAGCTTTTGCCACGGCTTCACCCGCGTGGATGTAGGAAATTATCCCACGGGAACTTTCTGTCGGGATCAGTTCAGAGACAATATTCTAGTTCTATGTTATCTTGCTGCGCCCCATCGGGGTCATGTACTCATTAGTTGTAAGCAAAGCCTGTAACTGTGTGTACATTGTGCAATAAATAAATATATGTGCATGTGTTAATAAAAATTATAAACTATCTGTGTCAAATTTCATTCAGATCCGTTCAGCCGTTTTTGCGTTATTGAGTTACAAAAATACAAACTTTCATATTTATAAAAATATACTAGCTTTTTAGCAGCAGCTTCAGCCGCGTGAGCTTACTACCGAGATAAAAAGTATTCTACGAGTATGTCCTAATCCAGGCATGGTCTACCCATATGCTAAATTTCATCCAAATCCGTTTAACCGATTTAGCGTGAAAGCGTAACAAACAAACACTCACTTTCGCATTTATAAATTAGTTAGGATAATAGGATTTTATGGATCAAATACCGTATAATATTATTTGCGCCCTTAATAGTCACGATCCACGCACTTTAATTACCCTTTCAATTTCAAATTTTAATTAATCTATTCAAAATTAGTGTAGACATACAAATCTCGCATACATTCATAATGTAGTTTGATTAATATATGAATAGTTGGAGTTCAGAGATAATTATTATTTAAATTATTGTTTCAGATGACATTGATGACGATGGCTTCAACATAAATTATGATCAAAATCAAAACTAAGTTTAAGTTTGGGGTCGAAACGCTCGGGTCGTGGGGCCCGAATGCGCGTCTACTTTTCAAGGAAATTTCTCGCCGACTGGTCGAGACTTCACGTGACCAGAGGGCTGGCTCTTTCTTTGACCAAATAATTTGTATTGCAATTCAACGTGGCAATGCTGCCAGTCTTCTGGCTGTGGCTGGGTCGTTTCCGGATGACATCGATGCGGTCGAGTACTTCGACGCCTAAGTGTCCTTTTGTTTTTGTATTTATTTGTATAGTTAGTTAGTTAGTCATTTGCTTTAGTACCTAGTGTAAATAGTGTTAATTTGTATATTGTTTATAAACCACAACAATAAAAATTACATTTTTAAATATTAGTTTACAAATATAATTATGTTGCTAAAGCGATACAAAAAAACTTTTTTACAAAAAAATACAACCGACTTCCAAAAACAACACTACAAAGTGAAAAATAACTTTAATTTCGGAAGTCGGTGTCTGATTAAATGTATTTTTGTTTTTGCCACCGACTTCCGAAATTAAAGTTATTTTTCACTTTGTAGTGTTGTTTTTGGAAGTCGGTTGTATTTTTTTGTAAAAAAGTTTTTATTTTTCACTTTTTAGTGGGTCTGTTTATAATTTGTATAAGTTACAATAGTTTAATGTCAATTGCTCATCACATGCTACAAAATATTGCTTTTCCCGATGCTGGGACGTTAATTGTTGAGGAGTTCTGCTGGTAAGAACCAGGAGAACTCCTCAACAACCACTCACCACACGCATTGTGTGACGAGCGGAAATTGCTTAGCAACCATATTAAAGTAATCGAATCGCAACCCGTGAAATATTTATCATTGAGTAGTTCCGGTAGCCATCTGTGGTCTTCATCATCAGTTCCACTTCACCAAGTGGTGCTTTCCGAGAGAAAATGCACGAGCTACTATAAAAAATACCCAAATCGCTATAGGTGTGCCTATAATATTTGAAGAGTTCCTTCGATTTCTCCAAGATCCCATCATCAGAACTGGATTTTGACAAAAATGGGACCATTTGGGAAGTATACCCTTTCCAACAAAAAAATATTTTTTCAAATCGGTTGGCAAGCGACGGAGTTATGCGCGAACAAACATAAAAAAAAAAAAAAAAAAAATACAAACATCCGAACTGAGAACCTCCTCCTTTTTTAGAAGTCGGTTAAAAACAAATCAATCTGTCTAGCCTTTTCCCAACTACGTTGGGTCGGCTTCCAGTCTAAGCGGATGCAGCTGAATACCAGTATTTTACATGGAGCGACTGCCTATCTGACCTCCACAACCCATTACTGGGTAATACGATACCCCTTGGTAAGACTGATTGTCAGACTTTCGGGCTTCTGACGACCCGTAACGACTGTCAAAGATCCACGAATGACAGCCGGGACCAACGGCTTAACGTGCTTTCCGAGGCACGGAGGAGTCTCGGTATGTAAAGATGGTCACCCATCCACAGACCGACCCCGGCATGCGTAGCTTAACCTGATGGATCGACCCGTGCGGCTGTTATTACTTAGACATGAGCTCCTTACGATTCGAAAAACAGAATAATGTAAATCATCAAATTATTTTGTAGAGCCAACGACTTACTCATTTCAACTTGAATTGGGCGAATGTTTTGGTCATACGATTTTTCTTCCACTAATTGTCAAGCAAAAGGAGACATAAACCGTACTAGTGTATGATGGACGTAGCTCAGACACTTGAGCAGTATTTTATGGTGTTCTATGGTCTGTAAATCACACTAATGTCACACTAATAATATTATAAAGGCGAAAGTTTTTGAGGGGGTCTGTGCGTGTGTGTGTATGTTTGTTACTTCTTCACGCTCAAACGGCGAGACCGATTTGGATGAAATTTGGTATGTAGATACCTTATACCCTAGATTAACACATAGGCTACTTTTCTAAACCGCGGGGCGCAGCTAGTATGAAATAAAATCACATAAATAATACAAAATACTTCTCGGGATCGACGACAGTTTGAAATCTGTCACCGTTGAGGCGTATCAAATAATAATAGAGGAGCTCGTGGCTAAGTAATAACAGCCGCACGTGTCGATCCGTCAGGTACGCTACGCCACGCTGCTACGCTTGCCGGGGTTGGTCTGTGGATGGGTGACCATCTTTTCATACCGAGACTCCTCCGTGCCTCGGAAAGCACGTTAAGCCGTTGGTCCCGGCTGTCATTCGTGGATCTTTGACAGTCGTTACGGGTCGTCAGAAGCCCGAAAGTCTGACAACCAGTCTTACCAAGGGGTATCGTATTACCCAGTTAATGGGTTTTGGAGGTCAGATAGGCAGTCGCTCCATGTAAAATACTGGTACTCAGCTACATCCGGTTAGACTGGAAGCCGACCCCAACATAGTTCGGAAAAGGCTATGCAGATTGATAAGATATCAGGAATAGCCTTGAACCTCAGTAAAAAATCACAATTCAAACTTCATTACATCTAAAAATTGAATCAGCTAACCCGAAAAAATAAACTTTTTTAATCACACAAAATGAGAGGGAGCATAAAAGTCGCTCACGCAAATGTAACATCGCTAGAGGCTTTAGCGAACTTTAGATTTTTTAATTAAAAGTCCAAGCTTTCATTATTAAAATGCTTACTTTTAGGTCTTCGATTCGAGTATTCGGATTATAATGATTGTCATAATATGTGCGTGATTTTTCTCGACATTTTTTAATTGTATTTTTCCGGCCTTGTCCAAAGATTTATTTATTGGCATTTGTAACATTATTGTCGTATCCAGAAAGTTTTATTTATTGGTATCAGCGAACACTTTTTCGTCCTCTGTATATACAATATTATGTTATTAATTTTTCCTGTTTATAAAACAGTGTTTCGGCGTCAAAAACGCAAAAGATGCAAAAAAAAAATTGTCTTTTTGGGACATAGACAATATGTCGAAAACATCACAATGGTGCTAGTCAAGCTTTATACATAAGTTCAAGTATTCTGCAAACAAGAATGCTCTAAGCGTATACCTTTTTTTTTTATTTTTTTTGTGGATGGGAAAGCATCAAATGACTTCTCCCGCTCTGGGCAGAGCGGGAGGGCGTGTCAGACTTTTACTGACTAAAACCCACCCATGTTCCTTCAGCTGCCCGTGCCAGGGCCACGGTATCTCTTTCGAACTACCCGCGACCCCGGCGGCATCGGCCCAATTGACCCCGTCACTGCTGACATCTCTTTGAGGCGCGCGTGGAACACAACGCGCCGTCGACCCGGGCCTCGGCAATCGATTCCCGCCGCCCAGGGCGTCTCCTACGGCGGCTAGGGGCGCGAGGGCGCGGCTGTTGCCTCTCCCTCACGCGTTCCGCTTCCTCCTTCGCGAGCATTACTGCTTCGCAGAAGGAGGTGACGGCTTCCCATGCACTCTCGCTCCGCACCATGGCCTGGACCAGGTTTGGACGCGAGAGATCGCCGCCGCCGATCGCCTCCGTGAGAACACGGCGGTGCTCCGCCCAAGCCGGGCAGACCTCTACTGTATGCTCCACCGTGTCCTCCGGGCGATCCACACAATGGTGACACCCGGGCGTTTCCTCCCGCCTTATCCGAAACAGGAACCTCCCGAAACAACCGTGTCCGGTGAGGACCTGCGTCAGGCGGAAGGTGAGGACGCCGTGGCGCCTCTCCAACCACTCCTCAAAGAGGGGACTTATCGCCGCAATTGTGGCGTGCCCAAACGTAGCGTATACCTAACGTCAAATAAATCTGAATTAAAGGTCATTGACCTACATACATTTATTCAAATACTTAATTCCTAAAACAGAAATAATGACATAAACTTGTCCCAAAACGACCTTTATCGTGATCCTTGACTTTTTCTATTAATAAAAAACGATTCGTAATGTATTGTCGGGGTACCTACGCAGAGAAATTAAAAAAAGAGCAATGAACTTTATTTCAGATTTAAGTGGCGGCCACCATAGGTGAATCAACAATTTTTGCAAGGTAACTGACAATGGATAATATATGATATAGGCCAAAAATCGTGTCATACTAAATTCTGATGACGATACTGCTTGTTTAGCTCATATTTCTAATATTATAATAATCCCATTTCTGAACAAAATGCCACAGTCTAACATCGTAACACCAGACCATTTGTCACAGCAGTAACAAATGATTGCTTATGACCAAAGCGATATAAATGAATAACACTCAGTGATTAATCGAGAAGAAAACTGTTTTAATTAAAAATAACTGCGATATCCAATCCCGGCGTTTTCATTAAAATTAATGGAATTAATCTTCAAAAGTCGTGTTTCCTAAGTCGGATTTAGATGCTGTCTCTTTCGCACATCCATTTTAGGGGTTCATAATATAAATGATCGGCCGAAATTGGGATCATCTTATGTGTATCTAAAGCGAGGATATCGGTGTTGCCAAGTAATTGGGTTGCGAAGGTCAGATGGTTGTCGCTGTGTAAATACTAATATTTGGCTGTTTTTGGTTAAATGGAACTTGGCCCCAATATGATTGGGGGCAGCCTGGAGTGTTCAAAGGCTAGGTTAAACCAAACCATTTGTATAAAAATAGTTTTGTTTAAAGTTCGGGCTCTTGTATTATACATACGTGTATATGAGGCGTTCGTATTGCTGTTACATCTCCCTTTATAGCTGAAGACTCTAAATAGCTTAGCATCCTAGCCAAACACAAAAAAAAAACACTCAAGTAGGTAGGTAAGGTATGGTACACACAGCAGCAGGTCAAAATACTACGAACTGTAAAATTTTTTCATTCGATTTTGAACTTAACCATCGACATTTTAAGGTTTAAAACCATTTGGAGAAATTCGGTATAACCTGATGTGCTGTCTGTACCTTTCCACTTAAAATAATTTTAATACTCCGCGCAGATTTTACCCTAACCCACACCACGTCTCTAGCAACAGACATAACATGGCTACATAAGCGGGAAAAGTAAAAAAAAAAAATATTCCGGTCCAATAGCGGACTTAATTCCGGCCACCAGCAACACTAATTACGGTAAAAGAGCGAATCTCTAAGGTAAGGATAATCCTTCCTTGTACGTACTTCGTTTTAATAAATGCTGCGTATTTTACGTATATTTTAATTAAACATTCTCACGTCGTAACCCTCGGGTGTTCGCACCTCGGGCACGGAATGATAAATTATTGTGAAGACGCACTTCTATATTAAGTTTTTTTTTCCTGCGTATTTTTTTTTTCGTTCTGTTGAGTTAGGGATACCGTTTGTGGAATTAATTGAGTTGTGTTTTTAGAATAGGCAAAAGTGAATTTGTGTAATTTAGGGGTAAATGGGTAGGTTGTCCTGTTTAAGCTTTTGTATATAGTTTTTTTTTTTAAGTCGCACATCAATGTATAGATAGTGCAATCCACGAAGACGCGCCCCACTATTCCTCCTAACCGTTTATAGTTTAAGTGTGCAAGTTTCCACCAATGTTTGAGTGTTATCGGTACACACCAATTACCGCGTACTAACTATAGTGTGTACCGATAACACTCAAACATTGGCGGAAGCTTGCACACACTATACTAGTATAAACGGTTAGGAGGAATAGTGGGGCGCGTCTTCGTAGATTGCACTATTTGTACGCTTAATAAAACTAATTTGAATAACGATATTCGAACACCAAGTGAAACTAAGTTTAATATAATTATACTATATAAACTACACAGTAAGACTTAGTAGTAGTTAAGTAGTGTATAGGTATACTATAGTTGAAATTATTTACTTTGTGTTGAAATTATTGGCAACTGTATTTTTTTCTAATTATATTATTAATTTGTTGTTAATAATTAACATTTCTGGGAATTAAAATTATGGATGTACAGTGGGCTGCATCAATTGGGTACCCCCGTTGTGTTAAAATTTTAATACAACTGTGATGGTATTTTATGTTTATACAACATCAGTTTTAGTATATGCGAAACCCGAAACACCTGTCAAGTATTTTTATGTAAAGAATCTATGTACAAAATTTCAAAACCGTATCATGAAAAATCACAAAGTTATAAGTTTGTTATGTTACCTGGTTGTCCGTACAAAAACATGATCACCACGCGGCGCCCGCTGTGCGCCCGTGCCTAGTGCCGCTATGACCTGCAGTGACTTGTGTTCTTCGCTCGGTGTCCATATTGTAACCTTTTTTAATGATTTTTGGGGCAAAATATAACACGGTATAAAAAATATTGGAATCGATTCAGTTATTTATTCTGAACAAATTATATTCAGGTTTCGCATACACTAAAAATAATGTTGTATGTATATAAAATATATCATATACGTTTATATACATATTATATAAAGATTTCTCCTTGCGCACCCCATGTGTGCGTCTGACATTTAAAGATTTAATTATTTATCACTGTTTCTGATAAGTTTACATAGATTTCATAGTCGCCGCAAGTGACCTAATTAAGTCCGCTTCTCAGGTCGGGTTCATTGTTATTGTGTTTTTCTATTAGATGTTTCTTAGTGTCCAGTAAGGGCGCAATAAATGTTGATATTCTTGCCTTAGTATACGCGATTTGATTACATGGGACGGAATTATCCCTGGGATTCTGAGTACACTACGTCGTAATGATGTGAATAACAATAGCATGCCTCCTTATAGAAGAGTATTTTTATCCGACTACGGCAAAGCCCAAGGAGGGTTATGATTTTAATAGGCTGTATATGTTTGTATTTTGTCATCTGTTCCCTCATAACACTTAGATTTTTTACAATTCTAAATAATGTCTATTTTGGTTTACCTATTCAAAAATTAACGCAACCATTGCTATTTTTTACTGTTGGCTTTGTTGCTACATATTTTAGTGCCTTATGTTGGCACCATTTTTTTTTTGTACTCAATGTGTCAGCATATCATAAAAATGTTTTTGAGTATCTATCCGAGTTCTGCATAATTTTCCAATTATATCCACCATAAATGTGAAAAAAAAATGCTAAATAGCTAAGTACCTGCGAACAACTTGGGTTAAGCGCGGTTGGTCACAGTTCTAACCTAACCTAACTCATGTGGTCGGGGTGTCTTAACTTAGCTACTGCGACCAATTTCTTCGGCTCGCGCGTGGTTGGTCACAAAAAAAAAAAAAAAATTATTAACTTCAGTTGTACACTAACACTTACATCTTAAAACTATGCAACGTTACAACAATGGAAAAGAGTGTTTTCGATGAACTTTGGCACCCAAAGTAAGATTTAACTTGTGTTTAGGGTGCTAGCGTCCTCGCTTAAGATTTGAACATAAAGCAATAGTTGGTAAGACGAGCACAGTACCTAATCAAATTACAATATAATATACTAAACTAACTAGCCAAAGCAGCTCCTACGAGTACCTAACCTAATACGTTTGGTCAGGGTACCCAAACTTAAAGAGACTCAATTATTTATAAAGTGTGCATCATTATAGAAGCGCAGAAAGTTTTTAGACGTTCATTAATAAAAGAGTGTCCATCATTAAAAATATCTATAACTTTTTATAAAATTATTTTCATTTAATTTTGTTGTAATATTTAAATAAATAAATTCATTTATTTGAGACTAATTAATGGCCTTAGTTACAAAGGACTTAAAACTATGTCAGGAATTCAGTATTGCATCATAAATCACACTAATATTATAAAGGCGAAAGTTTGTGAGGGTGTGTGTTTGTTACTTATTCACGCTCAAACGGCTAAACCGATTTGGATGAAATTTGGTATATAGATAGCTTATATTCAGGATTAACACATAGGCTACTTTTTATCCCGGTATGCGCGGCTGAAACCGCGGGGCGCAGCTAGTAAAAAATACAATATAAAATTATTTTTATTTTACAGGAAAGAAGAAAACATTTAAAGGCGAGAAACTATTAGAGAAAAGAGGAGCTCGTGGCTAAGTAATAATAGCCGCACGGGTCGATCCATCAGTTTAAGCTACGCTTGCCGGGGTCGGTCCGTGGATGGGTGAACATATTTAAATATCGAGATTCCACCGTGCCTCGGAACGTGGATCTTTGACAGTCGTTACGGGTCGTCAGAAGCCCGAAAGTCTGACAACCAGTCTTACCAAGGGGTATCGTATTACCCAGTTAATGGGTTGTGAAGGTCAGATAGGCAGTCACTCCATGTAAAATACTGGTATTCAGCTGCATTTGGTTAGACTGGAAGCCGACCCCAACATAGTTGGGAAAAGGCTAGGCAGATTGCAAACTATTAGAGAAAAGTTAGCTTTGTAGTAAACACCGTTTTCCCATCTCACAAGCGGTAAGTAAACCTGGTTTTGTGTAAACGTTAAAATTGTAATTAATGTGTAAAACTGAGCTGTTTTTGGAGCTAAGTTTCAGTGTTTATGTGCGTACACTTGGAAGCAAAACTGTGTATGAAATATAATTAATTTATTACTGTGTATGAAATATAATTAATTTAATATAGACAACAATTTGTCTTGGAGACCTCAGACAGACGAAATATGTAAGAAACTTAATAAATTTACCTACGCTCTCTATAAACTATCAAAAATAGTGAGCATAGAATCCGTACTAACAGCCTATCACGGCTATGTTGCATCAACACTCAGATATGGCGTAATATACTGGGGCAATTCAGTTGATAGAGAACTCGTATTTAGAGCCCAAAACAGATGTGTCAGAGCTATGTGTGGCCTTAAAAGCACAGACAGTTGTCAACCGTTCTTTGTACGTCTAAAAATTCTTACCTTACCATCGTTGTACATATACGAAACAAATATGTTCGTCAAATCTAACATTTCATCATACAAAATAGCTACTAAAAGTTACTACAGAAAATTACGCGATAAAAATAAGTCTGAACTCGAAATGACTTATGGCAAAACTGCACTAATGAATAAAAGTACCTTTTGTATGGCCAAAAAAATATTTAACAAACTACCTGAAAAAATTAAAACGTTAAATCTAGACAATTTCAAAACGGAACTATTAGAAATATTGATAAATAAATGCTATTACTCACTTCAGGAATATTTGGACGATAATTCTATAATTACTACCTAAGAAAATTATACATTCTGACGACTTAGAATTTTATTTGACATTGGTATTACTATGACATGTAACATACTCGTAATCTATTTGACATTTTTACTGAATTTGATTCTATTTTCTATTTGTGATATTGCACGTTTATTGTATTCTGTTAATGTACCAATAAATACTAATGTGAAGTGTTAAAAGTAAAAATTCGACAATGTTATTTAAATGTATTTGTACGCCTCTGGGCAAAACATAGAGGATCTACCTGCCTATAACATCTCGCACACTATTGTAATTTAACCTATGTTTACAAATAAAGAATTCTGATTCTGATTCTGATTAAAAGGTAACATGTTTTAAAGAGTTTGATTTTCGTATTTATAAAAACACTAGCTTCTGCCTGCGGCTTTGTCCACGTGAAATTTCTTGTTCCCCCGACCCACTCCGTCGCACCGCAAAGCAGAAAAGAAGAAAGAAAAGAAACATTGTTTATTCTGCACAAATAAAACGCACATTAGAAAAAAAAAATTACATAAGCAAAAGCCTCGTATCCAAGTTGTCAATGTTGCCAATTTAGGCAATTTAGCTTGTCTAATTAGCCTGCCCGCGCTATTACTTCGTTTTCGCTTAGCGTTCTTTTCTGATTTTTTTCTTTTTCCTCGGCTTCTAAAGGTACCCAAACTAAAACTTAACTTATATTAAATAGCCTTTTTGAAGAATTGGGCTATCAAATGCGAAAATAATGTTTCAAATCCAACTGGTAGTTCCAGAGATTAGCGCGTTCAAACATACAAACAAACAAATAACTCTTCAGCTTTATTATTAGTATAGATTATGCACTTACACGAAGGTGTGGATTTTCACTGAGGAACACTTTCATTAATAATAAAATATAAAATTAGTACAAAAAAACGTTTAAGTTTTTGAATATTACTGCACTTAGAGTACTTATCTACTTATAGATTCTTAAACACATATGAAGTGTTGTCAAAACTGTTAATTAAAAAAAAAATCTACTTAAACTAAGGGATGCTTCGTAGGTCTAATGGTTGCAAGCGCTACTGCTGAGCATGAGGTCCTGAGTTCAATTCTCAGGTTGGTCAAAGTGTTGTTGGGTGTAACCCATCAGGGATTTCTCAGTAATAGCCTGGAGTTTAGATTCGTGCCCGCTTGATTGCAATAGGCTCGCCTCTTATTACATCGGTCTTTCATTATGAACAACTTTTAACGTGGGACCAATTTTTTTTCGCGATTTCAGCTTTCGTCCCATAGTAAAAGTTGTTCATAATGATGAGTACAATAACCCCTTAAGAGGTTGTGCGTTAAGTCTGGGACATATTGTATGTACCTACACCTCTGCTTGGCCCTTTAGGAAAAACAGCCGTGATATAAACTTAACGCTTAACACAGTTTTCCTGAATAAAAACCTTCTTCCATTGTAATAGAAGCCTGCGTTCAATTACTGTGGAATGAAAGTCATCGCTTAGTAATATAAGTATATATTATTAGACCGTGACTCAGTATCGCCATTACTCAGTAGGTACCCGCAAAGGTCGGTCATTCACTGGTTTCGGAAGTCTGAAGGATTTTGTCTTATTGGTTTATTTAAGACTTGAAATTATGAACTGGTAAACAAAAGCAAAACTAAGAATGGATTGCACCATCTTATTTTAATAATAACTAACATCGCACCTTCAGTTCGATGTTTGGTAGGATGGTGCTACCTACCCTTGTTAAAGTTCTTGTTAGACAAAAAATGGGTTGTTCAATTTGACAATTTGTTAGCTGACGTCATAAATTTAACCGTAACCTTAACACACACATGCCCTAGTAGCCCCACTTCGAATTTTTAAGACGCCTCCTTTCAGTCCCTGTTTTTATTTTTATTTTTTTCTTATTTGCAAAATAGTTGGGCAAATGTCATCTAAAACAGTTCTTTATTTCAGGTTGAAGATATCTAGCTATGACAGACGGACAGACAGACAGACAGACTGAGTCGCACCATTTTGGTACGGAAACCTAAAAACAGGCGATCTATTTGCTAAAAATCCCACCGTGAAAACTTAGGTGAAGTGATCTTGAAGTGAACTGTCAATAGTGTCAATCCCTAGCATCACGTTGAATGACAGCTCACTTCATGGTCACTTCACCTTCAGTTTTCTCGGTGAGATTTTTACAGAATACTAATAATACTGGACAGTAAGTTATTACTAGTTATAATATTATCTACATTACAAAAGAAACTTTACATACTAAATTAAACAATACTGATATCACATTTTTCTTACACATCCAAACCACTTTTCCCCCCGACTGTACATTGCAACTAGTAGTTTACGTGCTTAAGCATTTGCCGTAAAACTCGCTCATAAGGTTATAAGGCAACGGTTAATATACGGGTTAATGGAAATTAACCACTTTCGAGCTGGCTGTAAATTATATGGGCTATATGTCATTGAAGTTAATAGTTCTGGGGTTAAGAGTTTGTTTTGACTTGATTTGGAGAAAGAAAACTTATGTTTTTTATTTATTTAGAGGTTACTAGCAATGTGTGTTGCGTATGACCATATCAACGGCCGCAAAGTATATACGGTCATCTACAAAATCATGATTTTACAGGAGAGCGTTTTAAATGCAAAAGAACAAAGATATATTCTTCTATTTTATAACATTGAGTTAATAGGGTAATACCAAAGAAATGGTTAAGGTTGATTACTGTAATACATTTTTTTCCAAAATACCGCTGAGTCAACTACCATATATTCGCGTCTATGCGGGACTTTCTAATTGCATAAGCTTATTCAATTTTGAATAATATTAAGGCAATTTATTCTTAATGCTATGCACGCACGAAAGCAAGCCGTTATGCGTTGATCCCAGCTGTCATTCGTGGATCTTTGACAGTCGTTACGGGTCATCAGTAGTCCGAAAGTCTGACAACCAGTCTTACCAAGGGGTATCACATACCCAGTCACTGGGTTGTGGTGGTTAGATAAGCAGTCGCTCCATGTAAAATACTGGTATTCAGCTGCATCCGGTTAGACTGGAAGCCGACCCCAATATAATTGGGAAAATGCTAGGCAAATTGATTTGAACTAGCTAAAGCATAACCCCCATAGTCATAAAAAACTAAAACGCTATAAAAACCTATTTTAGTTATAGAAGTGTTTTGTCAATTTCTTTGGAGTTATGATTTGAGTTTGGAAGTAAACACTTCTATAATTAAAGTAGGTTTCAAGAGCTTTTTAGTTTTTTATGAACAAAGGGGAAAGTTTTAATCATACTTTGTATTTAAATTAAAACGGTGAATGTAATTAATGCATTGAACATCAATGTGCAGAATTTTAACTTCCTTTTCTGAAATCGGCACGAACTAGAGTACAGAATGTCAAATGTGTTAAATAAACAGAAAGGCCATGCAACTACTTTTATAAAGACTGGTCGTTGGCAGCTCTGCACAAAGAGAGGTAGAAGAGGAGTAGGAGTAGTAGGAGTAGGCCTTTCCCAGCAATGGCACAAAATGGGTTAATGAACAAAAAAGACCTGTAGCAGGGCTTCTACCCAGAGAACCCCGCGTATCACTACTCGTGGTGGATATTTTAATTCCTCCAAAACAAAACTGAGCTAAGGCAAAGGAAAACACAAAAACGTTTCCTGACTTTGACAACAGCTAAGCTGTCTTAGTAGACATATTAAGTATAACGGATAATACAAAACAATACACCAAAGCATTTTTCCTCTACAAAATAATTACTGGCAAAAGATGAAGCACTCACAGTAGGCTATTTTGCGAGGCCAACCATAATCGTTTCCACTTCCCGCTGTCATTATCTTCTGAGTAAATTGATGCTTAATGTCTATCATTTTGTGGAGATGTTAGGCTTTGAATATAACTGTATGTACCTGGGAATTGATCTGGTTTATATGATGGCTTTGAGGAAATAAATATTTCATGTAAACAGAAATTCAAAGGCCGTATTCGAAAACTAAGCCAAATTTTTTGCGTTTCAATGCCGTGTGGCTTCAGCATAAAATATGGCTACTTAAAAATTAGGCACATTTTATAACCACTTACTTTTTTGCTAAAAAACGGAGGGTTCAGACCTTAGGGTTAGATATTTGGTTGCAGCCGTGCAGCATCTTTCTTCTAAGTCCTTATCACCTGTGCCGGTTTCCACATTTGTCTGTTGATTGAGTACAACAAAACCACTACTACTGCAATCGTCCATTGTTTATCAGTTAGCAATGATTCCATCTCATTCCATGCCATTAAACATAATTATAACAGTATTAATAAATTGAGATTCCGCCAACAAACAAAATATTTCACCCATTCCATTTAGGGTCATCGCATCCAAACGCGCAAGCTTTTGTAGCCGTAATTTAGGAGTAACTACAAAATAGTGGTTTAATTGCTGGCCTCCCCCTGAATAGGGGAGGGAGGGGCAAATGCTGGTGCTGAGTTTTGAATTAAACCTAATAGTGCATAATGTTTTAGAAGCTTCCGCAAAGAATGAAAGCCGTGACGGGTTTATGGGCCAGGGGTGGAAAATTACCGGTCATAAGTTTCGTTATTGTGAGTTAGGACAATGCTTTTGGTTGCTGTACTTTTTCATTAATTTAGTTAAATGAAAAATATTTTAATGCTTCTACTTCATATTTTATATTACATTACACACATTACATTTTTACATTTTTTTTTTTACATTTACTAAGTTACATATAGATTAGCTCATATCAATTTCATATTTACGATGTCAGTGTAGGAGGTACTTAGTTTCACGTTGCATTATTAATAAAGTCCGTATTATCTATCCTAATGTCGGCTACACTCGACAGTATATAGTTTCCTACTGGACTACCATTACCATAAATACTATTTTTATTGAATTACCGCTAAATCTTCGAAATAATACTCCCGGAACAATTCTCGGAGCCACAAAAACCCCTTAATATCTCCGACCAATCGACGAAAAATTGTATTTCCAGCTACGGATCGATGCCAGTCAAATTGACATTAGGAAAAGCCGGTTCTGTTCCAAATGTAATAAATAATACAGAAACATTCTCACTAATTACACCAACAGAGGTACCCTTGAAAGTTCACTAAAAACACCAATTATTTATAAGTTAGCTTTGAGTAATAATATCGTTTTTGACTCGCACATCGTTTGCTTTAAAAATGTATAGTAATTTGATGGTTTTTTAGCCTCGAAAGTTTGTATAACTGTGAATTACTGGACATTGAACAAGTAAGTAGTTTAATTATTTTTCATAGAAATGTTACGTGTATTATCATAATTATAAGGTTTGTATTGAGTTTCCTTATTGGCGCCCAGATGGGACAGTAGTGTCTACTTTTGTTTGACTACCCTCAAGTAAGGTTTTTTCTAATTATGTGTTCAAAACATGTCATCAATACTTCTTTGTTATTTGATTGATCGCAGTCTAATTATATAGGAATTGAAGGACTACAAAGTACCATATTTAATAGACACGTGTTCTGATTTATTTTTACATTTAAGACCTGTGTTAGGCCGCCAAGTTTCTATCCTTTTAGTTTTTCAATCAATCTGACTAGTTATGTGAATAGCTTCACAAGCTTTATTAAGCTTCTTACATAAAACCACATAAAAGTCACATAGGTGAACAATATTGTTTGATGAGTAAACACCATAAATACATACTCAAAGGTAGACAACAAAAACGGTAAAGGTAAAAACTATCATTTAGTGACATAATGCTAACCGGGTTTTTGTGTTGATATAAATGTCGGCTGATGTTCACACAATGTTAGGTTTAATAATTTAGTTGGCTTATGAAAGTAATTTTGTTGTTAGTATGTAAACAATATTTACTATCACAATGTTTCCGAATTATCAATCTACTAGCTGCGCCCCGCGGTTTCACCCAAGTAGACCGGGATAAAAAGTAGCCTATATTGTAATCGCAGTATTCAGCTATTTACACACCAAATTTCATCCAAATCGGTCCTGCCGTTTGAGCGTGAAGAAGTAACAAACATACAAACACACACAGACACTCAAAAATATATAGTGATTTTGACATAATAATAACGATCATTTTATATAGCTAAACGGACACAGGATTTTGGAATTTAGCGGGAATCCGTTGGATACAGGAAATACAGGACCAATCGTCGTGACAACTTATGGGCGATGCCTATGTCCAGCAGTGAACGTTTTTCGGCTGAAAAATGATGATGATGAATGACTCAAGATTTAACTTTTTATCATCGAAAAAAAAAGTTTATTGATACAGAATCACGCGCATATAAAAGAGGCAAGTTAGCTCAAATACTTAGTAATGACGAAGACGTTATGTTTATGACAAGTAATACTTGTCGCCACTTTACAACGCCAATCACTTGAGACATATTTTTAAAGGGTCGAAGGCTTCTTTTCTAGCCAATTTATTTCAAGACCTACTATACAGGGTGTCCCGTAAATAAAGGATAACCTTTTAAGGGGTTGTTGTACTCATCATTATAAACAACTTTTACTTTAGGACAAACCTGAAATCGCGAAAAAAATCTGCTGTTCCCTACATTTAGACGAGTTACGCGAACATAAATGTAGGGAACAACTGTTTTTTTTTCGTGATTTCAGGTTTGGTCCTATAGTAAAAGTTGTTCATAATGATGAGTACAATGACCCCTTAAGAGGTTATCCATTATTTACGGGACACCCTGTATAAGTGTATTGCTAATAATACAAGGTCAAATTAAACTAGCTGCCAAAACTCCGCACATGTGAAGGTTAGCAATCTTTGAACAACATAAAACAAAAAAAGATTTTATGTTCTTTTTTCTGGTCAACGACCGCTGGTAATATTTTACACGTATAGTTACGTGTACGATAGTTAAACGTGAAATATGAGTTTTTTTTTTTTTTGTTTTATCACGTTTAAATATCGATACCAGTCTGTGAAATTTACACAAAAAAACTGATATTTTAAGTAACTACGGTCGGTGACCCAGTAAGAAAAACATTGTTAAATTAAAGGGCATGTCCGAAAATGGTTTTTTACTGTTCAATAATTGTAACATAGATAAGTTGAATATATTTGGTTAGACATCCCAAAAACTAGTGGTTCTAACTATATCGTATATTTTTAAAGGTCTCCAATTTTGAGAAAAATCGTTTTTTATTTTAGTGTGAGTTTACTCCTAAAACGAACAAACCGTTCTAATAATTATCTAAGATAATAAAGTGAACATACCCCAAAAAAAATAGTCAACTTGTCAAAATTGACATAACTATATATTGTATGTCAAAACTGTCGGTCAATATTTTGATTTTTAATGATGATAAGCTGAGGCCTCATTAGGCTTGTCACCTGTT
Source organism: Cosmia pyralina (assembly GCA_946251885.1). Taxonomy (NCBI): domain Eukaryota; kingdom Metazoa; phylum Arthropoda; class Insecta; order Lepidoptera; family Noctuidae; genus Cosmia; species Cosmia pyralina. The sequence continues at coordinate 21,886,580 of OX276360.1, forward strand.
AGTCCACACTTTATGTCATACTTGACAGATGAATAGAATCAATCATCTATCAATTATGATACAGTGTGTGGGAGGTTTTGTTTGGGTTGCCAACAATAAATAAAATATTTAAATAGGTTATTATTTTTCTCTTAAATTATTTCAGTGGTTCTAACTTCCATATTTTTGTCGTTTTTATTTAGGTGTTGTTTAAGAATAATCTAAACATTATATTTGCATTAGCAACATTTGTATTTTTCACTAGTATTTTATACACTGGTAACATTGTATCGAGTAGAATCTTCTCGGTGCCATGGACTTTTGCTCTTGTTGTAAAGTTAAAGTAATTATTTTGGAAATACAGTTTTACTGCTAAAAATCAAAAAAAAAAAAAAAAAAAAAAAAAACAGCCAGCATGTATAATAAAATGCTTGTTGATTTTTAGCAGTAAAACTGTATTTCCAAAATAATTACTTTAACTTTACAACAAGAGCAAAAGTCCATGGCACCGAGAAGATTCTACTCGATACAATGTTACCAGTGTATAAAATACTAGTGAAAAATACAAATGTTGCTAATGCAAATATAATGTTTAGATTATTCTTAAACATAGTTGGGCCGGGGCCATGCAATGACAAAAAAATGTTGTAACTACATAATAGAAACATAAGAAATGGATAAAAGTAAGAAAAGTTAAATTTAAATTGTGTTCAATCTAATTTATCGGTAATGGACATAATTTTCTGAGAGATCTAACATAGGTTTTATTATTTGACAGTTTAATTTCTGCCACTCTGACCATACCATCTGGTCCAGGTATTGTCCTCACAATTCTTGCCATGGGCCATGTCATTGGAGCAGTATTATCACTACGAAGAATAACTAGGTCTCCTTCTTTTAAATTAGGATTGACATGGTGCCATTTTGGCCTGCTTTGAAGCTGTGTAAGATAATCCCCAGACCAGACTTTCCAAAAGTCTTGTTTAATTTTACATAAAACATTCCAAAATTTTAGGTTATTAATAGAATAATTAGCTAAGTCAGCTTCGGGATAACTCATCATAGAGGTACCTATGAGGAAGTGGCCAGGCGTTAAATACCCAAAATTGGAAATATCTGAGCTCATGGGAAGGAGAGGTCTTGAATTTAACACAGCTTCAATTTCCGTGATAACAGTATACAAACCTTCAAAAGTCAAGACAACAGTTCCAACAATTCTCTTAAAATGGTATTTAAAACTTTTAACCCCTGCCTCCCATAAGCCTCCAAACTCCGGAGAGTAACTAGGGATAAACTTAAACTTAATAAAGTTAGGAGTACAATAATTATTCACAGAATCTACATGAGTTTTTGATATAAACAATTCATACAGTTTATTTAACTCATTGGCAGCACCTTTAAATGTTTTTGCATTGTCACAGAATATTTTCTGTGGCATTCCTCTTCGAGAAATGAAACGTTTGAGGCATGCTAAAAAGGCTTCAGTTGTGAGGTCACTGACTAGCTCCATGTGGATTGCCTTTGTAGCAAAGCACACGTAAAGTGCCACATAGCCTTTTGTGATTAATGGTCTCCTGATTCTAGAAGTTTTAACATTAAAAGGTCCACAGAAGTCCACGCCAACTACATTGAATGGCCTAACAGCTGTAATCCTATCTTGCGGGAGAGAACCCATAAGTTGCTTCGCAGCTGCAGCTTTTAGACGGAAACATTTGACACACTTGTTTACCACCTTCTTGACTTCACGGACACCACTGATAAGCCAAAATTGTTGTGAAAGTGAGCCCAACACTAATTTAGCTTATCAGTGGTGTACGGTTTAAGTGTACGTTAGTGCGTAAATTAACGTGTTTACCATGTCGACGGCGGAGGAAGTGCTTAAAAAGTTGCGTCTCGCCCGAGCACAACAAAAAGGTACTGTTACACGCATCGAGAACTTTATTAGTGATCCAATCAATCTTGCCCGGCGACCACGAACAATAACTCAAGTTCTCAATGAGCTGCAAAATTATCGATTTGCAATCCACAACAAAATGAACTTATTTCTGTGAAAAATGCAGAAATCCTCGCGATTCTTCTTGTATATTTGCAGAGAAATTATAGATTTCTCGCAAAAGCTCGCCCGACGAAGACGACGAACTATGGCGTCGCGTGGCGTCCGCGCCGATTCACGAACATAGTAACTTGAATACGCGATTTACACACTGCACAACTTTTCACAGGTTACGAAGGACCAGGTGTAGTTTGATGCTTGTTAGCTTTTTCTCGGAATAAAAAAACAGCGTCCATACAAAAAGCGGTCATCTCTAATTAAATTAAAATAGTTAACGAAACCCGAATTAAAATAGGTAACGTAGGTAAAGTTACCTATTTTAATTTAACCCTCTATGTAAATTTTTCGAAATTTTACGCATAACGGTGCCTGCTTATAAATTGAAATATTAATGATCCTCCATTTTCCTATAGGGATTGACAGAAACTACAAAACGCCAGGTGCTACAGTCCGTATTAAATATTTATACTACACATAAACAAGAATTCATTCCACCCTAGATCACATTTATGCCACTTACTACGTTATGACGGGTACAAAGAGAATACTTAATAGGGTTTGTCATAGTTATAAGTTTTAAGATAAATCTACCTTTTGGTTACAACCTACATGCTCAAGCGACACGCGTCTTGTAACAGCGACTGCGGAAAAAACTAATGAAAGAAGTCGTTTAGAGCGGACGACGGGGAACAGGTGAGGAGCGATTTGGCACGCAAGTGAATTAAATGTACTAACTAACAGCGTCGCCGCAACGAGTTCACAGCGGGGCGACCGGCGATCGCGGTCTACCAGTCGCCGTCGCCACTGACGGGTCGTGGCATAAAATGACGTTGCGTGCGCGTGTCGCTTGAAGCAAATCGCGTCGCATGACGCATCGCCCGAGGTCGTGAACGGAGCCTTACGGACCTTAGGGGGAATTGTAAGACCTACTTAGAACTTAGAAGTTGTTATTCTACGTTTTAGTCTTGACAGGTTGTTATTAAACAAGTTTAAATTCCTTAGATAGGTCACTTTGGAGTACCTAAAATGACAATGTTAGTAGAAGTGTTCTTTGTGAGTGTCTGGTTCACAAAGAGCACTTGGTTGGTCTGGTTTTGTCCCCAATTTGTTGTTTTTCTGTCTATGAAAATGGACTCTGATAAAACTTTTTACAAAAAAATACAACCGGCTTCCAAAAACAACACTACAAAGTGAAAAATAACTTTAATTTCGGAAGTCGGTGTCGGTGTCGGTGTTAAATGTATTTTCGTTTTTTGCCACCGACTTCCGAAATTAAAGTTATTTTTCACTTTGTAGTGTTGTTTTTGGAAGTCGGTTGTATTTTTTTGTAAAAAAGTTTTTATTTTTCACTTTTTAGTTGTGTACCTACCCCACACAAATTCTAATACCACTATCTGCAAAACAAACTAGAACATCATCCATATAAAAGTGGGGAAAAAATACTTATTATTGAAGCTAACTCAAAAACTACCTAAGCAAAGTTAATCAATTTTATATGGGACCAACTGTGATGTGACCCTCTCGAATAAAACAAAAAAAAACCAAATCGGTCCAGCCATCTTCGAGTAATCGGGGAACATACATAAAAAAAAAATAAAAAAAAACTGTTCCGACGAATTGAGAACCTCCTCCTTTTTGAAGTCGGTTAATAAAAATAAGGTAGTCATGATACATTAATTTGTAATCTCCACAATTCCATTGCTTACTATAGGGTGCACACTCGGTAGATTATAATCCTTATCCATTTCCCAAGGTCACGTCTTCCCTGCCATTACCGCGCCCCCCGGTCTACTCCTTGATATGCAATGCTCTCTGTTGCATCATGTAACATGAGGCAACAGGGGCTAGTGTGAATCTTTGGGTTCATTCGAGTAATCGAGTCTGTTGAAACCACGCTGGGGTCGGTGCATTTTATTCATTCATACAACAACGTGGCAGAGATTACAACTTAACACCAAGTCGGTTGTCAGTTATTTTGTTGATCGGTTACCGGCAATAGGTTCAACCAGGCATTAACATTACAAGGGACTTACTCACATAGCTAACAAAACACACGAAACATCTGCCTCTCCCTTCGGGGTATACACTGTACAGTGAGATTTGATCTATGTAGTTTATGCAAACCTTTATCAAATATTGACTCAAATATCAGATTCAACACACACATATGACTAATCCAACCTCTCTCATTAACCTTAGTGCAGACATGTCTAAACATACATTTTAATTATTAATACGAAACAATACTAAGGTGCTTCGCGAAGCTAAGGTAAGATGCTTGCTTTAATATCCGGGCTGCGTCCTGGCGTACTTTAATCTCGGCGCCATCTTGTATATTTCGTCTGTTTCTATTCGCTACAGTGTATTTACTGCTTTAGTTTTGTTTGTTTTTCTTGTTTGCCGATTGGAAAGTTTTTAATTTAAGGTTAGTGTCCAATAAGGCTGGAAGTTGTTGACGTAGTGCAATTAGCGTGAAAGTAGGACTGTTGTTTGATTGTTTGAGGAAATGGGCCACCCACTGTGTTGTGGGGGTCGTAAAATAGACTTAAGAGGCCTGTCGCATTTTATCACCTCTCTCGGGACCAATTTTTTAAGTGGTTTAATGAAAAGATGCTTTTTTGAAAAATGTAATCTATTTTTAGATTTTTAATAAATAATATTCATTTAATAGCTAATAATTAAAAAGGAGGAGCTCGTGGCTAAGTAATAACAGCCGCACGGGTCGATCCATCAGGTTAAGCTACGCTTGCCGGGGTTTGTCCGGAGATGGGTGACCATCTTTACATACCGAGGCTCCTCCGTGCCTCGGAAAGCACGTTAAGTCGTTGGTCCCGGCTGTCATTCGTGGATCTTTGACAGTCGTTACGGGTCGTCAGAAGCCCGAAAGTCTGACAATCAGTCTTACCAAGGGGTATCGTATTGCCTAGTTAATGTGTTGTGGAGGTCAGATAGGCAGTCGCTCCATGTAAAATACTGGTATTCAGCTGCATCCGGTTAGACTGGAAGCCGACCCCAACATAGTTGGGAAAAGGCTAGGCAGATTGATTGAGTTAATAATTAAAAACACATTTCTAATGTGTTATCTAATGAACTAGGCTCAAAGTATTATGATTTGTTTTTGAGACGAGTTTATTAGATAACACAAAATAATGTGTTTTTAATAATTACTTATGTATAAAAAACTAAATGACATTTTTCAAAAAAGCATAATTTCAATTAACATTCATAAAAATTTGGTCCCGTGTGAGCGAGAGACGTGATAAAATGCGTCAGGCCTCTTAAGGTATTTTACTGGTTATGCATGGCAATGAGCAGAAGCATTTTTTGCGTTACAATAAGTTAATAGTTGAATTTATAAACGAATGAAAAAAACTTATAAATATGATTTAAAAAAAAATAAAACATTGGTGATAGTGTTTTACTAGCTACTACACATAACATTAGTTTAATATATAATGTAGTTAATTATGGAGCTAATGCCTTTATTTTTAGTTGTTAATAATACAAAATAAGTATAAATAATACTGTGACAACTGCCTCGGCACGACTGCCAAAGTTCGATACCTACATGAGGTATTTTATTAAAGTTCTAAACTTAACAGTCTTAGATTTTCAAAAGTTAATCTGAAAATCTTCATATTCCAAGTGCATCCCGCACCACCAAAGCAGCTGTAACAGCGAATAATCCCCTCGATAACTACAACTCAAAGGCTGTACGACAAATAAGCATCACACAAAGGTAAATCTCAATCAAACGTAACAAAACAAGCTTAGTACACGGACAAAGGAGGATTTGTTAAAAATGAGCGTAAAAAACATCGGGCCCCGCAGGCGTTTCATTTGTGCCTTTTGTTTGCACAGCCAGCTTCTTCATTAAACGTTAGGGGTGACAATATTAGCTTGTATACTACAGTGCTCGATATTGCAAACATTTTCAAACGGGTTTTTGATACGCTGAGAATGTGAGCGGTTGTTTTAGCGATTGTGTCACTTCATGATGTGATAAAATAATTAAAATGATTAAATTAGGGCGAATTTCACCAATGAAAGTGTACGAGATCAGTATAATCTAAACCGCGTTCAATGACACTGGATTTTCGACAGAACACTAGGCACTGTGAAGATGGACGGTCGACCATGGTGGAAGTACTTAAATAAAAACACTATATTCCACTGTTAAAGACAGCGAGTACTAAGGTCAACTCTGTCTACTGTTCGGAATCCGGCTCGAAGGACCAATTTCTGCAATGGGTCGCACAAGTGCAAGTGCTGGAATGAAGGGTGGAAATTCGACAGGACTTTAGTCACTGAACCTGAAAATGATGGTGGAACTTGGTAGAAAAAGAAAAAAAAAACACCTCTTGAACGCGGTTTAGTTGTCCTAATTGCGTTCTGTTTTCGCTCAAATTCACGCATAGAATGACAAAATACCTAAATAACATCCATTATCTCAAATAGCCGCTCACGAGAGCGCGGTGTGAATCGGGTCCGTGGAGTCATTTTACCTAATATTGTACGTGGTGTGAGTTCTATACCAAGAAAATATTTTTTTATTATTAACGTTGTTGTGATGGAACAACGTTAATAATAAAAAAATATTTTATTTTAATAGGTAAAATGACTCCACGGACCCGATTCACACCGCGCTCTCGTGAGCGGATAAGTCTAAAAAACTATTTATAAAAGGTGATACAAGTAGTACTGTGCATACCTGATCATTCTAAGTCGTTCCAAGGCTTATTATCAACACTAAAGCTTCTTCATTAAACGTTATAGCTACAGTGCTGGATATTACTAACATTTTCAAAGGGGCTTTGGCTACGTTGACAATGTGAGTGATTGGTGCATTGTCTAGAAATAACCCATGGAATAGTGTGCTACATTATTAAAAACAAATGACAATACCTACTTATTTTTCGATAGTAAGAAGTGTTATTTTGTTTTCATTCACTGTACTTTATTTGTTTATCTTCTTGACTTATGTTTTTACGTATCATCTCCGGTACTGTTGTTTGCACAACCAGCTTCTTTATTTTATTTTGCTGTAGAGCGATTTGCAAAGGGGTTTTTGATACTTTGAGAACGTGAATGGGCATTGTAAGAGTTTGATCAGATTATTCTGCGACAGAGATAGAGAAATTACTAATATGACAGAGAAGCAAGATTTATAATCCAAGATTTAAGATACCTATAAAAATTATTATTTATTAAATTATTTGCAACTCACATACCATACCACCACCATACCATACTGGTATTTAGCTGCATCTGGTTAGACTGGAAACCGACCCTTACATAGTTGGGAAAAGGCTAGGCAGATTTTTTATTTGTAACTTACCTACATTAATAAAGGTCGTGATGGCATTGTAGTTTAGGCCTCGCCTCTTTTGCACGAGGTTGTGATTTCTAATCTGGGTAAGTAACAATATGACATATTCAATTCCTATGTACTTTCTTCTCATTCTAACCTTGGACATTATTGACATCAGTGAAGGACAAACATCGTGAGGAAACCTGGACTTATAGTCAATACACGTCTGAAATCGCTAACCTCAACCCAAAACAAAACAAGCGCAAAGAATCAGGAATACGCACCTAATTACCCTTCTTTACTTGGCAAAGGAACCTCAAAGATTTAACCCGACGCAGGTAAACCACCAACACGTTTTAAGGGCTGTTACTCGACAAAATTGGAATTCAAACTGAGCAATGGCCCAACCGAGTGTGTCTGAGCGTAGCGTAGCATTGAAACGTAGAAATTATTTCGACATCACCCTTTAATTTCGCCGACAAAAGGTGTCATTATTTTTTAATTAAATTAGACTAGGTTTGGAGTGGTAAATGGTGTACTGTTTTAGATGGAAGTGGGATATTTTGGTTTAGTACAAACGTGTTTAGATACGGTAATTAGTAAATAGCTGTTACTAAGCAGGGGTGTAAGTTTTAAGCAGGAGAAAGTGGAAGTGCTGGTTGTGAATCTGAATTTAGCCTGAATTAAAAAAACAAAAAAAAAAAAAAAAAGTTTATTGCATTTTAAAAAAATAATAAATATATATATATTTTTTTTTTAATTTTTTTTTTATTTTTTTTTTATTTTTATATATATTTTTTAATTAGCTTGCTCCTGAATACTTTGAGCAGATCTCAGTGGTCGCAAGCGCTACCAACTGAGCATGAGGTCCTGGGTTCTATCCCCAGGTCGGACAAAGTGTTATTGGGTTTTTCCATCAGGAATCTCAGTAGCAGTAAAAATAACTGGCGAAATATGGGTGTACTATAGGTATCTACACCTCTGCCGAACCCTTCGGGAAACAAGGCGTGCTGTTATGTTATGTTATATTATTAGGAATACAGGATGTTACCCATACAGCGGATGTTACCCATACCCCGGTACCAACCAGAGGAGTGGGGCACCCCCTTTCACCCTCCTCACCCCACAACTCCTGCCAAACGATACTAATAGATTTCAACCTAATTATCTTTTCTGAAATGAATTCCACATATCAGGCCACGACTATCTAGTCTCTAGAAGAGTCTAGAGAATGTAGACATAGGTGGACGCTTTCCGAGCTCAAATAGGTAACTAATTGTAGGTTTTAAAATTTTCATTTTCATTCCCATTGCATTGGTGTCTTAGATTACACAGGTAATTATTTAGAAACATAGACGTATAAAAAAAGGCGAACAGATTCTCGCTAACAAAAAACTGTGTCTATCAGAGTTAGCCAGCTCGCTGTACTTACAGGCCAGCACGCACACATTCACACATCAGTCAACCATTCGTAATATGGTAAGGTATAATCAATCTGCCTAGCTTTTTCCCAATTATGTTGGGGTCGGCTTCCAGTCTAACCGGATGCAGCTGAATACCAGTATTTTATATGGAGCGACTGCCTATCTGACCTCCACAACCCAATTACTGGGTAATACGATATTCCTTGGTAAGACTGTTTGTCAGACTTTCAGGCTTCTGACGACCCGTAACGACTGTCAAAGATCCTCAAATGACAGCCGAGACCAACGGCTTAACGTGCTTTCCGAGGCACGGAGGAGTCTCGGTATGTAAAGATGGTCACCCATCCACGGACCAACCCCGGCAAGCGCAGCTTAACCTGATGGATCGACCTGTACGGCTGTTATTATTTAGCCACAAGCTCTGTAAGGTAAGGTATAATATAAGGTAAAAACACAGCATGTCTTGTGAAATGTGTGCGTGCCAGCCTGTAGGTACAGCGAGCTGGCTGACTCCGATAGACATGGATAGACACAGTTTTTTAGTAGCAAGAATCTGTCCGCCTTTTTTTATACGTCTATGTTTACAAATACTACTTTTAACTGGTTTTGAAACCTGTGAGCCACTACAAAAGTACCTAAGTTACCTACTAACGTACTCGTAATATTAATTTGTTAACATACAAATCAACCATCTATATAACTATAGTCTGTTTTTTTTAACAAACGAGTACTGAGTTATGTCTCTCGCACATTACCGTTTTGAAATTGTTAAGGCCCCTTCATATTGAATACTTCTATAATTTACTGTACAGGAGACATATCCGCCATGACTCACGCACAAACAATATCGTTTGGTTCACTCACTAAAACACGTGCGACGCGCAGGTAGTCGATGACTCAACTGAATGTACATGTAATTACAGCGTTTGGTTTGTGTGGAATGGACTTTATGCTGATTACGTGGACCAATAGCAACGTAGTCAAAATTTTCGGTACTCGTTTGTTAAAAAAAAGAGACTATATCATTAAATTCCAAAACCAATTAAAGTCTTGACCTACGTCGCCTTGTTCATGTATAACATATATTTGTCTATTACAAAGTCTTAATACTGATGTCCTTCGCTTAATAATTCAAAGGACTCAGCCACCACCTTCCGGAATAGAGGTCAAAATAATTACCTAATAGCTTTTGTGTGTTTGAAATAATTACTTGAATTGTACGTACCACTTCAAAGAAAGAAATGTAATATTAAACATGAACTTCAGTTGGTAGTAGGTAAATAACTAAAATGTATGTCAGATAATAAAACGCAATGGCTGTTTCACAAGGACTAATTTATTATCTGTCAAACATTAGTACACAATACTAAACTCGTCACAAAATAATAGGTCCCTTTTGATAGCCCATATCGTTTCATATGCCAAAGAGAGACAAACATAGCGGGACAAAGAGGGACACCCTCATGTCAAAACGGGCCTCTTATTTTTTGACAACCTTAGGTGGCGCTATTAGTAGAGACAAAAGTACAATATTTTGTTATTAAAAAAATTATCAAATTTTTAGCGTGCGGTCGTGTGATCGGCCGCACTTGGTGATGGGGCCCGCTAGGCAGGGCGGGCTGATACCAGTCAGGGGTGCGGTGAATGTACAAGTATCTCCCGGGCCCCCGACTCATGGTGCTAGAAGGAACAGTGGGGTTTTAGTCAGTAAAAGTCCGACATAACCCTCCGTTGTTCCCAGACGGAGGGTATCCATAAGATTTCCCCACGAAAAAAAAAAAAAAAAAAAAGGTTTCCATAACTCAAAAGGGAAAAACGGAATCCTTATAGGAACACTTCGTTGCCCGTCTGTCTGTCAGTCTGTCAAAGACCCTTTTTCTCAGAAACGCGTGGTGGTATCAAGCTGAAATTAATATAAAATACGTAGGTCTAATGGTCCTCGGAGCTCTAAAATCAAGCTTGTATGTTAACGCAATAAAAAATACGGTCATTTATGCGACATATTTTTAGCTGCACCTATATAGTACACCCAGTTATGTTCAAGTCCCATGTAATAAGGGTCGAGCCGGTTGCCATTACCCAGGCACAAATCCAGACTTCGGGCTCCTACTGAGAAAATTTTGGCTGCTTGTTTTTTTTTTCAATTAATATTTAAATAGATTCATTTAATTTACAAAAACTACATAATAAATATATTAGAACCTACTCGTGTATTTAATTAAGCAATTAGTTACATATTACGATCTGACAAATAACATTTCATTGATAAATTATTTAATATAATTGCTGCCCAATGTAATGAACAAATAACTAATTATAGTTTGCCTCGTTAGGTAGCTATTTAGTTGTTTAATCAATATTATGAATATCAATAATATTTCATCATTATAATGTTAACCAGTAATTTAACTAGTGCTGAATATGGGCATAAAAACTTGTTTTGGGGGGTGGGTATTTAAACATGGAAATAAAATCTAAAATTTCTTCAAAATTAATCACTCTCTTCCAAATACACTTTAAACGAACGTGTTCACGACATTTTTTCCGAACACCATAAATCCAGTAATTAATACCAATTCACCTCTACTGGAAACAAATAATGGAAAAACTGCACCTGGTTCTGAAAAGTTACACGCATGTGCTGGAAAATGTTCCATTCTATGTTAGAGTTTGACTAAAATCAAACATTAACTTGCAACAGTTTGTTAGAGTTTTCCATTACATTGTTGTGTAAAGGCGTTTTTTTTTTATTACAAGCATTCATTATAGTTTTTGTTTGGCGACATAAAATTAAATTTCTGTATGATTTGTGGTGTCTACCAAGCGTGGTGTAGAAACGAAAATAACTGTATAATTGTGAATTTATTATATTTTTTTGTCATGTACCTATGTGGATTTATTTTGTTATCATCATCATGATTGGCAGCTTTATTCCACCCATCCTGAGTACAGGACTCACCTAAGTACAGAACACGGATGGAATGGGGCTTAAGGCCGCTATATAAAAAGAATCAATTTAATTATAATTCAAGTCCTAGCTAAAGTCTATCTGTCACCCTATAAAGAAAAACGAGGTTCGTTTTTCTTTCTAGAGTAATTCGATGTTTGAATAATTGAATGTCAGCCAGTGTTATATTTTCGAGGTTTGATCAAAGCATCAAACCTCTACGGTTCCTAGCAAAGCAAAACTAGTACCAACAACAAACAACAACAAAAACGTACAATTTCTAAACTCAAAATTTTGTTATTTTCTAATTTGTCAGCACAAATTATATACATACTTAGAATCAAAACGACAACTCAAAACGACGAATCAAACGAAACACAATGGGAACAAAAACGCACACATAGACATGACACACACAAACATACCAGACATACCATATACCACCAGTGGCCATAGTGTGAGTTTTTAAATAGTTACTCGATCACATTAACGTTAACTGACGTCAATATGTACAGAATAATATGTGTTTCCCATTATAGTCACCAGACGGCGCTTATTCAGTTTCAGTACAAATTGAAGTTTACGTAAACGTGGTTGATTAAGTATAAAAACTCGCACTAAGGCCTCTGAAATCACCACTCTGGAATCCGTACCCCGAGCCCGAAGATACACACTAAGTAATATTTTAAGCTACTCATGTCGTCTCAACTTGGTAACCTGTAAACCTGCTTATAACTGTATTACCTGGACAATAATAATTTTTTTAATATTTTTGTTCAAAGCTATAACACAAAACACAGGAAAGGATTCGATGACCCATCCATAGATAAGGTCTCTACCTCTCTACGTTTTTGATACTACCCATTATACCATTCCATAATCCAGACATTATCTAGCTTCACCTCTACAACATGTCGTTTTGCATCCTCGTCAAATTTCAAGGTCTGATACAGAACATCAAACCAAACAACTTTCTCCATAGGACCAACATCATAATCGCGAAAAAATTTTCAACTGTCCCATAGAAAACTTCAATATCTACTCGACGCAAATGTATGGGACGGTTGCTTATTTTTTAGCGATTACGATGTTGCTGCCATGGAGAAAGTTGTTCGGTTTGATGGTCTATACCTCACCCTTAAATTTGACCAGGACGCAAAACGACTGTACGTTATATAATGTTAGCACGGACTATAAAAAAAAGAAGGACTCCGCGCCACGTGTATCGAAACTTCGAAAGTGAAGCACCATACCGATCTATGTCTGCGTGATTTGACATAGACGTCGTCGTGTCACGTAATGGCAGCCGGTCGCTAAATGTGTGCGTGAGATTTGTTTGTACAAACGGTCCCGGCATACTTACTGTGCTTCTCTTTCGATATGCGTGGCGCGGAGTCCATCTTTTTTTTCTAGTCCGTGAATGTTAGCTCAATTTTTATTTATTTTATTTTATTTTTAAATTGTGCGTATCCATTCAAACGTACAACTTTTTGTTTATAAGTATGGATTGTTTTGAATCAAGTATTTAGCCAAAGAGAGAGCAAAACGAAATTAACGTTATGTTCTTTGTTCTGCTTAACAATTTTCCTTTAGCGTCCTTTTCTCGTTATTTGATTTCAGAAATTTTATTATAGGCGCTCCAGTAATTCCTTAGCGAGTATTAAGATATTTTTATAATGTAAATCTCACTCGTGTATCGTTGAATATTTTGGTTCCAGTTACTGAGTTATAATATTATGAATGTTTTTGCTGAATATTTCGGCTTTATTTATAGGTGTAGCTATCTGTAAAAATATTCATGAAATGTTAGGTATGTGTTTAAGCGATTGCAGCAAATCAAACTGCCTAGCCTTTTCCCAACTATGTTGGGGTCGGCTTCCAGTCTAACCGGATGCAGCTGAATACCAGTATTTTATATGGTGCGACTGCCTATCTGACCTCCACAACCCAGTAACTGGGTAATACGATATCCCTTGGTAAGACTGGTTGTCAGACTTTCGAGTTTCCGACGACCCGTAACGACTGTCAAAGATCCACGAATGACAGTAGAGACCAACGGCTTAACGTGCTTTCCGAGGCACGGAGGTGTTTCAGTATGTAAAGATGGTCACCCATCCACGGACCAACCCCGGCAAGCGTAGCAATAATAACGTAATTTTATGGAGCGTAATCAACCAACGCAAAGACTCAAAAGTTCATAACATAACATCACAAAAACTTCACCAAAAAACCAAACAGCCTAACGAATCCATTCCCAAAAAACATGTTTCATAAACCAATAAAAGTGAACATTTTCACAAACAAACCACAACTCAATCCAGGCGTAATATTGTTGGAAAAATTCATAGTAACCAATAAACAAGTTGATGGCTGAAACACGTCAGCACAAGATATATAGAGCAGAAGGCCCGCTCCAAACAACAACGAGTGAAAATAAACGCACAAAAGAAGCGGTAGCTCCTCAATTCAGACTGTCTGAATTGAGGAGCCACCTTAAATTTCGTATAAGTTTTTAAGGGTTTTATTACAAATTCCAGGATCGGGCCTACAAAATTGGCTAATTTACTACCTACTATATATTGGTAGTACCCACGTTTAAATTATGATACATGGCTCCTCAATCTATACGGGCAGCGAGTGCAAGCGCATCTGGCGACTACCATTCGTTTAATGCAGGCCACATACGTACTTAACAATATACTTGCTAAAGTTTAAAATAAGAATTGCACAATCCAGATATACAGTTGTGCCCACAAATGGCTCAGATATTTGCACTAATTACGCACACCCACATTACGTAATACATAAGGTGCAAGTTCGCGCTGCAAAAGATCGTCGTACGTAAAGAAAGAAAGAATAGAAAAAATACGTTGATTTTGTCACAGAAACACGTACATACAAACAGATAATTAACTCGAGCAATACATTAACAAAACAAAACAGAAAAATAAAACAAAAACGGTCTACGTATAATTACGAGCACAAAACAGAAACGCGTCTATGTGTGCGTGCGTTTTCACCATAGTATGGTGCTGACCTTCTGATCTGACCTATCTATTTTGTCACGTTGGTGCGGGACAAAAGTTTCGGGCACAGTCACGCCCTTTCCTTGTTTCGGTCAGACGGCGTGACATCGTCTGTTATTGCAACTCTCAGCGAAATGTGTTCTGATTTTCGGTAAGGTCTTTACATTTATTTTGTAATGATTGTGGTGATGTTAGATGGTACAACAATACCACTCATTATTATAGTGTCATCATCACCATGTCGTCCACACCGTGTCCGGCGATGGCGACTCCTATATGTTTTTAATCTGGGTCTTTATTCCGGTGAGCTCTGATGTGGCTAGCAAAACCGAACCTCGTCTTAAAGACTCTTGATTATAGTGTAGCAACACTGGCATCACTTCCTCTTAACGCGATGGCTGACATACTCACCTGTAATGATGTATCTCAATAAACGTATACTATAAGTCGACGTTCGCACGGACGTAAAATATCGCGGCGATTTTTTTTTCGCGCACTGGATTGAACGCTCTGCTTTGCGCCGAGAGTTCAAAATCCACCAGTGTGTTTTTTCGACGCGCTAGAATGTACTCTGTTATTGTTAAGTTGGATTCTCAACGCTCGGTTCAACAACGAGAGTTGAAAATCCAGTGCGCGATAAAAACCCGCCGCGATAATTTTACGTCCGTGCGAACGTCGGCTTACGTGGACTTAATATTTCATACACCTGATCTCCAGAAGACGAAGACGCACTACGCTAAACAGTCAATAGCTCAAGGTAACAAAATGGCCGGGGACGACAAAAACCCACCGATGCCGACATCGAAAGTCATCAGCAATCACATTCCAGCACTCGACATAAATAATTCAAATATGCCATTGGCGTCGAAAAACTGACGCACACAGTTTAAAATTTAAAAAGCGAAAATTACGTGAGAATAGTCACCATACTTTTACATTTCATCGGATCAAATGCACTCACAACATTTTATTATTTCAACTTAGACATCCACATCATGAGTTTCTCAGCACTTACGGAGAAGTTTAACTCGCATTTCCTGCTGCAAATTAATGTAACAATGGAACTCCCCAAGCTATTTAACAGACGACTGGGCTTCAGCGAATCCATTGAAGAATTGAAAAATATCGCCAAACAATTTGAATTCAAATCACTTGAAGACAGCATCTTACGTTACATTCTAACATAATACTGACAGACAAGCCGGACTCAATGGACAATGCAGTAAGCTAGCAAATAGCATGGAAGCAACTAGAATACAGGCTAAAACACTGAAAGAACCAATCATAGGCCAGGTCTTCACGTTGTAATTAAAAAAATCTGAAGTCATGAACAAAACGTTCTCAGACCAATCATCAGTTACGGTTAGCACTTGCTTCAGATGTGGTCAAATCTACAGGTTCAGATGTCCAGCATAATAAGCCTGTAATGTTTCCACTGCTGGTACACACGTCTCCTCTCGGTGAGAGGGAGCTGGCCATAATCCACCAAGCGGACCTAGTGGGGGTTGGTGGATGTCACATGTCTACGAATTTTTGGTTCTAGGACGGGCCGGTTTCCTCACGATGTTTCCTTCCCCGTTTTGAGAGCAGTGGTGATGAAATAATTTACACAAAGTAAAGTACCTGTCTGGGTTTGAACCTACGACCTACAGATTTCCAGAAAAAGGAGTTAAATGTAAGAAATGCGGGAAGTACGGTCAGCAAAAGAAATTGGTTAACACTGCAACAAAATTTAGATGATGTCAAAAAGTAGCAGTGTTAACCAACTTCTCCCAAAATGATTCGATAAACTGCTTTTTTTTCGTTTAACTGTTAAGAGTTAATGTTCTTAAAATTTTAAATACCTACTTCTGTTCCGATTTTCAATACATATTTCGCTTAATAATTAAGATTAAAAAACTGCAAGTGTTAATCGACTTTTGTTGCTGACTGTACTCGTTAATCATATTGCATTTTGATAATGACGTAAGATCTTTAGAATCTTCCTGAAATTAAGTTCATTTGTTACTGCATGAATTATTGTTTTTATTTTAGACAAATTCGTAAAGGATACATACAGCACACGCGCTTGAAAGCAATCATACAATTTTTGCTGTTTAAGAAACATATGTACCACAACTTGAAATATATAAACATGCTTTTTACCCATAAAAAAACAAAACACGACGTGCAAAATTAAATTCCTTCTCCAACAAAACGAGGACCGTCAACTATAATTAGTTTCTCCACGCCACCACATAAACAACCTCGCACAAGAGCCTATTATGAAATATTAATAACTGGCTCTAGAAGCCATAGAGAGCCAATTTTTCTGTCCATTGTGCTCAGATAGCGTTGATAAGGACAAAGCGAGTGAACAAAGCCGGCAGTACAATGCCGACACTGCAGAAATGAATGTTGTGGCCGTTGACTTGGACGGTATTTTAACGGGAACGCAATCGGCTCTGTTACTCTTTTAGTCCCACTTTCAGAATTGAAATAAACCAGCCATAGATAGATGTAAGACAATGGGTCTAATAATAAGTCGGACATAATGATTTTAGTTATTTATTTAACCAATACTTATAAGCAATCAATCTGCCTAGCCTTTTCCCAACTCGGCTTCTAGTCTAACCGGATGCAGCAGAATACCAGTATTTTACATGGAGCGACTGCCTATCTGACCTTCACAACCCATTAACTGGGTAATACGATACAAAGGGGTAAGCTTAGGCAGAAAAAATTACTTAGATATATACGGCCCCAGGTAAAACTTCCCATGGGGGTAGGCAGAAATTAAAGAACGCTGTCGCAACGATCCTTTTAGACTCCTTTAGCTTCGTTTACGTTCATATATCTGTTGTTGTAGTACGCTTCTGACCTTTCTGAAGAACACCACCAATACCTACGGTCACTTTCTAAGGCACCCCCCCCCCCCGGCGTATTCACTCATATCTGCAGTGTAAATATCTTTTGATAGTTGCTTTTCAGGTAATTTTCGGCAACCTAAGATATCAGGAATAGCCTTTGAACCTCAGTAAAATTCAAACTTCATTACAAGTCTGACAACTATAGATGTCAGACTTTCGGGCTTCTGGCGACCCGTAATGACCGTCAAAGATCCACGAATGACAGCCGGGATCAACGGCTGAACGTGCTTTCTGAGGCACGGAGGAGTCTTGGTATGTAAAGATAGTCACATAGTAATTTTGGAATGAAATGCATTGGCAGTTTTAAGGTTTAAGGAAATTAAAGGGTAGGTACTTTTCGATAACAAAACAAATTGATTTCATTCCGTACAAGTAACAAAATCATTTTCATGGTAAAAAAATACCATGTGTTCCAGTATTTTTCCTCGAGAATATATTGACAATTACAATACATTTTCGAGGAAAAATACTAGAAACACATATTGTATATTTTACCATGAAAATGATTATGTTACTTGTACGGAATGAAATCAATTTCAATTCGATATAATATCACTATAGGTAAGCCAGCGATTGATATGAGTATTGTGACCGAGATAGGATAACACCATGTACGAGTATAATTAATACGTATGGTATCTATATGAATCGAACGAGAAATTAGTGACTAAGTTAGTGGCTGAGGGTGATGACCAGGAATGCGCGTGCGCTGCATGCAGGTAGTCAGGATACCCGTTGAAGCCTTGGGTGCTGGCTGGCTGTGTGACTCGCCACTCGAAAGCTTGAGGATGTAATGCACACAAAAAGCAGCTCACGTTACTTGGTGCGTCAGAACTCTCGAAAGATTCCACGCAGGATCCTCAAATGCTGTATACAACATTGTATTAGGTGACGAATTCTGGATATACGCGTACGAACCCGAAACAAAAAACCAGTCACGAGTTTGTGTTTTGTGTTCAAAAATGAGTTAAAGCCAACAAAAATTGTTCGTTCACGGACTGTTGCAAAAAAAATGGTGGCCACGTTTGTCTCCAAAACCGGCCATGTTGCGACTATTCCTCTTGAGGGACATAGAACGGTTAATGCAGAATGGTATGCTAGCATTTGTTTGCCACAGGTCGTTTCTGAACCCCGTAAAGAGAACTGCAACCGTCGCATCATCCTCCATCACGACAATGCGAGTTCTCACACTGCGCACAGAACAAAAGAGTTTTTAGAGCAAGAAAACATAGAATTATTAGACCATCCGCCGTACAGTCCCGACCTAAGCCCTAATGACTTCTATACTTTCCCTAAAATAAAGAATAAATTGCGTGGTCAGAGATTTTCATCACCTGAAGAAGCTGTGGACGCCTACAAAACGGCCATTTTGGAGACCCCAACTTCCGAATGGAATGGTTGCTTCAATGATTGGTTCCATCGTATGGAAAAATGTGTCTAATTTCGCGGAGAATACTTCGAAAAGCAATAAATACATTTTTAAATAGTAATGTTGTGTCACTTCCTTGATTCCCGAAATTTTCAGTGCCGCCCTCGTACTCGGGGTCATCAGTATAGAAGCATGAGGAACAGGGTGTAAAGTTCACTCAACCTCCGTAGAAAAGGGAGGATCCTCCGACCACACGGGTGTCGTGTCTGGTGGGCAACTGCCCGATGGTTGATGTCGGGACGTTGTATATAATTATGCTAGTCGCGCGGTAAACTGATTGCGCGATGCAGGATTTTGCGTGACGTCAGTGTAATGCGTAGTTTGTATGTGGCGATGTAGATGCCACCATAAGTTAACCATATCATGATATTTTGAACGAAGAGGTTAATGTGAATAGGTATAGGTACTAAGTAGGTAGGTACTTATATTATAACATAACTCATCCGACCGTCACAAGAAAATATGTTATGCAGTTTGGCAGACTTTATGTATGTTATTGTTAATACAGATTTTGAATAAATAAATCAATCAATCTGCCTAGCCTTTCCCAACTATGTTTGGGTCGGCTTCGAGTCTAACCAAATGCAGCTGAATACCAGTATTTTACATAGAGCGTCTGCCTATCTGACCTCCGCAACCCATTAACTGGGTAACACGATACCCCTTGATAAGACTGGTTGTCAGACTTTCGGGCTTCTGACGACCCGTAACGACTGTCAAAGATCCACAAATGACAGCTGGGACCAAAGGCTTAACGTGCTTTCCGAGGCACGGAGGAGTCTCGGTATGTAAAGATGGTCACCCATCCACGGACCGACCCCGGCAAGCGTAGCTTAATCTGATGGATCGACCCGTGCGGCTGTTATTACTTAGCCACGAGCTCCTCCTTTGAATAAATAAATAAAAAATAAAATACAAAAAAAAAACATAAATATAAAATACTGTACGTTGTATCTCATAAATAACTTTTTTTTTCAAAACATTCTCCAGAAGAAAAAAAAACAATTTCACATTCACCGCTAAACCAAATGAGTTGACAAAGTGCTTTATTTTTATTCCACCACAGAGTCGCAATGACCACGGAAAATTCATTGCGGACCACATTAAACTTAGAGTCGAGCAATAACTAGACGTTTTTGAATTTCAAATCGAGTGTTTAACATTTTCGAGGCACGCGAAGGGTTAGCATTTGTTGGGCGAGACATAATAGGGTTAAGTTTATTAAATGCGACTCCTTTGTATGTGGTACGGAAAATCACTGGGTTTATGTTAAAAAATTTATCTTTGCGTCTTTTTTGTAAGTGCGATGTTTTTTTTTGGTAGAATAATTATCATACAAAGTGTAACTAAAATAACTCACAACCTCTTAAGGGGTCATTGCCCTCATCATTATGAACAACTTTTTCTATGGGACCAAACCAGAAATATCAGCTCTTCTTTATATTTTATAATGTTCACATAACTCGTCAAAATGTAGGGAACATCTAATTATTTTTTCGCAATTTTAGGTTTGGTCCCCATAGTAAAAGTTGTTCACAATGACGGGTATAATGACCCCTAGAGGTTGTGCGTTATTTAAGTTACAATTTGTATTATACAAATATAAGTATTACCTGGGCGACCGAGCTCTGCTCGGGTGAAACTAGAGAAAACAATTTTTCCCGGATATGAGACCTAGCTAGATCAATTTGACACCCCCGTAAAAACCCCTATAATGCAACTTTAATTTAAATCTTTAGAGCCGTTTTCGAGAACGTGATTAGAAATATACGGGGGTTCCAATGAAAGTTTTTAGAAAATAAAAAATATGGAATGATGTAGAAGCCTGTTAATATTTTTATTGCTTATCGAAGTAGTCTCCGTTCCTTTTTAAGCACCGTCGCATGCGATGGAACCATTGACTGACGCAGTGGGCCCACTCCTCTTTATTTGTGGGATTTCTTCCAGTACATACAAATATATAACATAATATATAACATGATCATATTTGTTACTGTGAACATATTTCAAAGCCTTTCATATTTTCTCATTCCGTTGCAATTAATTTGATTGTAGTTAGACAATAGCTTCGGAAACACTTAGCCAGTCAGCAAATTCGGAGGCTCTTTATATGCACCCAAGTATTTAGAAGTCTACGGCAGAACAAGAGCCTAACAAATATTCTACACTACGAGTATATTTATGTAGATATGGCTCTTAAAAACCGTTTTATGAGATATTAATATCAATCTGCCTAGCCTTTTCCCAACTATGTTGGGGTCGACTCCCAGTCTAACCGGATGCAGCTGAATACCAGTATTTTACATGGAGCGACTGCCTATCTTACCTCCACAACCCAGTAACTGGGTAATTCGATACCCCTTGGTAAGACTGGTTGTCAGACTTTCGGGCTTCTGACGACCCGTAACGACTGGTAAAGACGATTGACAGCCGGGACCAACGTCTTAACGTGCTTTCCGAGGCACGGAATATATATTAATCCAGGGTATAAGCTATCTACATACCACATTTCGTCCAAATTGGTCCAGTCGTTTGAGCGTGAAGAAGTAACAAACATACAAACACACACACATACTCACAAACTTTCGCCTTTATAATATTAGTGCGATTTGTTCGCCGTTAAGGTAAAACATGACTGTGATCCTTTCTGTAATGTTAACATCTTGCATGCTTTGCGTGTGCATACTCATGTTTCGGACAAATAAATAATCTCTCTCTCTCTCTCTATGTTACAATAATATCATAACCACTATCACTAAGAAAAGAAAATTGACCACATATAACCGCAGTGGACATCCTCAATGACGACATTAACAATCCCGTAGAGTAGATACCACATGGCAAGTAAACGAAAATTATATTATTATTATTCATCCTATGTTTCTTTATATCTAACCCACTCATATAGTGTTATTACTACCCCCATATATTATATACCCTTCTTTATTTAACGTTAATTCTGGACAATAAATCTAAAGGGATTACCTTCCGTATGTGTGTAGAGAGTTATATCGCCAAAAAGGTCCATTTTGTATCTTTACGCTTATATTTTTCTTGCTGTATGGTGTTGAGAGCAGAGGTGGTAGTTTTATAAAATTAGTATAGATGTTCAGACCCGTGAAATAAGATCGCGTAAAAGTTAAGATGATTATAATAATGAAATTCTTCAGATTCAACACAAACCACCATAAAAAGCAGCTGAAATTTCTTAAAACTCCTCCAAGATCAAAGTCAAAAATAAAACATTTTTAAGGCTTTCCTTTTCAAATTAAACCAGCATAAAACTGAGGAAATTTCGTGTTCTTCGTACATGACTCATTCACTCATGAATTATAAATGTGTAAGCTTAATTTGTATTAAATTATACTTTAAAAGAGTACCTTTTTCAGGCGTTTTATATAAAAATTAGCATGATATTGTACAGAAAATTATAATTTCACTTGCATGCTTAGTAATCTGAATAATAATACGTCTTTTGTTGAGATGTTTATTTTGTTTCTTTAGTATTTGCATGTATAATTCATTTGTAAAGTATTTTATTGTGAATGGGATGAAGCTGGTAACATTGTTTGGTAGAATTAAAATTTTGAATAGGCATTGTAAAGTTTGTGTTTCAATAAATATTGGATTAAGGTTTTAACATTTTTGTGTACGGTATTTTGGTTATTGTATTTTCGTGTTCAGGATTAGAGCTGGATTTTTAAGGTTTTTTATTAAAAATTTTGATACTGAATTCGCAGTCTATTGTCAAAGCTATTTTTGGCTGGTTCATTCATAGATGCATTGCTACAACAAAAGTGATAACAGAAGTTTTATTCGTTGACTGCTTCATAAGGAAAATAACTTTAAGAAAACAGAATTTAAATTATGTTTTTTTTTTTTTAAGTAACTTGAATTGCAAATGCATAAATAATAACAGATTTTGTCAGTGAAATTGTAACAATTTATAAATAACATTCCGTACCTCAACGTATGTGAACCATAAAAAGTAGGTCACTTGAAAAATCGGGGACATTCCGACCGACTGGCCCGTTGTCGGTGACAAAATATTATGAATTGAATTTTAACTCGCAACAATGCTTGGGATAGATTTTATTTATATACCAAAATCCTAGGTGGTTTTATACAGATCATTGCTGTATGAAAACCAGAAATATTCAAAATAATGATAGAACTGTTCAGTTTATAAAAACAAAATTGTTTTGACTATGATAATATTATTTTTCGTGGAGGCGACATTCGACAATATAAATGAAAACACTAGCAACACTAATGCATAGGATTACTTTGAAATTATCAAATAAATCCTAACATTAAAATGAGAAGTGTTTTTTTTATAAAAAAAACTTTTTTTACAAAAAAAAAATACCTAACCAACTTCCAGAAAAATCACTACAAAATGAAAAATAACTTCAATTTCGGTTATCAGTTTCGGTATTTTAGTTTTTTGCCACCGACTTCCGAAATTAAAGTTATTTTTTTCTTTGTAGTGTTTGTTTGGAAGTCTTTTGTTTTTTTTTTTTAAAGATTTTTATTTTTTACTTTTTAGTGGGTCAGTTTGTAATTTATCTAAATTACAATAGCATAATGTCACCTGCTCATCACCTTTTGCAAAATACTGCTTTTACCGATGCGGAAACGCTAATTGTTGAGGAGTTCTCTTAGTAAGAAGCAGGAGAACTAGAGCTGATGGTAAAGTCACCATCAGCTCCACTTCACCATATGCATTGTGACGAGCATAAATTTGCTTAGGAACGAATCGAAACCCATGAAATACTTAGGTATAATTGAGTAATTCCGATGGCCATCTGTCGTTTTCATCACCAGTTCCACTTCACAAAATAATGCTTTCCAAGAGCAAATGCACGAGAACTTAACTATAAAAAAACCCAATCGCTTTAGGTGTGCCTATAAAATTTAAGGGTGTTCCTCGATTTCCATGGGATCCACTCATCAGATTCTGACTTAGTGATAATGGGACTATCTCGAAAGCATACCCTTTCAAACAAAAAATAATTTTCAAAATCGGTCCACAATTGACGGAGAAATCGCGTAACCAACATGCAAAAAAAAAATACAGTCGAATTGAGAACGTTCTCCTTTATAGTCGTTTAACCCGTCGCGCGCCAATTAGCAGACACAATTGAAATTCTATTGTTATCTGTACACATGGTGTACAATCGACATTTTAAGAGTTAAAAAAAATAAATAGTACGAGTAGACTGTGAGTATTACCAATCAGCCTACTAGCTATAGTTGGATAATTTAACAGGTCCTTTTTTTTCTTTTGGCTTCACACGGCTTGTGAATGTTTAGAATTCTATATTCAAATTAATTTTATAATATAGCATGACATTAAAAAAAATCAGTTTGTTGTTGTTTGTTGTTTTTTTCCCGCCCTTAAATTTTTCTTTGATATCGATGTTTCTGTAACCACGGAAAAATCTAAATTCCGCGCTATTTTCGAATACGAGTTCCGTCATGGCACCAACGCAGCACAGACAGTACACAATATTAACGACGTTAAAGGACAAGGTACCGCACGTGAACTCACGGTGCGTTTTTGGTTCGATCACTTCCGTTCTAAAAATTTTGATCTCAACAATGAGCCCCGGGGAAAAATTGATAATCCAACAAGGCGGTGAAAAACACCTTTAAAGAATTCATCGATTACCGTCCCCGTCATTCTGTAGCAGAGGCATCAACGAACTTTCATTAAAATAGCAAAAGTGCATAGACAAATATCCTAATTAATATGTAAAACGGCAATTTCATAGGTAAGGACCTAATATTTGATTAAATTTTCGTTGGCATACGGAAACGTAATTATATATAGGTACGCAGTTTAATTTATTGTTGTATTGTCATCTCCACCTTTTTAACCGACTTCAAAAAGGAGGAGGTTCTCAATTCGTCGGAACCTTTTACTCGGAGTTGGCTGGACCGATTTGGATTTTTTTGTTTTATTCGAGAGGGTTTTTTTATTTTTTTTTGTTTTATACATCACAGTTGGTCCCATATAAAATTGATTAACTTTGCTTCGGTAGTTTTTGAGTTAGCTTCAATAATACGTATTTTTTCCACACTTTTATATGGATGATGTTCTAGTTTGTTTTGCAGGTAGTGGTATTAGAATTTGTGTGGGGTAGGTACACAACTAAAAAGTGAAAAATAAAAACTTTTTTACAAAAAAATACAACCGACTTCCAAAAACAACACTACAAAGTGAAAAATAACTTTAATTTCGGAAGTCGGTGGCAAAAAACGAAAATACATTTAACACCGACACCGACACCGACACCGACTTCCGAAATTAAAGTTATTTTTCACTTTGTAGTGTTGTTTTTGGAAGTCGGTTGTATTTTTTTATATTATCGAGTCGCACAGCCTTAGTGATTAACCTGAAACTGAAACCGACATCAGAGCCATAATTAAATCCCACCGTAAAAAACATGACAATCAAGTTAGCCACAAGCAAATCCGTGGGGTATCCAAGTACCCCAATAAACCTGTCAAAAAATAATCAAATTGAAACAATAATCCGGTCGTGTCAAGGGACCAATGTGGGGTACATTATCACGGATTTTTATCGCAAAGTGGGCTACAATTTTTTTTATAATAATCGTTCGCTTGATCAAATAGATTGGCAGCACGCGAGGTGATGGAAAGAAGGGAATATGGTGGCTAAAACAGGGTTAAATAGTAACGCTAACGATGTATCGATAGTTTTTTTTTTTTTTGTTACTTGTAAATAATGTTCGGTGTTATTCGTTTTTGTTGTGTTAGATGTAAACGTTTAAATAAAACATATATTTATTTAATAAATCATATTCTATTACAGTTATCAACTAGTAAAATATCTGCAATTGGATAAGTTTTGGTACCTAAAGTCACCCTTTTGAGTTCTCTCGAATGACGAAAGTCGAACATTGAAATATTACGAATCAAAATATTCATTGGTCTTCAATTCATAATCATAATATTTTAAAATTCGTCTTTCGTTAAAAGATACAGTAACCTTTATCAAATAAAATCATCTTTATCTTAAAGGACAAATGGAGCAATCTTTGATCTTTAGAAATAGTTACTGAAGCTTACAGTTTACGTATCAGAAAAAAAAAACTGAAACATATTCAATTACATGATTCTGTTTCTCTATTTTTACTATTAAAATTACAATATTAGGACCTAAAGATCAAAAGAGCGAGCTCAAACATTTCACAAAACATTGCAAATCACTTTGCATTCGAAATCAACACAATAACCTTCACCAACCTTTTTCAATACTATACAATACAATACACGAATTATGTTAAACTAAAACAAAAAATAAAAGAGTCAATCAATCATGCTTATCTCGAAAATGCATGTGTCAAGTATAATAGTTCCAAATTGAACTCACAGTTAAGTTGTTGTCGTGGTTCTTTATAAAAGAACCGTAAAGTTGTTTATAGGAATTGGTTCAAGTTTTAGAGTACATTTGCCTTTGTAACTTTAGATGTTTCAAAGATTTATTTAGCAAAGACTTTGTGATAAGTTTTTGAGTTTGCATGATTAGATTATTCTGTCTTTCTTGGAAAATCTGAGTGTTGTGTAAAGCTATTTTGTTGAAATAGTTCTGAAGGTAAGTAGGAGTGACTTGATGATAAAAAAATATAATATTGGCTGTCGAACATAGCTTAAATAGGGATGATAACATTTTTTTTTTTTTTGTTTTTCATGTAGATTATCAAAAAATATTGGAAATGTTTTTATTCTTTTTTTACGTCATCATCAATCAAAAGATTACGGCGATATATTGAGTTATAATGTGGGATGACGTCACGCCTTGTTAGATTTTATACTTAGTTTTGACGTAACGAGCCCGCCCCCACTCCGCAATTTTAATACGTTTTATCTAAGTAATTTTTTTACTAATATGCTAAAGCAAAAAATAGGTGTCTAATATGTTTTTATTATCTGACTGACGATTAAACAGATAGTTTTTTTTTTACATCCCTATTGTTTGGCAAAATCTAAATTTTACGAAACAATTTATGTTGTGTAATTTGAGTTACATGTATGACTATATAAAAATCAGGAGGGTATTTTTTCAGACCATAGCCAGTAGGCATAATCTAGGTAACGGTCTTTACCAAAATTAATTGTTTATCTACGAGTAAAGGCAAACTATGTACATTTATTCAAGTATCCTTTCTTCAAAATAACTTTACAAAATACTCAGAATTTCCAAGAACGACAGCCTAATCTGATCTTGTTAATTAGTGAAAAAAAAAAACTTGAAAATAGTGGTTTACCAAAGCCGCCATTTTGTAAAGCATAGTTTTAATTTTTTTTTTAAGTGAAATTGGCATTCGAATTTAAGAATTATTATTTTTAAAATATTGATTTTTTGAATTGATGTGGTTTTGACGCGATTGTTACAATACGATTGTAACATTTGTGATTGTAAAATTCTATCAAGTGCCATCAACATTCGTCCACAATCTCCCAAGCAAACGTAATCAAGAAAGACAAGCTTCGAATTAAAATTCAAGAAACTGATTAATATTCTAGATATGAACGAATGTTCAAGTTCGGAAACACAGCTGTCGTGAACACAGTGCAAGTTTACTTTGCCAGGAAGTTTATTTTGCAGACAACTTCATAAATACATAAAGTACACAATACGTTTTATTATAGAACTAACTTCTGCCCGCGGCTTCATCCGCGTAAAATTTCCTATTTTAACGTTAAATAATAATATCATACTAGCTGCGCTCTGCGGTTTCACCCGCGTAGACCGGAATAAAAAGTAATCTGTGTGTTAATCCAGGGTATAAGCTCGTAATACCAAATTTCATTCAAATCTGTCCAGCCAATTGAGCATGAAGAAGTAACAAATATACAAACACACACTTACAAACTTTCGCTTTTATAACATTAGTGTGCTACATAGTAGTATTCATTAATCATAGAAAAGCACTGCGCGTAGTATTTTCTAGTAGAAACTGTTATGAATGATTGATTCAATAATGAATTTACCAATTATGACAAATTTTCGTGGTCAATTTTGGGATTTAATTTTTTTACTTATGACTACACAAATATGATCAGTAACGGGTACGGACAGTGCCCCATTTTTTTTTGTACTAATTAAAAAATAGTAGTGTATACCTAAATAAAGAAAGAAATACTCATTGGGAACAGAATGAAAGCGAGACAAAATTTGCCTTTTAACCAATCACATCAGTTTCCTTACCTACTCTCTACTTACCCTCATCAAAGCATACCAAAGTTGACCCACATCTTCGTTTGAAACGCATGTATATTTGTGTTTCCATAACTTCGAATCAGCAGAAACACCCACTGTGCATAAATTAAAATGCCAAGACATAACATATTGTTTGAATAATTCATTCAATTATTGTTTATGTCTTATTATTGAGTTAGCAAATTCTTGTTAGTGAAGACAAATATTTGATTTGCAATTATTGTTGTTTAAAGCAACACTGTTTGATATACGAG
This sequence comes from Cosmia pyralina, assembly GCA_946251885.1. NCBI lineage: Eukaryota > Metazoa > Arthropoda > Insecta > Lepidoptera > Noctuidae > Cosmia > Cosmia pyralina. The sequence goes on from OX276360.1 coordinate 21,915,165, forward strand.
TACGTCTCGCTCTTTTGTGATGTTAGAAAAAGATGGAGGTAATTATATAAAATCATTCCGTAATGAGCGGAGAAATTATAGGAATTTTTATTTGCTTATCATATTTTATTATTTTTGCTTCGTTCTGATCATTCGATTACAGACAATACAAATAATAATTATATAGCCATCAAGCGTTACATAGATTTTGTTTTTTTTTTGTCAGATACATTTTATATGTATGAACTGAAATCGTGTTGCGTGACGCCAAGTAACGTGCTGGGGCAGGAAGATGATGACATTTTTTGTGTTTTTAGGATTCCGTACCTCAAAAGGAAAAAACGGAACCCTTATAGGATCACTCCTGTGTCTGTCTGTCTGTCTGTCCGTCTGTCACAGCCAATTTGCTCCGAATCTAATGAACTGCTTAAGTTGAAATTTGGTACACATATGAATTTCTGTGACCCAAACACGGACGCGTTAAGTAAATAAATGAATTTTGAATATAGAAGTCACTTTTAGGGGGCAAATAAGAAAATTAAAAAAAAAGTTTTGCAAACTACACCATGTGGCATGTCAAATAAAAAGGCTTACTATGAGGGTCTCAAATATATTTTTTGTTATAATTTTAAAATAAATTGTTTTAAAGTTATTTAAGAAAATAGACGAAAATTTACCATTCCCCCCGTTATCTCCGAAACTACTGACCCTAAAATTTTGAAAAAAAAAAAACAGAAAATAGATCTTTACCTGTAAATTACAGGAAAACCTATAGGAAGTCTGTGGTCTTAAAATAACATGGTAAATCTATCAATATTGTGAGTATAAACTTACATTTACAGTTGGAATGTATAGGAGAACACGTTTTTCAACTACAATGTTAAGTTTGTTCTTAAGATAAATTCATCCCAACTACGGAACCCTTCATTGTGCGTGGTCCGACACGCACTTGGCCGGTTTTTTTTCTTGAGTATAATAATATGTAAGTACACACGGTTAAATTAAAATAGCTAGCCAAACTCCGCAGACGTGATAGGTATCAGTATCACACTAATATTATACAGGCGAAAGTTTGTGAGTGTGTTTGTTATTTCTTCACGCTCAAACGGCTGGATCGATTTGGATGAAATTTGGTATGCAGATAGCTTATACCCTTTTTTTTATTTTTTTTTGTGGATTTGAAATCATCAAATGACTTCTCCCGCTCTGGGTGGAGCGAGAGGGCGTGTCAGACTTTTACTGACTAAAACCCACCCGTGTTCTTTCAGTTGCCTGTGCCAGGGCCTCTTTCGAACAACCCGCGACCCCGGCCGCAGATAGCTTATACCATGGATTAACACATAGGCTACTTTTATCCCAGTCCACGCGGGTGAATCTGCGGGGCGCAGCTAGTCTGAATGATAAACAAAAAAGAAATTAATTTTATGTTTTTTCTTTGGGGTCATCAACCGTCGTTATATTATATTAATGTAGTTAATGACTTAAAATATCAGTTTGAAAATCAGTTTTTTTTAGTAAACTTCACAGACGTGATGACTATCGATATCTTTCCACGATAAAACAGATTTATCAACTTACACTTCAAGTAACAACACTACTAGCGGTCATTGACCCTAAAAAAATCGTCACACTAATTACTTTAGGTCGGCTTTGTTATTCAAAAAATACTACCTAATCGAATATCGACACAAACAAATGTCTAGCACGCCTGAAAGGCTATTACGCGAAGCATCACAAAAAAACCAAATCTGTGTGTGATTTCATCACAAAAGTTTATTGGCTCAAGATTTGACCTAATTACCATTTGATAGCCCGTCAACGCCTTCAAATAGCCGTTGGCTATTTTCCTGGAATATATGCGTATTTAATTGCTAACGAAGCGAACTCGGGTAATTTATGGGTGACGTTAAAAGTTCTTTAAGCGCGACTTTTCATGCCTTATGAAAGTAAAATTAATCGAGTTTTGGACGTGCAGCGGTTAAAACGCTGGGTTTTGAACGCAGACTTTGTATAAGAAATTTATACTTACATATCATAATTTTTAATTTTGTAAGTGTACTTTGTGTGTAAAAATGGAAGTGTAAAGTTCACACACTCAAAAAACCTGCAAACTTTGAAAAACTACCAGCTAAAAGCTATGCATAAAACTTTAATCATTTTGGTTCCCCACGATACCATTTAGTTTCGTTTTGTGATGGAAAAAAACAAACAAAATATACCTATCTACCGAGCTTTACTATCAAAGTTTGATTTAGCTCCTAACATTTAAAAATGGAACATTCCTACCGAATAAACAAAACTACACCGGCTACGTAGTCGTAGCTGCTACGGCGTAGCGGGTAGCTACGGCAGTAACTCCGATAATTGAATCACGCAGGTACAGTATCCGAAGTATAGAAAACATGAGGAAATAAACCAGTGCCTGTTGTTATTTTCGTCTCATTTTCTTACTACGAAATTCGGTATCTGTGCAAATAAATCAGTATTTAACAAACAAGTACCGAAAATTTTGACTGTGTTGCTATTGGTCCACGTAATCAACATAAAGTCCGTTTCACACAAACCAAACGCTGTAGTTACATGTACATTCAGTTGAATCATTGACTACCTGCGCGTCGCACGTGTTTTAGGGAGTGAACCTGACGATATTGTTTGTGCGTGAGTCATGGCGGACATATCTTCTATACAGTAAATTTTAGAAGTATTCAATATGAACGGTCCTTAATAATTTCAAAACTAAACATTTGACCCATCTCACTATGTCTATATCGGAAATGTGCGAGAGACATAACTCATTACTCGTTTGTTAAAAAAACAGACTAAATAAACTGTTCCTTATACATATAAAAAACATAAATTACAAACTAAGACACACGAAGCGACAGTCAATTTTCAAATCAAAATCCAAGTGAGCAAAGTTTCTACCTATATGCGTCCCAAACTAAGAGCATCTGGTTCCCTTAAATCAATATTCAAAATCGTTGAACTTGGTCTGTCGAATATTTATCAGCTCATTAGTATTGGTGGCCTGTCTCGGTGAAGGGTGAATGGTCTATTGAAAAGAAAGAACTGTTCTGGACTAATTTTGGGAGTCTACTCTGTATATCACTGTTAACCCGTCGCGCGCCAATTAGCAGACACAATTGAAATTCTATTGTTATCTGTACACATGGTGTACAATCGACATTTTAAGAGTTAAGTATATTAGTCAGTATATATCACTGTTGTAAGAGCAGTAGTGGCCCAGTGGTTACGGCACCGACTGACACCGGTCGTGGATTCAAACCCAAGCAGGCGCTTTACTTTGTGTAAATAATTTCATCACCACTGCTCTCAAAACGGTGAAGAAAAACATCGAAGACATGTGCCATCTACCAACTCGCACTGGGCCCGCGTGGTAGATTACAGCCCAATCTCTCTCGAAGAGAGGAGGCCTGTGTTCCAGCAGTGGGAACGTTTTAGGCTGATTATGCTATATCACTGTTAAGCAGAAAACATGTTAGCTCTTGTTATATTTTTTTTGTATTTATTTATTTTGGGATCTCCAACAAAGGATACACATAAACAATTTATATAACAATAATAAAAAGGTTCTATTACATGTAAGTGTGCTCCTTTAAGTAAAGGAGACCACAGAATGCACCTATAACTAGGTCTAAACGTGATAAAAATAAAAATAGAAAATTAAATGATGAAATTTGAAAAAAAAAAATACATATTAAGATTGATCATTCATGATCATGAGTATTACAAAAACAAAATAATTAATTAACATGTCAAAATTGAGCATTCATATTATTTAAACATCTTTTTATACCTACCATGTATTTATGTAAATACATATTATTCTATTATATTCTATGACGAGTTAGGAATTTTACTAGTTCGAGTAAGTACAGCAGCTTTTGAGACGCAATTATTACATTAGATGGAATTATTACTTAATAAAGATTTTAACGTTGATTTGAGGCCTTCTTATGACGGCTCCATTTGGGTCAGTTTCCACCAAATGGAAAATCCTCAAAAACGGAATTATATGCTTAAAGTCAATATTGATACAGTTACTTGATCGGTGAAATTCAAAGTGCTCGAACACCCGTTAGTATTTTTCCGTTTGGTGGACTCATGCTCGATAGTGACTGAAATTTTGCTTAACCAAAGAATTGGTGAAGCAGTTCGTTACATAAAAGGTAGGTAAACAAATGAACGCGTAATCACTTTGCATAGAGGTTCTGATTTTAAAATAGGGTATTACACCCATTTTTGAAAAGTGTCTCAATATAATTCTATATTTTTATTCAATCGATAATTGCCTTAAAAATGCATTTAAATTTTACATTATCAAATTTAGCGCAAGAACGCTGGACGCAGTGGATGCCATATTGCTCTGTGGTCATGACGTCAGTTCGCTGAGTAAACAAACACTTTATATACGCTGATCAGCTGACAGTTGACATTGACATTTTTTAATTTAAACAGCCGTATGACGTAACAACATAGCGGTTACTTTCATGGTGTTACAGAGAACAGTTACAGAAAACAGATTAAGGGCTGATTTTTCAATAGGCAGATAACTTTTATCTGAAGAATAAATGTGACAGTTTGACATATTTTCAATACAAAAGCTGTCAAACCGCCATATTTATTCCTCAAATAAAAATTTACTGACTATTGAACAATCAGCCCTAAATTAACTGAAAACTTTGAATTGAATTTTAAAATTTATATTGTTATTTTATGAACTAACATTAAAAAAAAACATTAAACTAAAAAACTAACATTTTCCAACTGCTTTTTGCCTGAGCTATCCAAATAATATATTTCTAGATTTTTACTTATCTAGAGTAAAATACCGTATTGTTTGATGTCTTAACTTTTGACATTGCTGCAGCATGAGTAGCTCTCACAGGCCATGACGACATGGTATGATACATTCAGGTTCTCTATACCATCCAAGATGGGAAAGAATAACGCTTACTTTCGCGAAAAAAAAAATCTTTTCTTTACAGAGCGTTTGAACCGTCAAGTGCGAAGCTCCAAAAATCCTGGTCCGAAGCATTCTCTGTCGTCGCATATTCATCAGCTCATTATTATTGCTGCCCCGTTCTCCGTTGAAATATTCAATGCGGACGCTCCAATGAGTTTGTTTATTAGCTTTTGTACCAAATAGCTGTTTGATAGTGGCTCTATGTGCTTGATTTGTCTTTGATGGGATGATGAAAGAACTAATTTTGGAGTTGCTTTTTTTTTAGAACTTTTTCTGTGAAATTTTTGGTGACGGGTCAGTGGATACTTTGTTGCCTAGAATATTATTGTCGTGCTCGTTTGTGAGGACAAAAGTTGTACCTATATTTAACCAGTGATTTGAAGTGGTAGTTAGGCTGTGCGCAGACTGAGACTCGACTGATTGTAATATACTGTTACGAGCTGGGGTTCGGGGTAAATAAATGTATGCCAATTTACACCAAAAACACACTATATTTAAATAATCACAAATACAATAATCATAAACATTAAGCAGAATCACTTGTAGCTTCACATACACCGCTGGCAACTCTCTATTTATATGACGAGTGTAAGCTTCTAGAAAGTTCGAGGCCATAATTCGAGAACATTCTAGTACTTACAGGAATGATCTAGAATGCTGCAAAACGGCACTTGACAATCTAGAACATTCTGGAAGGGTTTAGAATGTTCTAGAAAAATCTGTCACGAATCGACGTATCGTGTAGTTCTGCTACTCGATAACAGATGGTGTTAGCGTCTACGTAACAATAGTTTGTCTCTGTGACTATCTTTGTGAAATCAAAGATGGATGAAAACCTATTCTGTCTCTAAACACTACTGTTTTATTTCTAGTGGAGGTAGCTGAGAGAAAAGAACGAACATCTATAGGTATAAATAAAAAGAGGATTCCTGATTGACTGACTCATTAACGACCAGCCCAAACCCTTAAACCTAGAAAGCTGAAATTTTGCACAGAGGTTCACTTTATAATGTAGACATGGAATAAGGAAGATTTTCCTGGTAGGACGTTCCCGTGGGATATTTTCCGACATCCACGCGGGTGAAGCCGCGGGAAAAAGCTAGTCCTGTAGTAAAAATAAAATAATAGGCGGCGTGTATCATAACCTTGTAGCATGGAGTTAGTATATCCTATGCCTTGTAGACAATAAAATTACAAGATAAAATAAAACAGATCATTTTCCATTACTCCCAAAAAAAAAGTCTGCTGATCATGATGGATCGGTAGATTATCGAAGTTATCAACGCATACGCCTAGAGATTATACCAAGGGTTAAGCTCTGACGTTTCTAGACCATCATTTTTCACTACACCCCCTCCCCCCTCTTAACCCTACCAGCTTATATCGTAACCTTCTAATCCCAGCAGCTTATTCCAACCTTTTTCGTTTTATTTGCAAACCGGGGGATAAAGTCAATAATCTGTTTTCGACCACGAAAACAAAATCTGTTTTTTTCGCGTTAGTTTATTTTCTTTTGCGAGTAAAGCTGGTTATCAAGGGGGACTAACATTGCAGCTATAGTAGAACAACAAGAATGCTTTTCAGAAATCCGGATTTTTGTGAGAGATTGGGTATCGAGCTCTTTATGAAAGTATTGACATAACTTTTCAAAGGGCTAGTGTTTTGTTTTTGGATGTATTGGTCAAAGAGGGTTACCGTTTTTAACCGACTTCAAAAAGGAGGTTTTTTATTCGACTCGTATCTAAGTATGTTTGTATCTTTGCGATTTTCTCAAAACTAATGAACCAATTTTGATGATTCTTTCAATAACGTGATTACATTTGGTAATTATTCTTATGTACGGAGTTATATGCATAAATGTACTGTATCTCCGATATTTTAAGCGGATTATGATTATTCTTCTTTTCGTTTGTCTTGAGCTTATGTAATTGTATATGAATGTATATTGAACTAAAATTTTTTTTTTTTTTTTTTTTTTTTTTTTTTTTCCCTTGTTCTAGGGCTCATCAAAAGGATGGACCCTAATCGTATTACAATCTAGCCTTATAAATAGGCTAATAAGTAATTTAATTATAACCTAAACTATTAAATTGTTTTTATTAAGAATGTGTCCAATAACACTTTTCTTATTGTCTCTATTAAGGCGAATACACTTCGTTCTTGTGTTTGTTTGGCACATTTGTACTTTACACTATTTACTAACACTAAACACTAACTCGAACGGTTTTGTTCTTTTTAGTCTTCTCACTATGTTTGTGTGGTCGAGCAGCTGGATTACCTCGACGTTCACATGCTGATGAAGTCTCTTTTCGTGAGCTTCTGCAAATTTCTGGATCACTTTTTCGATGAACTCAACTTTTAGGTCCCGATGTAGGTCATCATTTCGTATGTACCAAGGTGCATTTACAATTTCCCTTAGCACTTTATTCTGGAATCGTTGTATTATTAATATATTGGTCTGTTTGGTGCAGCCCCACAGCTGGATACCATAAGTCCAAACTGGCATCAGGACTTGTCTGTATAGCAACAATTTATTTTGCACGGACAGCATGGAGTTTCTTCCAAGCAGCCAATACATTCTTTTGAATCGGTGGTCGAGTTCATCTTTTTTCTTCTTGACGTGGGCTTTCCAGCGTAACTTTGCGTCAAGGGTCATGCCGAGATACTTGGCTGTATTCTCGTATGGGACTAGTTTATTGTGAATGTAAACTGGAGAATACTGGTGTTTTCTGTTGGAAAAGTCTATGTGAACAGATTTGGATTCATTCAGTTTAATCCTCCATTTTTTGGTCCAGTCATAAACTTGATTTACAGCCATTTGAACCTTTTCTACTGCTTCTTCGTGGCTGTTTCCTACAGCCATTATGGCTGTATCATCAGCAAAGGTCCCAATCGTGTTTTGCTCTAATTCAGGAATATCGCAAGTGTATAGTAGGTACAGGACCGGTCCTAACACACTTCCTTGCGGTACGCCAGCGTTAATTTGTTTCAGTTCTGAGTAGGCGTCTTCTTGTCTTATTCTAAAGACTCTGTTCAAAATGTATGATTCTAATATATCTGCAAACTGCTTCGGTAACAGGCTCTTCAATTTATGTATAAGGCCTTCATGCCATACTTTGTCAAACGCTTGCGCCACGTCTAGGAATACAGTAGCACAAACTTTCTTGTCTTCGAGGGCGTTTTCTATTACGTCTGTGATCCTATGCACTTGATCGATGGTAGAGTGTTTTTCTCGAAATCCAAATTGGTGCTCTGGTATTATGTTTTTACTATCTATTATTGGTTTAAGTCGTTTGAGTAACAGCTTTTCAAATAGCTTGGACATGATTGGTAGTAAGGAAATGGGCCTGTATGATGATGCTTCGTGAGCCGGTTTCCCTGGCTTAGCTATCATTATTACTTCAGCCACCTTCCATAAGTCTGGTACATATTTTAACCTTAGTGCAGCATTGATAAGGGTCGTTAACTTAACCAGACCCTTTCTAGGGAGGTTATGAAGTACTTCTCCTGTTATTAGATCGTAACCTGGTGATTTTCGTGTATTTATATTATGTTTTATTTCTCGTGCGACTTCTCTCGGTGTTACTAGTTTTATGGTAACTTCATTTTCTGATGTCCGCATATTGGGCAAAGTGAGATCTTCAATGATTTCCTCGTCGTTTGGTTGAAATATATTTTCTAGATGCTCTGCAAACCTCTTAGCTTTTTGCTCATTACTAATTGCCCATTGCCCGTTTTCACACTTAATTGGTGGGATTTGGGTAACCGGTCTTTTTAGGTACTTAGTAGCCTTCCAGAGGGAGTAATCAGTATTTAGGTCATTACTTAGATTCTGGAGATAGGTATTGGTTGAGTCATCTTTAAAGTTCTGGATTAGTCTTCTTACTTTTTTTGTCAGGTTATTTAACTTTCGTTTGTCATCAGGGCACCTAGATTGATGCCACGTTTTTCTCTGCCTTCTTTTTTCCATAATGAGCTTCTTGATTCTGAAGGGGTACGTATTTCCCTTCGTCCTCTTATTGAAGTCATGTGTATTTTCCCACGCTGCTTGCTGGATGTGCATTATGAAATTCTCTACTTCAACGTTTAGGTGTTCGGGTGTTTTTAATGGGATCTTAAGGTCTATTTGATCATTCAGTCTGGTCTTGAAGCCCTCCCAGTCTGTACACTTATTGACAAGAGTGGGACTATTTTCTTTAAACAAAATGGACTCGCTAATTTCTAAATAGATTGCGGAGTGATCCGAGTTCATGTCATAGCTTTGTTCCAATTTTATATAACCAGTTGATAAATCCTTGGTAACGAAAAAATCTATTAAGTCCGGAATTTTATTTGAATCTGTTGGCCAATAGGTGGGCTTTCCAGTTGACATGACAATCATCACATTTCAGCTCTCTTATGGCACTCAGTAGTTCTTTACCTTTGGTAGTTGTTAGTCTGGAGCCCCAATACGTATTCTTAGCATTGAAGTCGCCTCCTAAGATAAATCTACTTCCAAGGCGAGTTAGAAAGCTCATAAAGTGGTCTTTTTTTATCATATACCGTGGTGGACAGTAGATGGCAGATACTGTAACAGGATATTTTTTGGTTTGTAGACAAATCGCGACTGCTTGGATCTCTTTCTCTTCGTATTTAAACTCTTCATAGTGCTGAAGGTTTTCTTTTACAATAATGGCACTACCGCCTCTTGCAGAATTGTCTGGGTGAAGTGCATGGTATATTTTGTACCCTTTAAACTTAATGTGAGATTGCTTTGTGAAGTGAGTTTCTGATATCAGGCACACATCAATTTTTTCTATGTCTAATACTACTTGTAACTCATTCTGATGTTTTTGTAACCCATTTGAGTTCCACGCCATAAGTTTCAGTGTAGTATTCATTTTTTTGGCTTAGAAGTAGCAGCTTTATTGCTATTTTCAATTTTTTTCAATCTCTCGTCAAATGATGACATTAACTTTAAGATTTCATTCAACTTTTTGTCACTGTCCATATCAGCCAAAGGCTCCTTCGCTATGCCTCTTTTAGCTACTTGGGCGTATGAGACGTTTTTAGCTATAGTTTTTGTTGTGCTTTGACTTCTTTTATACTGGCTGGTGCTTTCAACTCTTCCAGTAGGAGTATTTTGTTGAGAGGTTGTATTATTGCCTTTCGATTTTTTGTTTCGAATCTGCTGGATTTCTTTAGCTACGACACATCCCCTGTAGTTAGCCGGATGTGGAGCTCCACAGTGGACACACTTTGGCTTTTCTTCTTTTGATTTTCTGCAATCCTTAGTGAGATGCTTGCCTGTGCTCTTTACGCACCTCGGTTCTTTGCGATTTTCTCAAAACTAATGAACCAATTTTGATGATTCTTTCAATAACGTGATTACATTTGGTAATTATTCTTATGTACGGAGTTATATGCATAAATGTACTGTATCTCCGATATTTTAAGCGGATTATGATTATTCTTCTTTTCGTTTGTCTTGAGCTTATGTAATTGTATATGAATGTATATTGAACTAAAAATTTAAAAATAAATTGAATTACATTATTATATTTTTTTTTAATCGACTTCTAAAACGTAAAACAAATAAAATAACTTTCATAAAAAAACTTAACAGCTTCTGAAGTCGGCGTCTTCAATTCTTCAATGCACCTTAGCTTGGCACCGACTTCAGAAGCTGTTAAGTTTTTTATGAAAGTTATTTTATTCGTTGTAGGTTTTAAGTCGGTCGTTACTTTTTTTTTGTGCTCACCAGTTGGCGCCATTGTCGAGTAAGGTCCTGAAATATAGTAAAACTCACTGCTGTTGATCATTCAACCCGCTTAATTTTGCACTTCTTTTTCTTAACTCCAATTTTAAAGCACTGATATTTATTGACCCGTAACTCATATTTTCCATAGTAAAATTAATCTCAGGTATTGCAAAATATTCACATCATTATTGTAAGTAGAAAAATCAGGCCAAGTGCGTGTCAGACCACGCACAATGAAGGGTTCCGTAGTTGGGATGAATTTATCCTAAGAACAAACTTATCATTGTAGTTGAAAAACATGTTCTCCCATACATTCCAACTGAAAATGTAAGTTTGTACTCACAATATTGAGAGATTTACCATGTTATTTTAAGACCACAGACTTATATTTATAGATTTTCTTGTAATCTATAGGTAAAGATCTATTTATTTTCTGTATTTTTTTCTTAATTTTAGGCTTATGGTCAATGGTTAATTGTTGGTTAATCTTATGAGCGTTTTGGATGTTATGTCTGTTAGCTCGTAAGACCAATTGAATAAATAAATAAATAAAATAAATAAATAAATGGTCAATTTTCGTCTATTTTCTTAAATACCTTTAAAACAATTTATTTTAAATAAAACCCGCGTAGCCCTCCCACAAACGGTGACATTTGACATTTTGGATACCTCACGCTACACTAGTGCCTCTAGCGGCAAATTTTTGCGCGATAACCGTCATTAGTTATTGTGTAGCTTATAGAACAGGGTTGAATAAAAACAAAAGTATCACAAAGATAATTCCTTTGTGATACTTTAAGGGCCCGTCTCTTGATTCGTAGTTAACTCAACCAATGGTTAAACATAGTAACTAATGGTTGAATTTTAGCTAAATGTGAGGGCTAAACATGAATGAGTTAACATGAATGTATTCATGTTAACTGATTTATGTAAAAAAAATAGTAACTAATGCCATTTTGGCAAACACATTTAGCCAAAATTCAATCATGAGTTACTATGTTTAACTATTGGTTGAGTTAACTAGGGATCATGAAACTGGCCCTAAGTTAAATATTAACATTCATTTGATGTATGTAAGGTATCTAACTTAGTTGGTTGGTACCTACTGCCTAACTATCACCCTTGTACAGTAAGTATCAGAGAAAAGGAACCACCCTTTGGAATATATTTCTGTGTGAAATGTTTAATGTTCAATTTCAAGAAAATATACAATTTTGTGTTGGTGTGTTACAATGTAATATATATAAAATTGAACATGAAGCAATTCACATACAAATGTGTTGCTGTGCCCTGCTTAGATATCTCTTTTGTTGACTGTACATAGATTTGATACTCTGAAGCATTCGATTATTTTGTGCCAAAATAATAGCAGATCTCTTTGGCCTTCAATTATTCACAATTTATTGCTCCAGATTCCCAAAATCTAGAACAAAAAATCCCGAAAACCACACTCCACATTGACCAAACACCATCAAAGTACCATAATCACCCTATCATAACATCCGAACAAAGGAACGCCCTATATCCGGACGCACCCACAACATATTAATGTTGGCTGGAATGATATATTGCGTAGTCAATTAACAACAGACATTGACTAATGTTACTCAGCATAATGCTTTGAAAAAAAACGTATTATTTATCTTCATTTGAGAGAGGCTTGATTCCTTGAATCTCTGCGCTCCTGGTGACAGAAATTAAGCTCCACAGGATTTCACCATGTTAAATTGTGTTACTATGTCAAGTGTATGGAAAGTTAAAGATATTTCTGGTGTTTAATTTGAATATTTTAATGCTAATGGCTGTTACTGCTTCCTGTTGACTATTAGTTAACATGTTTGGCAGATAAGTTCATACTAATTCTGTTCCATTTTTTTAGTTTCTCTGTTAGATAGTACTTGTCCGGACACAGGCTCTTTGTTCGTTTTTTCAAAACGATTTTCACTAAATATGTACAGACTGAGCTGTAAATCTCAAATATAACAACTTGCGTCATGGAAATAATGCTTTAATGAAGTGTAAGAAACCAACCGAGATTTGCATATACGGTTTTATCTAAAAATAATAAACCTCATAAACATACATTTAAATAAAGCCGTGTCTCCTGCGCGTCTTTTTGCGAAATGTCACACAAAAAACCTTACACATAAACATTCGTTTTCATACATAAGCTGTACCTGCCTATTCTAATATTTTTAGTTACACATTTTGTGTAGATGTCATGAATTCCGATGAGGAAGACGTGCTATCAATTTGACAACAGATGTGCGCGGAGTGCGTGGTAGTTGAAAATCAAAGCCCCCTCTTCCCCCACTTCCACCGCGTGGGGAATGTTTTCCATGTGTTTGCATACACAAACGTGTATGGCCACGCCTCTTTGTTTCGATGTTTTTGTGTTATGTTTCGCAAAAAGACGCGCAGGAGACACGGCTTTAAATCAGCAAAACCAAATAATCCACCAAAGACATACCGATTCAAAATCAGAGAAACAAATGAGGATCTCAAACAATTGTAATTCACGCATTTTCTTACACTCGAACCGATTTTAATCGAATACCGATTCCTTAATCGATTGTTCGTTAATCGGTAGTCGTTGTATGTTTAATTTGCGAGCTTACGTGGGCTTTAAGGGCTCAAAGGTTTACTAAGGCTATTCTTCGTTCATTTGTTACGTAACGTTACCCTAATTGTTAGAAGTCTTCTTAAAGAAAATGTTTATTACGCAGAATGTGTCCCTCGAGACTTTTGTTAATTAGTTATCTTTACGCTCGTAGCTTGTACGGGAGAATAGACTTACCAATTATATTTGGCTAGCATGATTATGATATTATTATTATAATCAATTATTGATTATATTCAGCGTCTAATTAGAGTGGATACTAGAATAATCTATACCATCATAATTTAATGATGAATAGTAATTAACAATCTTTTAGGAGACAAATTTCACGATGTAACAAAAGTTCTTAGTCACACTAATATTATAAAGGCGAAATTTTGTGAGTGTGTGTGTTACTTTTTCACGCTCAAACGGCTCGACCGATTTGAATGAAATTTGGTATGTAGATAGCTTATACCCTGGAATAACACATAAGCTACTTTTTATACCGGTCTACGTGGGTGAAATTGCGGGGCGCAGCTAGTTGTTAAATAAAACGAGAGTGCATGTTGAGATTTACTACAAAATTTATTGAAAAAGCACCTTTAGGTATTATTTACTTACTAGCTTGTAATCTCGAAAACTAGCTTTAGAAGTAAGCACATAAACTTTTGGACCGCTACGACATTCAAAGGATATTTCAAACTTTAAATCAAAGCAAAATATCCATTGTTGAACAACGTAGAATAGGACTCAAGTAACAAATCAACCGAAACAAGATATTGTATTAAAACACCCTTGAAAGGAAACTCGAAACTCTCCGCAACGACTTACAACTTCCTAAAATCACCATTCTGTAATTTTATTAATTTATATTCACTCCTTGACTCAAAGAAAAGAATAACTTTTGGAACAACTGGCTCAAGAACACTAAAATACTATCCAAAAGAAGATATTTTATATATAATATCTTTCTGAAATTTGGGGACTGATGCCTGAATCAAATTAATTTGGTCTGTAAGCGGGGAAGCGGGAAGATAAATGACTTGTATTGTAGTTAGATTTTGACGTGTTGGTTCAGTGTTTCGGTCGGTATTATCAGATTCTTGAAGGATTATAATATCAATTTCTACTAGCAACTTGAGCTTAACTTCAAGAAACTAAATCAAACCATAATTTGCATAAAATATATTAATATTGGATATATATAATATAAGGTCTATATATAATATTGGATATATATTATGTCTAAGGTCGCACGAGTCGATCCATCAGGTTAAGCTACGCTTGCCGGGGCAGGTCCGTGGATGGATGACCATCTTTACATACCGAGATTGCTCCGTGCCTCGGAAAGCACGTTAAGCCGTTGGTCTCGGCTGTCATTCGTGGATCTTTGACAGTCGTTACGGGTCGTCAGAAGGCCGAAAATCTAACAACCTGTCTTACCAAAGGGTATCGTAGTTACTGGGATGTGGATCGGATAGGCAGTCGCTCCATGTAAAATACTGGTATTCAGCTGCATCCGGTTAAACTGGAAGCCAACCTCAACATGGTTGGGGAAAGGCTAGGCAGATTGATATAATATAAGGACTATCTATTCTAAATCAAAATCTCTTAAGGGGTCATTGTAATCATCTTTATGTACAACATTCATTATTGGACCAAACCTAAAATTACGAAAAAAAATCAGCTGTTCCCTACATTTTCACGTGTTCTACAAACATAAATGTAGGGAGCAGCTGTTTTTTTTTTCAATTTCAGGTTTGGTTCCATAGTAAAAGTTGTTCATAATGATAAGCACAATGACACCTCGATGATATGATGATCGTTGGTAAGCGCATCACTTGAGAATGGCTGGATCGATTCGGCAATTTTTTATTTTAAAATGTTCGTTATAGTCCGAATTAGAATTATATTTAAAGAAAAAAATTAAATGTTTTCCGGAAAATATTGAAATTCAAGAAAATCTGAACGTTCTTTTATGTATGTGATTTTGTGGACAACGTCTGTCGGGTCAGCTACTATTGAATAGATACAAAGACAAGCTTTTGTTTGAGCTGAGAATAATTTGCTAGACACGGTATTGGATTAGTTTGAGGATCGAACTAATTTTGGCAATAGCAGTGAGCTTTGCCAAATTGTGTAGGTACTTGTTACTATGCCAAATTAGGAGCAAACCCAGTAACATTATCTGCTTTGGCTGTTCCAACATACTATTATGAACTTCCTAAGTTCCTATCGATGGCATCATCATCAGCTTTTCAGCTAAACTTATTTAAGTACTTCAAATTATTTTTTTCGTGAGTCCTTATTTACAGATAGTGCAATCCACGAAGACGCGCCCCACTATTCCTCCTAACCGTTTATAGTATATGTGTGCAAGCTTCTGCCAATGTTTGAGTGTTATCGGTACACAATATAGTTAGTACACGGTAATTAGTGTGTACCGATAACACTCAAACATTGGCGTATGCTTGCACACATATACTATAAACGGTTAGGAGGCATAGTGGGGCGCGTTTTCGTGGATTGCACTGTCTGATTATAGGGATGGTAGATCCTAACTAATATTATAAATGCGAAAGTAAGTTTGTTTGTTTATTTGCTACCTTTTCACGCCTAAACCACTGAACTGATCATCTTGAAATTTTGCATATACGTTGTCAGGTGTACAGAAACGGACATAATATGGTACCTTTCATCCGGAAAAAAAGTACTGTTCACAAGCAAAACAACAATAATGTTCTTATAATAATAAATTAATAGATGGCGTCACGTGTCTTTCGAATCATGATTGAATTATACAGGGTGTAAGTGTAAACAGTGGCAACCTTTAAAGGGGTCATTGTACTTATCATTATAAACAACTTTTACTATAGGACCAAACCTGAAATCGCGAAAAAAAATCAGCTGCATTTTCATTTTTCATTTTGACGAAATATGTGAATATAAATTGTACTGAACAGCTGATTTTTTATTCGCTATTTCAGGTTTGGTCCCATAGTAAAAGTTGTTCATAATGATGAGTTAATGACCCCTTAAAATACTGCCACTGTTTACAGTTACACCCTGTATTATTACAAGCAGGGTACAATCTCGAATTGATTGTCAAATTCTAAATTAACGTGAGCTAAGACGCGGGCAAAAACTAGTGGTGTTATAAATACAAAAAAAAAAAACATAGTCAGCTATGGGGACTACTGACACAAGTGAAAACTTGACAGCGCAAAACGTCACATTAGCATGTCTCATAAGATTTTCCCCTACCAAAAATCGCTCAACGCGTCTAAAGAAATTTTCACTTCAGAATGTCGTAAACTATGTGCTGCCTTGCAAAGCGTACAAATATTGATTACACAGTATGTACTGTGTAACCTTTACACATATATGTATGTGCACAGGTTAAACCATAAATAATTATTGTGTTGGGACCATATGAGTATCGTGGTTGGAGAAAGAGATAAATTAAATTCCGGTGTACAAGATAAGTCTATTCAGAAGACCATGAAACCATGAATCTTAAGTACTATTGACTCAATACTCAAACTCAAAGTATTTATTTCAATTAAACCAATTACAGGCACTTTTGAATTGTCAAGGGGTCGGTCAGTCAGAAAGATGAAGCTAGCCGCCCATTCCAAAGCATAGTAGGTTATGGAGAAGAACGGGCAAGAAACTCCACGGACACTCTTTTAAATCAAGATATGGTTACAAAATAATGGTTACATCATTCATGTTGAAATTTTACATGTGAGAACGATGCAGAACGTTAAAAGCGTCCTTAAAAAAAAATCGCTTCTTACATTAGTTACTCAGTACACAACTTATTGTCACGGCGCTGGGAAAACGACTGGCCACCAAACATGAACGGGGAACATTGCATTTTGCACCGCTAGGATTTCTGCTGCCTGGTCCCTACATATTGACAGAGCATTAAAATGAAACAAATTGAATTTAATGAAAATTAAGGTTACAATACCTAGCCAATCAAACCCTGCAGTACATAGACCTCAACCAAAGATTTCCACTCAGGCCAGTTCTGTACTCATTCTGTAAATTCTTGCAACCTGCACCAGGTCATCAGTTCATCTTGTAGGAGATCCAAGCTACGCAATTATAGCATAATATACATTTAAGGTTTCTGGATCAATATAGTCTATGCATGTTGTGTCTGTCACACACACACACTCCTATGATTCTGGAGTAATCCGTATTTCTTCTGTAAATTGCGCCAAGTATACCATCGGCATAGTGAAACTAATGAGTATATAATATTCAAAATTGCTCACGAACCATTTCTGACATTGACAAACGCAATTATTTCGTTGGTATGGGGCACTATGAGAACGGATTAATTGTCCGAATCTTCAAGTTGGATCGATTCGTCATCCCAAGATGTCGACGGATTTAATTAATTTGGCTTTCATTGTCTAAAGGCCGGGGTTCGGTGCTAGATCCGTTTTTGTGAGCTCATGTTACTTTTAGACAGTGTTTGGGTTGGGTGTGTAAATAGAGGAGAGATTGTACTTATAGAACTTTATGACCTTATGGGCGTTTGTTTTTTTCTTTTTGAAACTGCTAACTACCATCTATGGATATCATAGAATGTCAAAGTGTAAGATAAATCATTAATTTCCATTGGGCACTCAAACTCAAACCGTCTTATTACAATTTAAAACAAGGTTGATCTTCAAACCCAGGTTTAAACCATGGACCCTTTTTTGAATTTCGAACTTTATTCCGACACATCAAGTGATCAGTTTTACAAAACTGACAACTTAGTACCGGACTAAGTTGTCAGTATTGTATAAAGAACTGTATTTCTATCACAGCTAGGTTCTTATTACAAAAACTGGCTCGATGATTTAAACCATGACAGAAGAAAAACCTTGTTTTTGTAATAAGACCGTACGCATTTATTTCAAATAAACCAATTACAGGCACTTTTGAATTGTCAAGGGGTTGGTCAGTCAGAAAGATGAAGCTAGTCGCCCATTTCAAAGCGTAGTAGGTACCTATGGAGAAGAACGGGCAAGAAACTCCACGGACACTCTTTTCAATCAAAATATGAAATTAAAAAACTTACAATAAAAGGCCTGTTTCAATGTAATTTACAACGAAATAGAATTAATTGGCAGTATCGACTTATATTCGTAAGACATATTGCGCCGAACCCTAATAAATTGGGATAAAGACAAGAGAATTATGTACTTAAATGATAGTGATGATTCGTGTATTGTCTTTTGACAAGTCATGAGATATTGATGCCTATTCTAACAAGGATCCTCTTGTTTTTATTGACCCTAGGGGCTTATTCCAACGAAAACACCTTATCCACAAGTGAATGGAATTGACGTACAAAGAGTGATTTAAAATTCTCTGCTAGATAAGTTGACTATAACTTATCTGAAAGTCATGCTATAAGCCATAAATTAGTCGTTAGAGTTTTTTTTTCATGACTAAGATTTTTTTTAAAATTATTCTTCAGAAAGCTCACAGTCAAATATCTAGATGAATAATGTACAATTATCTTACGATTACCATTTACAAGCTTCTACAAATTAAATATTCCTAATCGGTTCGCGGTCGAAAAAAGAGACACAACAGAAGTTTTATTGTTATGACGTATTTATACGTCAAGACGAAAGCGTTAATAGAACCTTCACGATAGACTTACCACACCTTAGACAGTCAGCTCTGTTTTCAAAGTTGCTGACTTGCTAAACTAGGTATTCTCTTCGTCTATGAACTATTCTCGAAAACCTCGTATCGACACGAGAGAGTACGATGTGGATACTGCTGACAATACAAACTTGTTGCAAGTCTGATGTTCTAACTAGACGATGAGGTTTGTCTGTTGTATACAGAAATATTCAAACATTACAAACAATAAAGTTCAATATGCAGTCAGACACGGAAAATAGGCCTTTGATGATTAAATAAAATAAATAAAATGTTCACCACAACCCAATTTCCAAATTTTCAAATCAAATTTTCAAACACAAAGAGTCACGGTCAAAATGGGCGTAAAACCAACAGCTTTAAAATATATTTTATGTGAAAGCTAATGACCATTACTTAATTTTATACTATGACGGCAATCACCCAAACAACCGGTTCAAACGTATTTGTTATAGAATCCAAAACAATCGCTAATACAACGGAGATAACACGACACGATGTTGTGCAGAGCTAGGCCAAAGAAACCAATCTATTGGTTGGTAACCTAACGGAATTACTACATTCCATCCCTTTCTAACTTCTCTCTAACTCAGGCGCCGACCAAAAAACAAGCCTGCGGGCAGGCCGGGCAATGCGCGTCAGTCGTCATTCATATTTTGTTATTTGCTCACGTTTTGCTATCTTCGGTTTATTTATACTACTTCTGACCCCTGCCATCGCTTTCTTGACCTGTTATCGCTTTCTGATTGGACTGTTGTTATATAACTGAACTTTTCGCAACTTGTGTTCTGCTGTTTTTGTTAAGTGCAATGGAAGAAAGACAATGTGTTATGTGTCGACGCTCTGTTTACCGACAAAGACGTCATGTTTTGCATGAAGATATTCCTCAGCGCGACCCACAAATGGCAGCATATATACGAGAACATGCCGTGATACATGTAAGTATTACACATTACCTATGATATAATCATCATATTTACATACACCGCAATACACAATTCGAACTCTTTACCTACCTGCTACCTGCCCCGATGACGAATCCAGTGCTAAGATGACCCATAAACAAAATGATTACTAATGCCATTCAATTGTATTTTTAGCAATAAGCAGCATAATTGCGTGTAAAACGTAATATGATCTTTTGTTACTTTTGTTCTGTGAAAAGTATTGTTATGGCTCATTCAACAAAATATCGCAAAATACAAAGCAAACGACTAATTATATTTATTATTATAAGTACTATACCGACATTATATCGTTTTATCTCCGTTGCATTTGTGATTTTACCTTGAAGTACCTACATCACGATAATTATTTGTGTTTTTATTTTTCAGGTTGAATTCAATAACGTCTATTCAACGTGTCATAGATGCTGGCAACGATTAACAAATGATGTTACAAGAATTGAAGAAGTACATCCCGATGAAGCAGTGCAGCCTAATGCAGCTATACAACCTCAGGAACGAACTTTAGAAGTAGATGATTATATGAGAGCTCCAAACAGAGCAGATCATTGTATTTTTAATAACTGTCATAACGAAACACGGTTACGAATTCCTATGTCTATAAAAATACACATGTTATGTGAACATAATTTGTATATACCTGGAGAAGCTAGAGCGTGTCGACAGCACCTTGAAAGCAATAACTGGAATGATTTAATTAACAACTGTCGCACATATCACGATTTTAATGCTGCTCAGTTTACAGATATTTGTAATATTTTTAAAAACGCTGCTTCGCGTGGAACAAGATTCGATTTTGATTCAATGACTGAATTAGACAACGAAGACTTGTTTTTTTGGGTAGGATTTAATTACGAACAATTTAACATTATTTTAAATCAAACACCCTCACTCGCAAATCAAAGTCGTCCCCGGACAGTACCTTGGATTATATTTAACTAAAGTTCGCACAGGTGAAAGTAATGAACGATTGGCATCATTGTTTGGTATGTCTCGTCGAACTCTAGAAAGAAAATTGAAAATCGCTAGAGAATGTATAGGGGCAGAATTTACACCTTTACATCTAGGGTTTGACCATATCACAAGGAATAATATCTTAGAGAGGAATTTGTTGATACCAAAACACATATTCGGTAACAGTGAAAACAGCAAAGCAATAATTATTTGCGATGGCACTTATATTTTTATAGAAAACAGTTCCAATTTTTTATTTCAACGATTGTCTTATAGCTTGCATAAGTATGAGAATTTACTAAAACCCTTTATGATTGTCAGCACTGATGGCTACATTTTGGATGTCCTAGGTCCGTATGCCGCCACTACATCTGATGCAACAATCATGCAAGACATTATGCATGATGAAAATAGTGCTTGGCATTGGATTTTTCAACAAAATGACGTTATTTTGGTTGATCGAGGTTTCGAGGATCGTGGAAGGCGCCCAAGTTCCCATGATCCCCGGTCCAGGTGTGGGAAGGGAACACCGGGGTGGTTTTTAGTCAGTAAGAGTCTGACAGACCCCTCCGCTCACCCCAGGGCGGGGGACATCCATGAGGATTTTCCACCCCGGCAACAAAAAAAAAAAAAAAGGTTTTAGGGATAGCTTAGCTAGTATTGAAGAGTGGGGTTATGAGGTACACATACCACCCACAAAAGACAGAAACGAAACCCAACTAACAACGGACCAAGCCAATAAATCGCGAACGATTACCATTAGCCGCTGGGTAGTGGAAGCCATGAATGGCAAAATAAAACAGTGTTTTAAACTGCTGCGACAAACATATATTAATAGAGCTCTTCCCCATATGTTTGTAAATTTTAAAATTGGTGCTAGCCTTTTAAATGCTTTTCACCCAGTTTTTGAAAACCATCGACTAGCTTCGGATATAATAAACATTATTGATGAAAAAATAAACAACCCGAATCGTTTATTCGATTACGTCGAACTTAAAAATCTGAATCGACAACGTCGAGACTTTGTAAGAATGGAAGTAAATCTACCATTCCTAAATGATTTTCCACGTTTAACAGAGGAATGTATAGTGCTTCACGCTTTGGGAACTTATCATATAAAACTAGCAAAATCGTATGTCGCAGAACATTTCCGCGATGGTGTTTATTTAATTGAATTATATAGAGAGGAGTCATTAGATGATTTAAACAGATGTAATATTCTGCAAACTAATGTGTGGTTGCTTCGAATTAAAATACAGTCGCGGCATGTCAGATCGCGCACATATAATACTTACATTTTGATCGATAGAGATCAAATCGGTAGAAATGCAATAGTTGAGCATTACTGTACTTGCTTAACAGGCAGAAGAACAGTAGGAAGTTGTGCCCACATAGTTTCAGTTTTGTGGTTTTTAGGGTTAGGACGGCACGAGCCTTTCATTGCACCCGCAGAACATTTATTAGATGTTATAGTTGATGTTAACCATTGATATTTAAATAAAAGGTATCAATATATAGTAATTTTTAACAAATATGTGTGTTTTATTTAACCAATCTTTGGAATTTTTTGCAGTGATACCCAGTCGATATTGGGGTTAACAAGTATTTAGGGGGTATTTAGAAGTACAATCCAGGTCCAATTCAGGTCTCTTTTTTTTTAGTCTGATTTCTTTTTTTTTTTGTTTTTTTGTTTTTTAATGTTTATTTTGTTACTTTTATATGCTCTTTTTTAACTGTATTTCCTGTGCGTGTCCCAAATAAAATGTTTTTCTTTCTTTCTTTCAATAAAGTAAATTACAACACATTTTATTTCTGTTGGTTTTACGCCCAGCTCTCATACAAAAATGCCCATGATCCTTTCTCCACAACATAATGAAAAATTAGTGTAAACAAAAGTTTTAGTGTGACATAAATTGTGTATACAAAAATGCATTGATGTTTAGGGGCATGAGGAACAGGGTGTAAAGTTAACTCATCCTCCATTGAAAAGGGAGGATCCTCCGACCAGACGGGTGTTGTGTCTGGTGGACAACTGCCCCTATACTGGTGACCCTGACGTGATGAATGTTAGTGGTTGGTGGTGAGGATGATGTGTGAGGGTCACGCAGTATGAAGGCCGGCTTAATGCGGTCTACCGTTACGGTAACCTGTTTTCCGTTTACCATTATTATAAACACCTTGTCACCTCTTTGAACGACCTTATGAGGACCAGAGTATGCCGGTTTCAGACCACCACCAGCAGTGCAGTTCCTAAGGAAAACGTGGGTAGAGGAAGCTAATTCCTTGTAAATAAATGTTTTAAAATTGCTGTTGTGTCTGGCTGCTGGTGATGGTTGCTGATTTTTGAGAATGCTCCAGAGCCTTGACAAGTAGTCAGTCACGTCAACGGTTTCATCAGCCTGAGGGTCAAAAAATTTGCTAGGCAGACGTATTGGCTGACCGTAAACAAGTTCGGCAGCAGTAGGGATTGCACTGCTGGTGGTCGTCTGAAACTGGCATACTCTGGTCCTCATAAGGTCGTTCATCTGGGTTGTGGACACTGATGGAGCCTGTACTAAAAATAACTGTGTAACAGGTATCCACGCCTCCAAAGTACACGGACAAGTCACAGTAATACAAACATCTACTAATAGATGATGATGAAAGATAAAATAAAAAATTTAAAACAAGGAAAACAAGTAATTCATCATCATATTCCTGCCCTTATCCCATATTACTTGGGGTCGGCGCAACACGTTTTCTTCTTCCATTCTCCCCTGTCAACCGTCACGCTATCATTCACTCCCTTCTCTTTCATATCATTCCTCACACAATCCATCCATCTTTTCTTTGGCCTTCCTCTGCCTCTCCATCCATCAACATGTATATTCATCACTCTTTTAGTCACATGCGTTTCGTCTCTCCTCATTACATGCCCATACCAAGACAAACGATTTCCTTTCAACTTTCCTGTCACTGGCGCCACTTTCAAACTTCCTCTTTTAAACTCATTTCTCACTTTATCCATTCTCGTCACTCCACACATCCATCTCATCATTCTCATCTCCGCTGCATGCAATTTTTTTTCATCCATCTTCTTCACTGCCCAGCATTCCGATCCATGAAGTACGGAAGGAAGTAAGTAAGGAAAACAAATAATTAAAGAAACAAATAATTAAGATTGACACTATTAATTTACACAGTTAATAAGACTCATCATCATCTGCCTAGCCTTTTCCCAACTATGATGGGGTCGGCTTCCAGTCTAACCAAATGCAGCTGAATACCAGTATTTTATATGGAGCGACTGCCTATCAGACCTCCACAACCCAGTCACTGGCTAATACGATACCCCTTGATAAGACTGGTTGTCAGACTTTCGGGCTTCTGACAACCCGTAACGACTGTGAAAGATCCACGAATGACAGCCTGGACCAACGGCATAACGTGCTTTCCGAGGCACGGAGGTGTCTTGGTTTGTAAAGACAAACCATCACCATCGCCGAGCCACGGATCGTGGCAAGCGTAGCTTAACCTGATCGATCGACCCGTGCGGCTGTTGTTACTTAGCCACAAGCCCCATATAGCCACAATCCACAGTTAATAAGACTATTGAAATTATATCTTCCCAGGCTTGCAGCTGGATGAGAGAAGCCGAGCAAGGAGTTAAATTGCGTGCTATTAGAGAGGCCCAGGTCCAGCAGTGCTACTGCTACAGGCTGATGGTAATGACGATGAAACTATCTGCCAAATTAGTTAACCGAAACTTATCTAGAGGGTGGTTCCCCTTCAGATAAGTTTCGGTTAACTAATTAAAGTTTACAGTAGTTTTAACTACTACTATTATGGCAACATCATAAATTTTCTCATTGTCTCACTCAAAACTTAATAACAATAAGATCGATTAATAGTCACAGTTGCACGAGCAATTGCAACTTTTAAACAATATAGCACCGAAGTCCCCAAATTGGTTCCTGATGTCACCCAGAATTGTTTTCCCCCAAACGTTTGATGTTCCTTTGTCGCCTTCGGAAAATTAATTGAACAAAGTTAATTGGGCGACACTTCCTATTGTTTAAAGTGAGATTTTATCATCCGGCGTAATCATTAGATGTTTTTTTTTTACAACTTTCACTCTCTTTGGACAAAGACAAATGGGCAAGATGGATTGCTTTTAAATGAATTATTTTTTATATTTTTTTGAGGGGCTTGTGTTTTCTGATTTTTGGTTGCAATTAGCGATAATTATTATATTTGATTTTCAATAATATTTTTAAATATAATAGAAAAATGTCATCAAATCAAATCAAATCTAACATCTGTCTGTATACCTACGCCAACAATAAAAAGATTTGATTTGATTTGAATAGAAAAATATATCGTGAAGAGAATTTTGAGTATGAATGTGGATGGCTGTAAGATTAGGGGAAGACCAAACAAACGATAGACAGACTGTGTGATATGGCTTGAAAGGAAGTGATTCATATTTGATTTGAAAATAATATTTTGAAATAGAACAGGAAAATGCCGTGAAGAAAATTTTTAGTATAAATGTGGATGGCTATAAGTTTAAGGGATACCAAAGAAACGATGGATGGACTGTGTGAACGATGATAAAAAGGGGGTGACTACCAAGATGACGACTAATAGAGAAGTCAAAAATCAATCCGCCTAGCCTTTTCCCAACTATGTCGGGGTCGGCTTCCAGTCTAACTGGAGCGACTGCCTATCTTACCTCCACAACCAAGTTACTGGGTAACACGATACCTCTTGGTAAGACTGGTTGTCAGACTTTCGAGCTTCTGACGACCCGTAACGACTGTCAAAGAACCAAGAATGACAGCCGGGACGAACCGCTTGACGTGCTTTCCGAGGCACGGAGGGGTTTCGGTATGTAAAGATGGTCACCCATCTACGGACCGACCGTGGCAACCGTAGCTTAAGCTGATCGATTGCCCCATGCAGCTTTTATTACTTAGCCACGAGCCTCTCTGACGTGACTCTGACTAATAGAGAAGTATGGAAAAATAAAACATGTTTCGCCGACCCCAAATAAATTGGGATGAAGGCAAGAAAATTATGAGAACTGTAATCACATAAGTTTAAATATAGATAAATTATAGCCATCAGTTTTCAGACGCGGTTATCCGTCACCTTTCATATTTGACCTTTCAAAAAAGGTTTATTCCTAAGCTTTACCATTTATAACTTTTACTTTGATAGGTTATAAACAGCAAAGCTTTATGACAAAAATACCTTTACGGAGAAACTAACAATGAACTCTCAAACATAAAGACAGTAACACCTACACGACAATAACCACGAAATAGCACTTGTATTTCGGCAATAACTCTCACAGTGCAAACATTTCTATTTCAATAATATACTGCCTTGCTATACATAGCGATACAGCAAATTGACCGAGAGGGGCTGCGACGCGTAGATAGTGGAGCACACTGCAAAATGGTGCGAGGTAAGGGAGGTAAGCGGGTTTAGAATGAAGTGGAAAAGGTAACCATTTGAAAATGTAAAGGCTGAGAAGCTCTCTTTTGCGTTTTAGGGTTCCATACCAAAATTATAAAAAGTCGCATCTTAAGGGTTATTAAAAAAGGAACCCTTATGATGCGACTCAGTCTGTCTGTCTTTCCGTCTGTTACTGCTGGATATCACAAGAACTACTAATGCTACGAGTATCAACTTGAAATTTCGAACAGTTTTAGAAGACGTTTGCCCAACTATTTTGCAAATAAGAAAGAAATAAAAATATATATACTTTTTTTGCAAAAGGGACTGAAAAGGGGTCTTAAAACTTTGAAGTGGGGCTACTAGGACATGTGGGGTATCATATGAAACAACTCTATTTGCACATTCTCAAACATTTTTTTTTAGGCCGTATAGTTTTCGACTTTTGATGAAAAATGTAAAAAAAAATACCACCCTTATCTCCGAAGTATGCATAAAGAAAAACCTGAAATTATTCTATGTGATAGAAGTTTACGCAACAGGAAAAATAAAACGATGTCTCTAAATAGTACTTTTTCAGAAATCGAAACGGAACCCCAGATGCGCGGGTCGGACTTGCTCTTGACCAGTTTTATTTTTGACAACCTTCTCTTTGGCACTATTGTTTCATTGTGATTCAATAAAAATAAAGATAACAAATACATGGAATGCCCTTAATCGATTTTGAAATTGATTTCATCCAAAATAGACATTCCAGATTAGACATGAGTGAAAAGATATCATGAAGTAAGACATTAATACAGGAAATTAACTAGAAAGCAGCAATACGTTGATAGCGAAGCCCTTCGACGTGTGGTACAAGTATTGGAAGATAAGAGACCAATACTGCTTGGTTCAATTAAAACGCTATGTCTCGTGAGTCACACCACACCATTTTCAAGACATTGTGCTATGTCAGAGTAGCATTATTTATTATGTTTTTCTAAAAAATACACTGGAGTATTGTGGTAATTTTTGGCACATAGATATAAAACAAAAATATAAAATCATAGCCATTGGTCAAGTACATTAACTACCTATGTTTTAAAATCAACTGCTGGTATGTAAAATTAATGAATTGGTATTTGCGTGTATTTAAAGTTCACGAAATTTCACGTTCAAGATTCTGAATCCACGCTCCAGGACTGCGAACAATTTTTATGTTATTTCAGAGTTTCGCCTCGTCATTTTTGTACACCTTATAAAAAAATATGTTTGAGTCTTTTTAATCCTTTGTCATCCATACTAATATTATAAATGCAAAACTGAGTTTGTTTGTTACGCTTTCACGCTAAAACGGCTTAACGGATTTGTATGAAATTTGGCACATGGGTAGACCATGACTTGGAGCAGAACATAGGCTAACTTTAATCCAGGATCGCAGACAAAATCGTGGGCAATAGCTGGTTCAAAGATAACAAGCACAATATATAAACCAAACTCCTTACCCGCTAATCTCTCAAAACATGTACCCCACAAGCTGCGGGTAGTGCGGGATGTGGGCTCTCTGTTACGTTGCGATATAGACGAGCGCTGGCACAGAAATGTAGCTTGCTTCTGATGTAGTATCCGCTTCCTTCATACACCCTTATGTACTGTGATAAATAATTTTCGAGCTGTCGCTTTTGGCTTTCAATTTAAATTATACTATTCACAGTGTTAACGCATTTGCGCGTCGATTATACATACATACATGGCGGTCAAAATCATAATCCTCCTTTTTGCTTTGCCGTAGTCGGGTAAAAAGTACGAAACACTGCACTATGAAAATATGAATGATACACAATAAAATTGACACGAGATAAAACTCCCATAATTATATTTCTAATATCATACACCTCAAAATAAAACAGTACGATAGTTGACGTCCTAACGGTTCTGCCCATCCTTTTATTGTATTAAATTAAGCATATAGAATGAGAGAGCGCCTTGAATTCCATAATACAAGTCCTACTAAGTTTAGAGAGTTCCTTTCCGTGTAAGTTATTTTAATATGCAATAAACTTTTTCTTTTCTTTTCCTTGCTCGATTCTTTCGCAATTTAGTTCTTTCCTATTTTTATTCCTAGTTTTTGTTGCTAATACATTTCATTCCTTTCACCAGGATATAATGTGTCAAAAATAAAAGAAATCATACATTTTATCTGCTCAAACAAGTGTTGAATTGACGAATGTACGTGAGACAAATACTCACGAGGTTGTGTAAAGTATTCTCCCAGCGTTTCGATTAGACTAGGCAGAATTGTGCTCGATTCGCAATTTATATTCTGTCTGCTAGCTGAATTGTTGAGCTATGTTCGATTTTGTTGAGTTTTATCAATAGTATTGGTTTTGGTGAAGATACCTTCATTTTATGTTTGGCCAATTTTAGTATAGGATGAGGAAAAGCATTGATTGTTACTATTTATTATTTCTGGGAATATTTATTAGACATTGTTTTAATTCAAGTTCGGCTTGTGTTTGACCGTCGCAATGTTTAAAAATATCACTCATATTTTAAGCTTTTTCGCAGTTGGATAAAAACTATCTGATATTGTTTTCAACAATAGTAGTAGGTTTTTTTTTGTTTGTTTATTTTTGATTTTTTTGTGGTGTTTGTGTCTGTTATATTTTTGTGTTGTTTGATTAATGTTGTTTGTTTTTGTTTTATTGTTTTAAAAATATACACTATCTATTTTCGTATAAAGAGGTAAAACATTTTGTTTGTTTGTAATCTGTGGAAGCACTGATTCGACTGCAGCATTATTTTCATCGATAGAAAGCTAAATAATTGCCCAAGGCCATAGAATATGTTTTACGGTGTAGTTGACTTTGAAGCGGATGAAGCCGCGGGCAGAATCTAGTCTCCATTATTACTGTTTACTATTGTAATTCTATCATAACATCAATTCAACAGTTAACAGCCATTGATAAAGATCTATGTTTCAATATAATTTTCACACATTCAAAGGTCTAACAAGATTGGATACACACTAGCGGTATTGTAACCACTGAATTGTTTTGTTAGACTTCGTAGTGTTTGTCTACGCGCTACGCCGTAGCAGCGTAGCAACGTAGCACCAATGCGTAGCGTAGGATGAATGTGTGCTCGTAACCGTAGCACACATTCATTCCCACTATTATCGCTTATCTAAGCGTAACTAGAATGTAGCTGAAAGTTTTGAAACTAGAAAATTTAAAGTTGATAACAAGGGCTAGGTGTGAGTGCGCTATCGATTTAATTTTCCTATCGAAGGTTTACTGGCTTGGATTTTGAAGGGCGGTAATTTTATAGTAATAATTATTTGTTATACCTGTATTCGTTTGCAGTAATAAAAAATTATGATGTCTATCATCAAAAAATACCGGTCGTGGTATTGAATCGTCGATGTTATGGTATTAAAGTGAACTACAAAGTCTTTCGTTTCAGAAATAATTTATAGGTTTAAGACTAGCAGACTTCAACTGATATTACTTCTATATCCATTGCCTTTCATTGAACGAAAGGCAATGGATATACTCGTAGAAGTAACATCACCCTCTTTTTTGCTTCGCCGTAGTCGGGTAAAAATGGAAGTGAGGACCAAACCTAAATCTGCTGGGAAAAGTATCCGTATAAAATCCGTATAAAAGTAGTCCTCACTTACATTTTTACCCGACTACGGCGAAGCAAATAGGAGGGTTATGATTTTGACCGGTATGTACGAGTATGTATATTATGTATGTATGTATGTTTGTTCATATGTTCCCTCATAACATCTAAACTACTTATCATAATTTGACAAATGACGTATCGTTGGAAGCGTCTTAATTGTCCGCTGGTTATAGGTTATGTGACGTCACATTCAATTGATTATGGCGCCCTCTTGAGGACATGAAGTAATGAACTAAAACAAAAAATTGTCTAATGCTGCCGTGTTGGGTATAAGGACTTAATTAGCACATTTCAAAAATATGTATATTTTTAGCTATTGTGAGGTAATAATATATGAGTCCTATATTATAATCTAATCCGGCTAACTGGCGTTTTTGGTAAAAATTTACTGTAAATAAGGCAACGTTCAAAATTTTAAATACTTTCTAACGAATTTTAAAGTCTATATCAGAGATGGCTATCTTTCATAGAAAATCCACTCAAAAGTCACAGATTAGTAACAAATCCAAATCAAACATGAATAGTTTTTCTTTCATTGCCACTATTTAGTCAAAATGCAGATATCCGCTTTTGATTCGATATGACTCATATACTACACTATATTTTTTTTTTGTTATATTAAGAGGAGCTCGTGGCTAAGTAATGACAGCCGCACGGGTCGATTCATTAGGTTAAGCTACGCTTGCCGTGGCTGGTCCGTGGATGGGTGACCATCTTTACATACCGAGACTCCTCCGTGCCTTGAAAAAAACGTTGGACCCGGCTGTCATTCGTGGATCTTTGATAGTCGTAACCGGTCGCCAGAAGCCTGAAAGTCTGACAAGCAGTCTTACCAAGGGGAATCGTATTACCCAGTAACTGGGTTATGGAGGTCAGATAGGCAGTCGTTCCATGGAAAATACTGGTATTCAGCTGCATCCGGTTAGATTGGAAGCCGACCCCAACATAGTTGGGAAAAGGCTAGGCAGATTTATTGATTTTTTTATTTTGTCTCTAAATTAAGCAAGTGTCAAGTCTTCAACATACCGCTACAAGTAATGGGCACAGTGGAACACATCATTAATCTCTTCGAAAGCGGGTAAGTGCGTCTGAAATCTGTCAGACCCTATTAAACTTGTGGAGGCTTCGACGGGAGTTGCAATATTTATCTTAGTGTTTTTTCAGGGGTCGTGTAATTGAAAGTGGGTCACGAATGTTTGGGAATGGCAGTTCTTTAGATATGCTGATGCTCTGGGAGTCACTAAATAATACTGTAAGATCTCGCAAGTGTGGGTGCTTCAATAAAACATTATAGATACTGTTATTGATATTACTGATGGCGCGCGCTCACCGGCTCGCTGGCTCAGCGGTGAGTGCCATACAGCCTTTATTTATTAAATAGCTGTATATCACAAATTAATACGATACCTTTTTTCTGAGCCAATTACCAATATCATGGTTGTGGGTCATTAGAATATTTCCCTAGCAATTATTTTTTTTTTTAATTTTTTTATTAAGATCCAGCATACAACGCCATTTTCATTTTGTCAGTATTTCCGTCATGTATCAGAGATGGCGTTGTATAGAATCATTCCATTTTGCCCCACCGAGCCGCCTCACTGGTGGGGTAAAGAGGAATGACTAATATTTTGCAGTGGAATCTGCCCCTTTTTTTTTTTTTCTTTGTGGATGGGAAATCATCAAATGACTTCTCCCGCTCTGGGCAGAGCGGGAAGGTTTGTCAGACTTTTACTGACTAAAACCCACCCATGTTCCTTCAGTTGCCCGTGCCAGGGCCACGGTATCTCTTTCGAACTACCCGCGACCCCGGCGGCATCGGCCCAATTGACCCCGTCACTGCTGACATCTCTTTGAGGCGCGCGTGGAACACAACGCGCCGTCGACCCGGGCCTGGTCCTTACCGGACGGCGAGCTGCCCATTACTCGTCGTCAGTGGAATCTGCCCCACTAATTCGATTTGGTAGGGCAGATTCCACTACTCTAAAATCTTGTTGGATTCTTTTTTCTGCCACACTAGGGTTGGCACTACGGGTAACTATGGTTGGCACCTTAAAATAAAAATACAAATATAATTAATTGGAATTTTTTATTTCCTTTTTGTTATTGGAAGGAACGTTGGTCCCGGTTGTCATTCGTGGATCTTTGACAGTAGGCAGTCGCTCCATGTAAAATAATGGTATTCAGCTGCATCCGGTTAGACTGGAAGCCGACCACAACATCGTTGGGAAAAGGCTAGGCAGACTGATTGATTTATTGGAAGGAACCGGTTGTAAGTCACGGATTAATATAAAAAAAAAACAAAACAAACAAACGTGAAAAATAAAGTATAAGTACACTAAACTTTTAAAATCACAGATATACGATTTGTTCTTACTGGTTCATTAATGCTTCTCATACGATTACCTACTGTAACTGTACTGTTTTCTATCCCCAAAATCTTCTCGGAATAATTCTGTTCGTCTTGATATTATGTGGTACAAAACATAGCCTCATTGTGTGTACGAAGCGACGCCAACTCGAGCCGAACGCCTAACGAAGCGTTCACTAATTAATAACCCCACTTTGATATCTGATTCCTCACGGTTGTTAGCAAATCAGGGTAAAAATACACTTTGTAGTAGCTTTTATATTAATGAATCATAATTATTAGGTAACTCCTCATTAAAAAATAGTTAAGTAAGGAAAGAAATAGAATCAACATTATTATCCGAAGTTGATGTTTTTTTTTTATAGATCGCCTATTCACAAATGCTCATTTGTTATAGACGCATTAGTAGGTATTAGATAGGGAAGTATTTTGGATACGACATTGGCTCCCTTGAATATTCCTAATACATAATCAGCATGTTCAGTTTCCCACTGCTGGGACACAGGCATCATCTCTCTGAGAGGGAGTGAACCGTAATCCACCACGCGGGCCCACTGCGGGTTGGTAGATGTCACATATTTTTAATTTTATGGCTCTAGGGCATGACAGTTTCCTCTCGATGATTTCCTTCACCGTTTTGAGAGCAATGGTAATTAAATAATTTACACAAAATAAAGTGCCTGATTGGGATCGAACCCACAACCTACAAACTCGTAAGTCGATGCAGTTACCACTGGGCCATGACTGCTGATTCACGTAATTACCTACTACCATCACGGCTTAGTTTCTTGTTTTTCCTGGTAGGGCCTAGAACAGGTCTTAGAAACCTGCCACATCGACTGTATTTAATTTTTTCTATGCTAAACATTTTTTTAATAACATTTAAGTTAATTGATTCAGGGCTATAATTCCATAACTTTAAATAACAAAAAAATACGAAACTCTAACAAAAAAAGCGGCCAAGTGCGTGTCGGACCACGCACAAAGGGTTCCGTAGTTGAAAAGAATTTAGCCCAAAAATAAACTTGATATTTTAGTTGAAAAACGTGTTCTCCCACATATTTATAAACCTACGTCACGGTCAATTCTCCAAAATAATTTTTTGTCCTTTTTACTTTACTTGTATTGTAAGATTCTTGCCAAATTTCATGATTCTATTTCAACGGTAGGTATACCTATAGGTTTTGATTTACTTGCGACCATCAAAATATGTCACATAAATGGCCATATTTTTTTATTGCGTCGACTTAGAAGCTTGATTTTTTTAGAGCTCCAAGGAACCATACACCTACGAAATTGATATTAATTTCAACTTTATACCTCCACGCGTTCCTGAGAAAAAGGGTCTTGACAGACTGACACACAAACAGACGACGAAGTGATCCTATAAGGGTTCCGTTTTTTTTTTTAGAGACACGGAACCCTAAAAACCAGCCACCCCACAATAAATTACTATTATTTAATGTAACTATATTGTCTACGGGCCGTTTACAGTGCCGGCTCATTAAGCACGGTGTAATTACGGCGTCTAAGTAATAAAAGTGTACATTGTAGTACCTAGTGCTAGTGATCCAGCATTAAGTTAGATTTGTTTGTGCTTAGTTGCTGTGTGAGTTGTTTAAGTTATTGGCTTAGCATAAGCTGCTAGGAAGTAATCGTGGGTGAAGAAAAGCCCTGTTTATACCGTTCTAGTGTTTACAAGAGAGCGCGTTGTTAAATTCCAATAATTAAATGATTTATTGAGGCAGTAGGCTGTCCAAACATGACAAAGAACTTCTAATTATTTTGGCTGCTTAGGTGTTATGCATCGTGAGGAGTTCGTGGCTAAGTAACAATAGCCGCACATGTCGATCCATCAGGTTAATCTACGCTTGCCGGGATTGGTCCGTGGATGAGTGACCATCTTTACATACCGAGACTCCTTGAGTCGAAAATCCTGTTTGTTGAAGGACTAAAATTGATTACTTACAATAAATTATCAATTACAACATTAAAAATTAATTATCTTCAATATTACATAGTCATAAAAGAAACGGCCAAGTGCGTGTCGGAACCCGCACAATGAAGGGTTCTGTAGTTGAAAAGAATGTATCCCAAAAACAAACTTGACATTGTAATCCCAAAAGAAATCCCTTATGTGATAAAATAAAAATTTTCGTACTTTTTTTATTACAAATTTTGTCATCGTGCCTCGGAAAGCACGTTAAGCCGTTGGTCCCAGCTGTCATTCGTGGATCTTTGACAGTCGTTACGGGTCGTCAGAAGCCCGAAAATCTGACAACCACTCTTACCAAGTCGTATCGTATTACCCAGTTACTGGGTTGTGTAGATCAGATAGGCAGTTAAGCTACGCTTGCCGGGTTCGGTCCGTGCATGGGTGACCATCTTTACATACCAAGACTCCTCCGTGCCTCGGAAAGCACGTTAAGTCGCTGGTCCCGGTTGTCATACGTGGATCTATGACAGTTGTTACGGGTCGTCAGAAGCCCGAAAGTCTGACAACCAGTCTTACCAAGGGGTATCGTATTACCCAGTTAATGGGTTGTGGAGGTCAGATAGGCAGTCGCTCCATGTAAAATACTGGTATTCAGCTGCATCCGGTTAGACTGGAAGCCGACCCCAATATAGTTGGGAAAAGGCTTGAGCAGATTGATCACTGTATGGGAATAAAGGCATGGTTTCATCCTTATCCATACTAATATTATTATTGTAAATACGAAATACTTATTATATAATTTATTATTGTAAATACGAAAGTAACCCTGACTGTCTGTCAGTTTCCTTTCACGCTTTAACGTCTCAACGGGTTGGATGAAATTTGGCACACGGGTAGACGATGATGATTATCTGTTAGAACATAGGATATTTTTATCTTGATAGTCGTCGTATCGATACGCTGCATCTAAGGTGTGGAATAATATCCCGCCACCCATAAGGGTACTGGGCAGTATCCGAACACGCTTACGGCAGTATCTGATAGATTCGCAACAGAAGCTAGATATGGTCGCACTAAATGTTTCACTTATATGAAATGCCTACTGTACTTAGATTGAAACATAATTCCCAATCATTAAATTAATTAATAACTTTCGGTGTATTGTCCGTCGCGCTCAGCGCTCAGCGGTCTGTAGCGATTTATGAATGCATCGGGTCGGGTCAATCTAGATCAATTGCTAAGAACAGGGTTTGCTGAGACAGTTCTTGTTGTTTTTGTAGTCTTAACCTATTTACTATATTTCATATACATTAAAATGCTTATAATATAATATAATATATAAAACATCTATCTAGATCCAGTACAAAATTATTATTTTTATTTTTTATATCTTTATTGTACTTAATTATATTTTTATTACTAGTTTATTTATTTATAAATACATAAATTATCAATTAGGTATGTTGAAACTGCTTGTACTCCCCGTCACTTGTCTCTACAGGTTCATTAGAAAACCAGCGTCAGGCAGCATCTGTCTGGCATTTAATGCTGAAATGAACCTTTTTGGCGCAGCCGTGAGGCACACACTTTTGTTTTAAAACATTATTTTAATTTTTTTTTCTTTTGTTTTTGTGTTTCACGAAGTGTGTCCAAATAAACGTTTTTCTTTCTTTCTTTCTTTCTTTCTATAGTACATTTACATTACATAATTTCCGACCTCCACGCGATCGACTATAGCTGATATAATATTATATTATACTGGGAAAAATTTAATTCAAGGGGTCATTGCACTCATCATTATAAACAACTTTTACTATGGCACCAAATTTAAAATCGCGAAAACAAAAAAGTAAAAGTTGTTTATAATGATGAGTACAATGACCCCTTAAGAGGATGCCCATGAATTCAATTTCATCCTATAGAAACAAAATAGAAGGTATCGGTAACAAAAAATAAAAATAAAGTCACACCAACCGTGCTACATGCACTGTGTGTGCTCCCACATAAAAATAGGTTAAGTTTTTTAACCTACAGCCCGGG
This sequence comes from Cosmia pyralina, assembly GCA_946251885.1. Classification (NCBI taxonomy): domain Eukaryota; kingdom Metazoa; phylum Arthropoda; class Insecta; order Lepidoptera; family Noctuidae; genus Cosmia; species Cosmia pyralina. Next base: position 21,951,529 of record OX276360.1, read on the forward strand.
TCTAAACTGTTTGTTCTAAATACGAAAAAACCGGCCAAATACGTGTCGGACCACGCACAATGAAAGGTTCCGTAGTTGAATAGAATTCATCCCAAAAACAAACTGACATTGCAATCCCCAAAAGTAATTTTTTATTTATCGTACATTCACATTACATAATTTCCGACCTCCACGCGATTAAGTATAGCTGATATAATATTTTATTATGGAGGGTAAAATTGAATTCATGGGCATCAAAGAAGGATTGAATCAAAGGGGTCATTGCACTCATCATTATAAACAACTTTTATTATGGGACCAAACCTAAAATCGCGAAAACAAAAAAGTAAAAGTTGTTCCTAATGATGAGTACAATGACCTCTTAGAGGATGCCCATGAATTAAATTTCATTCTGTAGATACAAAATAGAAGCTACCGGTAACGAAAAATAAAAATAAAGTCACACCAACCGTGCTACATGCACTGTGTGTGCTCCCACATAAAAATAGGTTAAGTTTTTTAACCTACAGCCCGGGTCTAAACTGTTTGTTCTAAATACGAAAAAACCGGCCAAATACGTGTCGGACCACGCACAATGAAGGGTTCCGTAGTTGAATAGAATTCATCCCAAAAACAAACTGACATTGCAATCCCCAAAAGTAATTTTTTATGTGAAAAAATTACAAATTATGTCATTACTTAGCCACAAGCCTCTCTAATAAAGTCTCCTAATGTTTAAAGATGGTCACCCATCCACGGACCAACCCCGGCAGCGTAATTGTTATTACTTAGCCGCATTATCTGTTCTTACAAGTGGTATGTATGGTGGTGGTGGTGGTGGTGGTGGTGGTGGTGGTGGTGTGGTGGCGGCTAATAGGGAAGCTTATCTCTAGCAATCAGTCATTACGTAACCTATTTTGCTTGCTCCTATATAAAATCGCAGTTACTAGGTATTTCACCAAAAGCCTTAACCTTAAATTTGCTAACATTTTTCCAGATATATTTAATCCATCCAATTCATCACTAATAACAATACCCAAAAAAGAAAAATCGCCCACACTTTAGTCTAAGCTTTAATCCTCAAAAATATATCCAACGCTCCCAAAATTCGGGTTAAAAGCATCTCACACCCCCCGCACCCCGCACCATGCACCGCTTTTCCCCCCTTCTCCCACATCCCCTGTTTTAGCATAAGAATATGAGCTGCTACGTCATTTTTCTCGAACAGTTTTCGTTGTGACACCATCATTCAACGTCTGGTGGTTTAAGAGTGGAAGGGGGATTACATTTAAGTGGTTAGTTGAGAGTAGATTGTAAATTAGCGGCGATTGATGAATTTGGTAGCAGGTGGTAACAATGCCATGGCACTTAACTCATTGTATTCAACAGTAAGGAGAATATAAATGAAGAGAACCAATTTATGATCAATTAGTTAGTAACACTTCATAAAATACCATAAGTACCTGGGCGATCGAGCTTTGCTGGGATGAAAATAGAGAAAACGGATTTTGAACTGAAATGAGACCTAACTAGATCAATTTTTCGCCCCCGTAAACCCCTATATTGCAACTTTCATCGAAATCGTTAGAGCCGTTTTCGAAAACGTGATTAAAAATATTTATTACATATTCATATACAAATTTTGCTCATTTAATAGTATAAGGTAAGGTGACTTCGGCAGCGGCGACCTCTCGCGTCCAAACCTGGTCCAGGCCATGGTGCGGAGCGAGAGTGCATGGGAGGACGTCATCTCCTTCTGCAAAGCTGTAATGCTCGCGAAGGAGGAAGCGGAATGCGTGATGGAGAGGCAACAGCCGCGCCCTCGCGCCCCTAGCCGCCGCAGGAGACGCCCTGGGCGGTGGGAATCTGTCGCCGATTCCCGGCCATCGTAGTCGTAGCTTTGCGGACGACGAGTAATGGGCAGCTCGCCATCCGGTAAGGACCAGGCCCGGGTCGACGGCGCGTTGTGTTCCACGCGCGCCGCAAAGAGATGTTAGCAGTGACGGGGTCAATTGGGCTGATGCCGCCGGGGTCGCGGGGTCAAAAAAAAAAAAAAGTAAGGCGACTTAAGGCAGTATCCAGCAGGCTAGTACTTATAAACAGCTTATTTTGAATATTATGAAGAAATTAGCAAATTATATCCCTGGCACTCTATCCGTACTCAACGCTCTCTTGGACGCTAAACCTAACTGTGACGGGTCCGCAGACGAATATAAGATATCCCCCTACCAAAATAACTCTAAAGAATTCTAATGAAGGGTTCACTTCAAAAATCCACAAACAAACGAAAAACAATAACCACTTACGATTCAAAACAATAACCGTTTATCTACTCGTATGTATTAGCAAAACAAAAAACATAACAGCTATCCTATCCCATCATAACATCACAAGTAAAAGGCACTTATAAATTTCCTGAAGAAACGTCTTTCGATAGACAATAAACGTGAGAGCAGGCATCAATTCCGCCAAAGATTTGTTTTGCAATAGCTCTCAGAATCGAAAGCGGATCATAATATGAAATTGATTGAACATCGACAGGAACTATGGCATGGAGTTCTTCGGGGAACAATAGTTTAAAATCAGTGTAATAATGTTAGTTTTATTTAGAGAATTGAAATAAAAAACATCTGCGGAGTGTTTTTTTTTTTAGGACGCTTTTAACGTTCTCACATGTATAATTTCAACATGAATGATGTAACCATTATTTTGTAACCATATCTTAATTTAAAAGAGTGTCCGTGGAGTTTCTTGCCCGTTCTTCTCCATAGGTACCTACTACGCTTTGGAAAGGGCGCCTAGCTTCATCTTTCTGACTGACCGAACCCTTGACAATTCAAAAGTGCCTGTAATTGGTTTATTTGAAACAAATGTTTGAGTTTGAGTTTACAGAGATAAATATTAAAACGAGAAAATGTAACATCCTGTATTTTTATGCCAAACACTTAACTAGCGATTGATACAATCAATGTTAAGATCCGCAGTAGCAGCACCCAGGTCAGTGTCAGGTTGTATCTTGACTAAAATATGATGCGTGCCTGTAACGAATTATGTACAGTCAACAAAAGAGATATCTAGGCAGGGTATACTAACATATTTGTGTGTGAATTGCATCATGTTCAATTTTGTGAAAATATACAATTTTGTGTTGGTGTGTTACAATGTGCCAACGCCTTAACGTGCTTTCCTAGACACTGAGGGTTGTTGGTATGTAAAGATGGTCATTCATCCACGGACGAACCGCAGCAAGCGTAGCTTAACCTGATCGATCGACCCGTGCGGCTGTTATTACTTAGCCGCAAGCCCCTCAAGACAATTTCAATATCTCCGAAAATACTTCCACGTGGCTTTTGTGAACCTAGAACAACCTCACTCAAAAATAATTTTAAAATACTCAACGCAAAATCTTAAAAAGATACTAGACAACACAAAATTACAGGTACTACACGGTCCTGTCATAATTTATCATAGTGAGATGTTCTGAAAAGGAGGCTTTGTTTGTAATATCATCTCTCCTTGACGGTTTATCTCTAAACATTCCCTCAGCATAACAGGTATCACAAAAAATGTTAGTGAAACTTGAGGAACCGAGAAGGTAATGAATTATTCATGTTCTTCTCTGAATTATTATGTACAAGCGTATGTACTGATGTGATTTTACAGAGATGTGACGTGGAGAACTCTGATGTTCTCCATCGTGGGAACATACGGGTGTTTTAGAATGTGCGGGCACGTGTATAATTTTATGCATAGAGAAAAGTGATAGTCTTGTGGCGGAATCTACATCGCCACATACGAACTACGCGTCACACTGACGTCACGCAATCCTGCATCGCGCAATTAGAGTTTACCGCGCGACTAGCATATATACAACGTCCCGACATCAACCGTCGGGCAGTTGCCCACCAGACACGACACCCGTCTGGTCGGAGGATCCTCCCTTTTCAATGGAGGATGAGTGAACTTTACACTCTGTTCCGCATGCCTCTATAGTCTTATTAAAAACATTTTCATGACAATTTTTCTAGTGGACCCGTTACATTGTTGACCTTTGTTGTAAAACGCACTTGATTTGATAGATGTTGTCCACGGGTTGAAATATAGAACCTTGTGGCATTATGTCCGTCTTAAATTGTATAAATATTTATACAAACCAATAAAGCTTGTCTTATAAGAAAACTGTACTTACATATTTTTCTAGACGTGTACAGTCAACAAAAGAGATATCTAGGCAGGGTATACTAATATATTTGTATGTGAATTGCTTCATGTTCAATTGCAACACACCAACACAAATTGAACATGAAGCAATTCACATACAAATATATTACTATACCCTGTCTAGATATCTCTTTTGTTGACTGTACGTACATCTCACCTCATGTCTCTCTCATGTCATCACATCTCATTCTCGTCATTGAATTCCTTACAAAAGTACGAGTAGTTTGTGGTAATCGAAATGACACCGCAAAACCTGGTCTTCGTTATTTATTCCACAAATGATAATCCCGCGTCGTAACCAAAAAGATCGTTCGCGCAAATACGCGATCGCGTTCATATGTCACTAACTTATAGCATACATAAACTCACGCCTTCTTCTCACGGGGGGAGGCAGAAACTACAGAGCGCCACCTGCTACGATCCTTACATACTCCTAATATCCTATGTCACTAATATGTTCGGAAAACGGGAAGGTGCCCACTGTCGACGCGAACACGCGTTGCGGCTCGCCAAACAAATTGCAAAACGCATGAGGCATACGTCTCAACTCGCATCCCGTATGTCTTCACATTTTAGCACACAAAAATATGGTTAGAATGCAAATGAAGTCTCAATGTTTTTTGCAAAAGAATAGTAATGTTACAGCGAGCTTACATTTATGTAAATTGTGGTCGGAGCTGCTTTTTTTTTTTGTTTATTAATATGAAAATGTCGTTAGTGGAGCAGTGAAAAAGATTCTCTGTAGAAATGCGCCGATTTTTGTCGCATTAGTTTCTTCGCAATTTTACCGTGTTAGATGGAATTTAACAATGCTGAGTAATTAAAATAATAAAGTGATTTTAAATGGATATACAAGGTCCCATTAAAATAGATGGACAAATCACAGGGTGTTCTACCCATGAATATGAACCACTTTCATTATGGGACTAACTCGGAAATCGCGAAAAAAAATCAGCTGTTCAGTACATTTATCTACACCAAACTCGTCAAAATGTAGGGAGCATCTGATTTTTTTTCGCGAGTTCCGAGTTAGTTCCATAATGAAAGTTGTTCATATTCATGGGTAGAACAGCCTGTGATTTGTCCATCTATTTTAATGGGACCTTAGCCGCACGACGGGTGTTTACTCCTGATTTTTGTGCCGTTCCAACTTTCTATTTTTGGGTGAAAACAAAGGACCATAGGGTTTCTTTAATGAATCAGTGCTATCGAAAAGCAACGGTGTAACGGTTTAAGGTGTAAAGACGTTCTTTTGTTTTAGAAAAACGCAGAAAAACGTAACAACGCTTTTGAGTAAACGCTTGTATTTCACTGCTCATAAAATACACCTTATATTAAAAAAGTTTTTTACAAAAAAAAAAGGTTCCGACGAATTGAGAACCTCCTCCTTTTGAAGTCGGCTAAAAATCGATTAATAAGGAGTACGCTCCAAAAAAAACCGGCCAAGTGCGTGTTGGACCAGGCGTAATGAAGGGTTCCGCAGTTGAAAAGAATTTATTCCAAAAACAAACTTAACATTGTAATCCCAAAAAAATGTATGTAATAAAAGACTTTTTCCTCTACTTGTGCTGTGAGACCTTGCTTCTTGCCAAATTTCATGATTCTAGGACAACGAGAAGTACTCTATACGTTTAGATTTATTTGCGAGTATCAAAATATGTCGCATAAAGCTTGATTTTTTTAGAACTCCAAGGGACCATAGAGCATTTGATATTAATTTCAACTTAATACCTCCACACGTTCCTGACAAAAAGGGTCTTGACAGACTGACAGAGAGACAGACAGACAACAAAGTGATCTTCCGTTTTTTTCCGTTTGAGGTATGACATCTTAACAATTTGTACCTTTAGTACAATCAAATAGTGTTCTACTGCCAACTGGTAATAATTATATCGTCTTCTAGTATATATATAAGTGATACATAATAATACATAATACGTTTACCGCAAATAAACGTATATTCTTTCTTCTTCTTTCTTCTTTCATAATCAGTTAATTATCAAATATGATTCACAACAACATTATAACGTCTATTTATCTTTCCATATGACGAAGATGACAAATTATATAAATGCAAAACTAACATGTTCTTCGACAAATCCCCATTGATAATCCCCATCAATCAATGATCAAGCTTGTGAACTTGTTGTCCACAAATCCGTATTATGACCTCTATGAGATGTCAATGGGGATTTGTGGACAAAAAATTCATAAATCCCCATCGGTTTAATAATAAAATACAAACAATATATTATTTATTGATCACGAAGTCTTTATTTCTTATGGAGATTCTCACTGATTCTCATTGATTATTTTTACTACAAATAGTCTTTTAAAGATCAACTTTTATTAAATAATCAGTGAGTTCTTACCTCCATAAGATATACAGACTTCGTGATTATTATATAATATGTTCTTTTGTATTTTATTTTAAAACCGATGGGCATTTGTGAATTTTTTGTCCACAAATCCCCATTGACGTCTCATAGAGGATTTGTGGAAAAAAATCCACAAATCCCCATTGATGGGGATTGTCAATAGGGATTTGTGGAATAACCCAATCATGAAATGTCTAGGCTAGATATTTGTGCACGGAGCAAACAAAAATAGACCTTAATATGACGAACGTATGTGTACTATGATTGTACCTGATAGACTGTACAGCAACTATAAGTTTCATCTCGCTCCACAATGTAGCCACTTAAAACGAACAAGAATAATTCCAACTTTATACAAGAAACTAAAAGAATATTCTCTCATATTATTTTTCATCTATTCAACGTTATTTTATTTCTAAAGTATCTATGTAGTAAAATTATATACAATGTAAGAGATTCGTTTAAAATTATATTATTTCTAAGACAGTGCGCACACTACAGTTAAAAATTGTTTTGTCTGTCGTGGATAAAAACAACTGTTTTATCTTGTGTTGACTGAAATAGTCGATACAGTGAGTTTTGACCATTCGATTGTTTTTTTAGGTTTCCTTGCAGGATCACTTCGTTGTCCGTCTGTCTGTCTGTCAATCTGTCAAGACAATTATTCTCAGGAACGCGTGGAGGTATCAAGTTGAAATTAATATCAAATACTAACGTAGGTCTATAGTCCCTTATGCTCTAAAAAAGTCAAAGTCAACGCAATACAAAAATACGGCCATTTATGCAACATGTTTTGATACTCGCAAATAAATCAAAACCTTAAGGGTACATGTACTTTTAATTGCGAAAATCGTTTTTTTTTTTTTTTTTTTTTTAAATCTAATTTTGTTTAGGGGCTTTTATTAAAGATATGTCAGTCCCATCGTACCCTTTTACATTATTTGGCTTACAAAACAGTATTAGTTTATAATATTATTAATCGCTAATGGCGAAAATCGTTAATTTGTAGTTTTGTCACATAATTTTATTTCTATAATATTACAAACTTAAATTTGCAGTTGGAGAATTGACCGTTACGTACCTACAATGTATGGGAGGCCATGTTTTTCAACTACAATATTAAGTTAATTTTTGGGATAGATTCTTTTCAACTAGGTACGGAACCCTTCATTGTGAGTTGTCCGAAACGCACTTGGCCGGTTTTTTACTAGTGTCCACGACATCATTATTTTCACAGAGCTATAGTCAGTGTTGATTCAGTCTCGTGTAGCCTTAGATGTTCATTTGAGTGTAGCAACACACGTGCCAAAATTACACGACGCAAATTTTGACGCAGTTACGCCTGCAATGCTTTTCAAATTACCTTTCATAGGACCTAAAAGGCCAAAATCACCTCGCTTAATTTTCATAGAATAAAGAAAAACCATAAAGCGACCGCATACCGGAAGACTTAGCGTTGGAAGGCCAACAAGGTGGACCGATGACCTTGTGAAGACCGCAGGAATCCGCTGGATGCGAGAAGCATATAACTGGTTGAAGTGGCGATGCTTGGGCTCCCCCAAGCCTACGTCCAGCAGTGGACATTTTTTGGCTGAAATGATGATGATGAGGTCGATAAGAACGCAGAATTTCAGTTGCTTAATTTTTGACAGGTGTAACATTTCGGTACCTAAATGTTTGTTATAACTACAATTTTGATGACATCATCTATGTCATCAAAGTTGTAGTTGCTCCAAGATTCGATGTACGTCAAAGTTTTCTCCATCCGAGATTACTCCAACAATAGTGAAATAGTTGTTAGTAGCTGTAATTGAAAACTTTGAAGCTGATCTACATTTGTATGATCGCTTGATTTCGTACTTATGTTGAGGCAGGTTAGGTATTGATTGGAGCTTAAAATTAACTGAAGTTAGCAAGTTAGTTTGAGATGTTATTAGGGAAACAATATTATGCTTGTCGAAGGACCGATGGCCGGTGGAGCAGACGAGTTCTGGAGTGGAGACCGTGTATCGGTAAGCGTAGTGTGGGACGCCCCCCAGCTAGATGGACCGACGACCTGAAGAAAGTGGCTGGGACAGACTGAATGCGGAAAACGGAGGACAGGGTGTTGTGGCGCAGTTTGGGAGATATGATGTCCAGCAGTGGACTGCGATAGGCTGAGTTGAAATGATAACATCACGCTTGATAAACGCTTGATGGCTGCGTCGAAAATTATACTAAGTCAATATTGTAAAGTTTGTATATGTGTGTGTGTGTGTGTGTGTGTGTATGTGTGTGTGTGTATATGTGTGTGTATATATATGTGTGTGTGTGTGTTCGTGTGTGTGTGTGTGTGTGTGTGTGTGTGTGTGTGTTGTATAGTTAGTTGGTAAAAAAAAATTTAACCTTTTAAGTTTCACTCGTGTGCAAATAGTTCACTAACAATTATATAGTATTTAAGATGTGGATAACGCCGTGAGCTACACATATGTAATGTCTTTTTTTTCTCACTACTTGTTTGTTATGATATTTGTGTAACTGTTTGTTTTTCGAAATAAATAAATAAATAAGTTACTTATTCAATTAAATTTTAAAAGCGCTCAAGCATCCGCGAGGATTTTTTCGTTTGGTGGAAACTAACCCTTAACCAGTACTTAAGTTATCAGTTTTGTAATAAGAACAAAGTTGAAGTTGAGTTTGAAGTCTGAATAAAGTTCGAAATACAAAAACTCGAGTTAAAGAGATAGGTATATATTGTTTTGTAATAAGACGGAATAAGGTTACTTATTATAGTTTTTTAAATGTTTGTCTTAAGCTTATGTATAACAGCCGAGTAATATAAAATGCCTTGTAATCTCAGTTTTTCATGAAGAGCCTTTGAAATCTTTTGTAGGTTTCAAGGAGAATTTAAGCTCCTGTAAGACAATAATCACACATAATCTAGGGTATTAGATATTAAAAAATGTTCATACTGCTATACATTATTATGTAAAGTAATTGTTCTCTATTATCCATACTTTTATGTACCTACCTACCTAAATTAGCAAATACAAATATTTAATTTTGAATTGGAATTTTTCCCTTTTTACGCATTTATTAAATCGTTAAGAACATTTAAAGAAAGAAAGAAAAATGCGTTTATTTGGCATTACTGCAAAATATTTATACACCTTAAAACTATAAAAACATAAAACAGTGACACGAGACAAAACACAAGATTTTATTTTAATATGATTTGGAAGTTAATTTTCAACAAAATTCAAATATATAGTATGTACCTACCTTCGTTATTCTTCAATTTAAATAACAAAACATGGCAACAAATTATTCTAACGTGAGATAAATGTTGCAATTACAAAAAATATAGAAATTATATTCTTTTGTTACCTTGTCTCATGAATTTCATGAATACAATATAAAGAAGAGCTCCCATGTAATTTACCTGAAACAAACAGTAATATTATTAAAATATTATAATTAATTCTTTTGTAGAAGAGTAATCTTATTATGATAAGTTCTATAATTCTTGTAAATAAAAATATTATTTGAAAGTATTACTTGTAAGACAAATAATCGAAAATAATAATTATTATATGAAAGTTCTTACACTTGAATAATTTAATTCGTTTAAAGGCTCAAGGTATATACAATTTAATGAAGTTTTCATAGTAATTGTTCCACCAGCGTAACGTCGCGCCCCCGGGTAGCGCCTGTCTGCGGGAGCCTTATTGCGACTGAGGTACAAAGAGAATTATGTTTCGTTTATTATTATTTGGACAGTTTTTCACGCTATGCTGGATAGACAAACACTACGTTAATAACTAAATTGTTTGTGTTAACAATATTATTATTTTCGGATTTCTCTCTCAAAATAATGAAAGCGAAACAATGATTGCTAAGCTCTAGAATAATTTAGAATATTAATCTTAATTTTAATTTAAATAAAAAAAAAATAATAAAAAAAAATAATATAATAATAAAAAAAAATATTATAATTTTTTTTTTTTTTTTTTTTTAATTTATTTTATTTTATTTTTTTTTAATTTTATTTTTTTATTTATTTTCTTTATTTTTTTTTTATCTTATTTTTGAGTGCCTCGTTGGCCTCGTGATCGCAAGTGGTAACTACTGAGCATGAATTCCTGAGTTCGATACACGGGTCGAGAAAAGTGTTAGGGTTTTTCCATCTGGAATTTCTCAGTCAGGAGTCTGGATATGTGCCCGGTTGATAGCAATACGCTCGCCACGTATGACATGGGACTCAACCATAACTGGCAAAATGTGGGTGTATAGGTACACCTCTGCTTAATCATCCGGGGAATACAGATGTGATGATGTTAAGAACCTTATTTCATGACCAATCATTTTCGGACACAAAAATCGGACATTAAGACTCAGATAAGTGCCAATGGCCTTGAGTGGTTAGCGTGCGTGTTCTATGCTGAGCTCACGCAACGCGTCGTACGTCCAGCCAGTAATAGGACTCGCCCATCAAGGAGCGCTGTCCCAAATAAGACGCATTATTAATTTATAAAAACTAATAAAATAGATCAATAATTAAATTATCTTTAAAATGTTGATGCTTTTTAACCGACTTCAAAAAGGAGGAGGTTCTCAATTCGTCGGAACCTTATGTTCCCCGATTACTCGAAGATGGCTGGACCGATATGGATTTTTTTTGTTTTGTTTGAGAGTGTATACATCACAGTTGGTCCCATATAAGATTGATTAACTTTGCTTCGGTAGTTTTTGAGTTAGCTTCAATAATACGTAATTTTTCCCCACTTTTATATGGATGATGTTCTAGTTTGTTTTGCAGGTAGTGGAATATGAATTTGTGTGGGGTAGGTACACAACTAAAAAGTGAAAAATAAAAACTTTTTTACAAAAAAATACAACCGACCTCCAAAAACAACACTACAAAGTGAAAAATAACTTTAATTTCGGAAGTCGGTGGCAAAAAACGAAAATACATTTAACTAGATACCGACTTCCGAAATTAAAGTTATTTTTCACTTTGTAGTGTTGATTTTGGAAGTCGGTTGTATTTTTTTGTAAAAAAGTTTTTAAAAGAATACGCTTCATAGATTTTTCGTGAATCTCAGTTTATTATCTGTGTTAGACATGACTTTACAAATTAATTACACTATGTTATAAAAACATAATCTAAAATATTCACATATTAATTATTAAGAAAATGCTCTAATATATTTTTTCCAAATCATTAACACTGCTCGTTTAGAAGCGAGTGCAGTGGTGGCCCCGGTGGTAACGGCCACGACTTACGAGTTGTAGGTCGTAGGTTCGAACCCAGGCAGACGCTTTACTTTGTGTAAATTATTTCATAACCATTGCTCTCAAAACGGTGAAGGAAAACATCGTGAGGAAACCGGCATGTCCTAGAACCAAAAATTCTAAGACATTATGTGACATCTACCAACCCGCACTGGGCCCCCGTGGTAGAATACAGCCCGCTCCCTCTCGAAGAGAAGAGGTCTGTGTTGCAGCAGTGGGAACATTATAGGCTGATTTTGATTGTATCTTCAGTTTAAAATCATTAAAAGTCGCATAAATGTCGGACATTCAGATCAGGCAATAGATAAGCAACTCACTATTTCCAACAAGATTCGCTCTGATGTCTAATTTGTCTAGCTAGAACCACCAGCTGTTTATCGTGGCGTTCCCAGCGATAGGTTTAACACATCGCGGCCGGCAGATCAACCGGTCCGACGGCCGTATTACCCTGAAGCGCCGGATAACCGGCGGTAATACCGGATAGCCGGTTAAACTACCGGATCACTTTATCGATAGCTTCAGTTTTGGATTAGTTGGGTATATTACGTGCTAATTTACTGGTGGTAGGGGAGTGTTCGTGAGCTATGCTTTGTTGCAGGCGCAGTACATAGTTATATAGGAGGTACGGTCAGCAACAGAAGTCGGTTAACGCTGCTACTTTTTGAAATCATCTAAATTAACACAAAATTATACGATATCCTGCTTTTTAGCATTTCATTTATTAGATAAGAGTTAATTTTCTTTAAAATTTACATCTGTTCCAATTTTAATGAAGTATTTTTCTCAATAATTATGATTTATAAAACTCAAGTGTTAATCGACTTATGTTGCTGACTGTACAATTAAACCGTTATGACTTGATGCAAGCTGTATCAGTGCTTGAACAAAAGTGACCCCTAGATTTAAAAAAATATTTGGAGATTTTAGGCATTGAAAATGTTAAAGAAGAACACAGAATAGATTAGAAACATCAAAATGAAATTATAAATCTCATTCGTAAACGTAATTATAAAAACAACCTTTAGAAAAACCGGCCAAGTGCGTGTCGGGCCACGCACAATGAATGGTTCTGTAGTTGAAAGAAAAATATCCCAAAAAATGTGATGTAATTTCAAATTAACAGTTTCCGGAATTTCCCCTTTACTTGTGCTATGAGACCTTGCTTCTTGCCAAAATTAATTATTCTAAGTCAATAGGAAGTACCATAGGCTTCGATTTAATTGCGAGTACGGAACCTTAAAAAATGGCAAAGTGCGTGTCGGACCACACACAATAAAGGGTTCCGTAGTTGGGATGAATTTATCCCAGAAACAACTTAACATTGTTGGTGAAAAATTTACCGTGACGTATATCGATGTATGGGAATACATCGATTTACGTCACGTATATCGATGTATGGGAATACATCGATATACGTCACGTTCAATTTTCCTACTGAAAAAATTTAAGTTTGTAATCGCATATTTTTTTATGTGTTAAATTATAAAATAACTTTTTTGTCTTCCATAAGGTCTTACAGCACAAGTAAACGAAAACGTTCTTGCCAAATTTCATAATTGTAGGTCAATTTATTTACGATTTTGATTTATTTACGAGTATCAGAATATGTCGCGTAAATGACCGTATTTTTTCATTGCGTCGATTTAAACAGAAGCTTGAATTTTTTAGAGCTCCAAGGGACAAATATTTGATATACTTTCAACTTGATATCTCCACGAGCTCCTGAGAAAAAGAGTCGTGACAGACTGACAAACAGACAAAAGGACAACGAAGTGATCCTATAAGGATTCCATTTTTTCCTTTTGAGGTACGGAACCCTAGAAAACATTTCCTGAAATAAACAAAATAAGTCAGCCACTTGTACATTATCACAGACGAACAGTCCAAGCAAACAGCTGCAGACTTTACAAAGGCATTCAAAACGCCTCGTAAGAGAATAAATCCAGAAATACATTGCCGCCTACGCGTCAGCTTGGCATGAAATCTGCGCGACAGACGTTTGCCTTCACATCTGTTTTAAAACCTTTTATCACACCGTTAGATAAGAAGCGATGAGCAAACAAAATAACAAAGTACAAATTGTCAGGGTGTATTTACATCGTATTTAGGGCTGGGGAAACTCAATCATGGATGAAAAATTGCAAGTAATAAATTTGACATTAGTTTGACAGCTCACTTATAATGGCGGACGCCAAGAATAGTGGGGTTACCAACTGATTCCCCCCGCTTTTGTTTCTCCTCGAAAGTTAAAATAATAATATCGTTCAATTATATTTTCGATTCCCCCGAAATTTAAAAATTAAATACAGCTAAGCGAGAAAGTGCAACCACCGAAATATTATTTTTACATTTATATCAGTTGATTGTTGATTTATATAATTTAGAATTAAGTATTCTTTAACGTGTTTTACATTTTTAAAGATAAAATTTTTAGTAGCTATATTATATAGTACCTAGTTATTTATTACAAGAAAAGTTTTTTATATTAATATTCAAGAAATCTGTGATTTAGTTTGTGATAATGTAAAATAATTTGATCTGAAATAAACAAACTTAAGTATTCATAATCACTTAGTACTTTTACTTTGACTGTACCACCTCTGTATGTGTATTTAGTCTGATAATACGGGGTTACATATAGTATATAATTATATAACTTTTCGGAGCGAAACAAAAACGGGGGAAATCAGTAGTAACCCGAATAGTGTTGCCCCTTCGAAAGCACATGGTAGGTAGTTGTCATCTGAATTATTTTTGACGGTGGTGCAAACACAGCCTAGATTTACCCAAATCTATGTAATGTATGTTAATATCACGTATCGCATATACGTTACTCACACATTTGTGAATGAGTGTGTGTGTGTGTGTGTTTTTGTACGTTTGTTACTTCTTCACGCTCAAACGGATAAAATTTGGTATGGAGGTAGTTGACACCCTGGATTAACACATAGGCTACTTTTTATCCCGGTCTATGCTGGTAAAACCTCTGGGCTCAGCTATTAACATATAATATGATGTTGTATAAAGAAATATGGGTTACAAGCACGTATAATAATCGCATTGCATCATTCGTTACATTGTATTTTTTTGTATATATATGGTATCATGAATTTGAGTACGTTTGAGCGATACACAAGCCACAAACCACAAAACTCACTTATAGCCACAAAACTTACTCTTTCCCATCAGTCCTACAAAAATTGCCTACATCCGAAGATTCATTCGATAACATCCGTTCAAAAGCGCCGCGTCACATTGCACGTCGCATAGTGTGGACATACCTTAAGTATTATTTCTGATGCTATGTCTGAAGTATGAATTCTTTTATTATATTTATCAGAAGAACGAAGATGGAGGCAAATCCCTTCAGCGGGGATTACTTATCCTTAGAATGCGAATTGAGACGAATCCGATAGTTCGATTAGGAACGGTATTTTATTATACGATTCGTTTTTAGTGAATTGGTGCTGAGAATTTACGGTTTCGCGATTTTTTAATGGGTTCTGTGAATGTTTAATTAGATTCGAATGCAATTAGGCTAAGATTTAAAACTCCAGAGTATGTTGGTGTTAAATTGTAGGTAACTTAGGTTAATTAAGTATAGGTAGTAATTTCGATGTTCTTTGAATAATGTAAGTAGCTGATATTTTTTACATAGTGCGCACGCAAGTTGTAGTTTGTGAGTGGTGAGACGGGGGAGTGGGGGGAGGGCGCGATGCAAGATTGGCAGACTGAGGAAGTCGACGTTCGCACGGACGTAAAAATATCGCGGCGAACTTTTTTCGCGCACTAGATTTTCAACGCTCTGCTTAGTGCCGAGAGTTGAAAATCCAACAGTGTGTTTTTTCGGCGCGCTAGAATGCACTCTGTTATTGTTAAGTTGGATTTTCAACGCTCGGCTCAACTACGAGAGTTGAAAATCCAGTGCGCGATAAAATCCCGCCGCGATATTTTTACGTCCGTGCAAACATCGGCTTTGCATGGCCTTTGTCTACCTCCCCCGTCTCACCTCTCACATACTCAAATGGCTCGCGCACTATAGTAGACTAGCGGACCCAACAAACGTTGTCCTGCCAGAATGCAGTGCCACTTACCGGGTCTAATTGTGAATTTAAACCATCCAGGGACCCACTCAAACACACACAAAAAAAATCATCAAAATCGGTCTAGCCGTTTAGAAAGGATTCAGTGACATACACACGTACAGAAGAATTATACAACGTGTCGTTTTGCATCCTCGTCAAATTTCAGGTTGTGATACAGTGTTCTGTGTGTTGGTCCCATGGGACCAACATCGTATCCCGAAAAAATTTTTAACTGTCCCATAGAAAACTTCAATACCTACTCGACGGAAATGTATGGGACGGCTGATTATTTTTTCGCGATTACGATGTTGGTGCCGTGGGAAAAGTTGTTCGGTTTGATGGTCTATACCACACCCTTAAATTTGACGAGGATGCAAAATGACACGTTGTATATTATATAAATGAAAGATATCCAACTGCGTTTTGTATTCGTCCTGGTACCAATTTATTAATTATGACTTAATTGACTAAGTAAAATTATTTGTTTAAATATTTAAAAGAAAGAGCATTTCCTTAATTATACTTTTAAACGTGCTTTGTTATTCTTGACATAAATTAATAAAATAGTGTTTTTTTTAGGGTTCTGTACCTCAATAAGAAAAAACGGAACCCTAATAGAATCACTTCGTTGTCCGTCTGTCTGTCTGACCGCCAGTCTGTCAAGACCCTTTTTCTCAGGAATGCGAGGAGGTATCAAGTTGAAATTAATATCAAAATACTAAGTATATGGTCCCTTAGAGCTCTAAAAAAATCATGTTACTAAGTCAACGCAATAAAAAAATACGGCCATTATGCGACATAATTTTGATAGTCGCAAGTAAATCAAATAATCTTAAAAAAAAAAACATTCTATTTCGATTGCAAAATTCTCATCTAAAGTGAAGCCCATGAAAGTAGCATTTAATCACTAGAACAAGCAAGTATTAAGTGCCCGTTTAACGACTAGTTTGGTAAACTTTGTTAAAGGAGTGCACATAAGTGAGATCTTCGTAAAAAATACGTACTTCGGATAGAATTAGCCGCAACTGTGAGAGTGCTTCATAACTGAATGAGAATGCTTTTAGTTTACCAAGGATTTAATAATAATCCTAATAATACCTTTTATAATTCCCATTTTGCACTTCTAAAAATATTATTGAACACTAATATAATTATCACCTCTTTTTGTGGACCTCAAATAATTCCTATTTTGGGGTCCTAAAAATACTAATTATCCAAGTAACTACGACCAAATTGGATGTAGCGCTCGCCGGCCGCTACCGTGGCACCGCTCGACCAGGTTAGCCTAGATTAGTTCTGCGACCAACTGTGAGAAAAGGCCAGAATAATAATTAAAAAGAGGCTCAATATTCAAAAAAGTGTGCTTCATTACAAGCACAAATTTTTTATAGGATCAGTTAAATATTTTCCTTTTAAAAATGGTTGTAGGTTTTTACCTTGCCTTGTAATTTATTATAATTTAAGTATTACCAACGAGAGATACGGTATAATTATCTTCATTATAACTGTTTTATCGACCAAGAAGCCACAATTGGTCTGTGATCGTCAGTTTCAAGATACGATTCCCAGATCTTTCAAAGAGTTAAAAGGCGTTTCTAGAAATACGTATGGTGACCAATGTTTGCTATCGTTACATGTTTGAGAAAGGATTCTGGAATTCCCTGCAAGGTTTTTACTACCAGAAGAAAGAGTATTTTACAAAAATAGTCTCACAGATAATATCTAAGTATGTATAAAGAATATAGCATAGTACATAATATAGCCCGAATAATTGCCAAACTTAAGTGACAGTGGGCAGAGCATATTGCTCGCTGAACAGATGGCCGATTGGGCCGAAAGTTTCTGTAACTTTGGAAAGCTTCCCACAAGGTAGACCTATGACCATGTGAAGGCCGCATGAATCCGCTGGATGTGGGAAGCACAGAACCGGTCGAAGTGGCGGTGCACGTCTTTCGACTGAAATGATAATGATCATCAGATGTACATACAAAGAAAGTAACGCTAATGTAGAAAGCAAAATACATTGTAGTACTCCTTCGAATGTTTATCAGAAACCACCAAGTTATGCAAGCCTCTCATAAAAGATGAGTAATAAAAAGATTTCTACAAAAGATACGCACGGAGGCAGATTTTCCTACGCCAGCCCGTTCGGCTGAGTGGGCGCTGTCAAACCGCATCGGTGCGGGTAATGCAAGCGTTTTTCTTTTGCGATGACAGGGTTTACTTATGACGTAACTAGCTAGGCATGCGGCACCCACGTGCTCTTTTATTTATTTTTAGGGTTCCGTATCCGAAATGTCCAAACTGTGCCCATTGCTGTCACTTACGTGTCCGTCTGTCCGTCTGTCCATCGTCCATCGTCAGGTTCATGAACAAGCGCTGTCAGTGAAGGCTGGTCATACCTTAGCGGCCACGGCTTATTTTAATTTAATTTAAATATTTGAATTGTTTTTTTTTTAAGGACGCTTTTAACGTTCTGCATCGTTCTCACTTGTGAAATTTCAACATGAATGATGTAACCATTATTTTGTAACCATATCTTGATTTAAAAGAGTGTCTGTGGAGTTTCTTGCCCGTTATTCTCCATAGGTACCTACTATGCTTTGGAATGGGCGCCTAGCTTCATCTTTTTGACTGACCGACCCCTTGACAATTCAAAAGTGCCTGTAATTGGTTTAATTGAAATAAATGGTTTGAGTTTGAGTTTGTCTGTCACATAGGTTTTACAGTCAAACGGTTAGAGGCAGGGTCTTCAAATTTTCACAGTATAAGCATCAAGTTGACCCACAGTCACACAAATTGTCAACAATATGTTTAAATGTTTATACGGGGCTCCCATACTGCTAAATGGGGGCGTGAAAAAAAAAATTGAACTACCCCATCGAGTGGAGTATTGTTGTTTAGAACTCGTTGAGTTGATAAATACTGTATTTTTTGTTTAAAAAAATATTGGAAAACAAAGGAATGAGAAGCCGCCAGTCAGCTTTTTATTTTTTAATTTTGTTCCGAAAAATTTTTTAACTTCCCATTATTAACCTTTAAATTTGGTTATAACGTTTATTATTACGTTAATTAATACTAACAAATACCAATATATTGATAAATCAGATTTGGTACGGAACCCTAAATGTGCGAAGTCCAACACGCACTTGGCTAGTTTTTTTTTTTTAGATTAAATACTAGTCCTTTGCGTCCTGTCCTCTAAGGCGCCACTCAGGTGTGAAAGCGGGACCATACTTAACCGCTTGTGTCGCATTCTTTCTCGTAATAACCTGTGCGATATCATGCGAGACTCAAGGGGATAATTCCTAATGACGTCTGTCTGTCAGTTCATCTGTCTGTTTGACAGCTAAAGGTAACCGGTTGTTTCAACAGAATACGTATTACAATGGCATCTATCATGTTAATTACCATCAAATCGATTATAGTTTAAAAAAAAAACAAGTTATAAGCAACTAGCTTTTGCCCGCGGCTTAACCTGCGTGGATGTCCGAAAATATCCCATGGGAACTTACTACGTGGAAATCCTTTCTTAGTCCTTGTATAATAATATTATTAATATTATACCGATCTCTTCAGAATTCTTTAGAGCAGTGTCAGGTTAACATCACGAGAGGACTGCCAAAACCACTCGTCGCGGTATTTTGATCAGAAGTCTCAAAATTTCTATAGCAATGGGATTTTGTCCCTACCTACAAGATGGCAAAAAGTTATCGAACAAAATGGTACCTACATACTTTAGATAAATGTAAATAATGTATATTAAAAAATGTTTTGAATTTTCTTAAAAAATGCGAAGAAACTTTTTCCCCAACCTATTATATTATAAAAGAAACCTCTGTGCAAAATTTCAGCTTTCTAGGTTCAAGGGTTTGGTGAGTCAGTCAGTCAGGACTTCTCTTTTTATTTATATAGATAGTTTTTCACAAGTAGTCTTAGAACATAATTTTATTATACCTACCTACTGTTTTATATTTTGTTATTTTCTCTTTTGGCATTATTTTATTTAATTTTTATGTCAGGTGTATGCATCCCTTACTTTTATTGTATTAAATTAAGCATATAATAGTCAAGGCGCTCTCTCATTCTGAGAGCGCCTTAACTTCCATAATACAAGTCCTACTAAGTTTGGAGAGTTCCTTTCCGTGTACGTTATTTTAATATGCAATAAACTTTTTTATTTATATAAAGATAGATAGTAACTAATAGTACTCTGTAAAATCTGGCTACCTGTTACGGTTAAAAAGGTACAGCCCCATTTTCACCATTTGGGTATGAACTGGAAAAACTGTGTAACAAAAGATCATCATTATGAGGAGCAAGTGGCTAGATAATAATAGTCGCACGGGTCGATCCATCAGGATAAGCTACGCTTGCCGGGGTTGATCAGTACATGGGTCCATCTTTACAAACCGAGACTCCTCTGTGCCTCAGAAAGCACGTTAAGCCGTTGGTCCTGGCTTACGGGTTGTCAGAAGCCCGAAAGTCTGACAACCAGTCTTACCAAGGGGTATCGTATTACCCAGTTACTGGGTTGTGGGGGTCAGATAGGCACGCTCCATTTAAAATACTGGTATTCAGCTGCATCCAGTTAGACTGGAAGCCACCGCTAACATAGTTGGGAAAAGGCTAGGCAGATTGAATAGATGATCATCATCTGCCTAGCCGTTTCCCAATTATGTTTAGGTGAAGAGCCGAGCGGCCGAGCGGTGGTGTTTACCGAATAAACTTTGGTTATATTTTCTTATCTAATTGAGCGAAAAAATTATAAATTTCTATCTGCTCATCATAACTCACAATTTGTAAATGTCGATCACAAATTTCTGTCTATTTATGTAATATTTCATGTCTTGGCAGCCATCCTAAGCTTTAGCTCATAAATTATATCAACAGCTCATAATCTACACGGAACACTCAAAACAGATAACATAACGCTAAATAAAATCGCAATAAAACCTGTGAAAGAAAGAGCCACTAAACAAATATTAATAGCTGACATAAACTACTCAAAGCGTTTACAAACGTCTATCTGTCCTGCTCTAACAACACGGGTCAGACAAAGACGGCGTGAAATACCGACAGAGCTTCAAGCCACCACAAAGAGATATCCCGACTAGATCGTTACAAGAAACGTCTAGGGTATAATACTGTACTCCAATTGGGGCCATGAAAATTGCGAACGAAAAACGACGTAAGAATTGAGATTTATTACTCTTAAAATAAAATTGGTTTGTTTCGAACGAGGATTGAAATTTATGTTGAAAGTAATTTGGAATTTAAGTACCTGTAGCAGAGTCAGTTACTGGTGTATCTGATTTTACAATTTTTTAGAATGTTGTTGGATAATTTGAGTTTGTTAAGTTTTTATTTGGTGCATTGATATATTAGAGGAAGATATGTTACGCGCTAACATCGCAATCACTAAACCTGGACTCGGCGCACGACTACATGCACCGAAACTCGCACATCTGTCATCACAGTCACAAACCTACAGTTACCGGTAGGCAAGGACAGAGATAGGAGCCAGCGCTGTCGTGCAAGCGAAATCGCGTTAGCCGCCGAATGTTTATGATTATGAATGAAATTGCAAGTCTATCTCGCTCTCACAAATATGACGAAGCAAACATTAAATATTATTATAATTTTCAACTAATTAATATTTTTGGCTGTACTTACGAGTGAAAAGTAATTCCGTGGAACTTGTTTTTGGTTTTTTAACTATTTGTGCACATTTTGTACACACATGAAGGCATTGTTGCTGCTTATTTAGACGATTACGGTAATTTAACTTAATGTGTTACACAAACGTTCGATTGTGACTAAGGTCAATTGTGTGCGTTAACACAATTTATGCGGTCCACGTCGAGGAGCGCGAACCTTATCTTCCTAATTTATACATTAATAAATTGGTGTCATCATTTATGCAGAAGCTGTAAAAAGTTGTGACCTTAGTTTATGGGACAAAACACGCAAAATCATCCCAAAGAAGATCTCATGAAAAATGGCGTCCCTTGATATTCAGTCACGTGTAATGTGGGAAAATAATGTATGAGGGGAATGCACTCTGCCCCTCTTGCCATGTATTCAAATTCGTTACCCCTGGAGCTCTATAAGATATTACATCCACCACAGACACATCATTTCACAGTTAATCTTTTCCTTTACCAATAAATCCCTTGCATCACACGAAAATTGAACTACAAAGCAAACAAGATGATATTCGATTTTCACACCACACTACGAAAAAACTTATCATATGCCCCGACATCAAAAAATCCTTTACTCCGCTGTTCGCCTAGCCCCATGCAACAGACTCCAGAGCCGGCTGGGGCATTTGTTTTCCATCACCCCTTCCATTAAGCTATATTAAAGGACACGACTGTATATCGACGCAGGTTTTTCATCACTTTTTCACACGGTGTCACAATGTGTTGTAAGCGAGTCGGCTTTTAGTTGGTGATATTGGATTTAGAGATTGCGTTATCTTTGATGTTATAGTAGGTATTAGTATTTGTGTATATGGTGCGTAATCTTGTTTTTACTTTTTATGCATTTGTATGTGGTGCATTATATTTTTTCTTTTGATAAAAATGTGTTACAGTTAAGTGAAAAGTGTTATTGAGGGTTTCTGCATTAGGATTTTCATAGGATTCCGGATGGGTTGGAGCCTGATAGATGGCAATTAGTTCGCTTCTTTTTACGGTTTCGTATCTCAAAAGGAAAAAGCAGAACCTTTATAGGATCACTTCGTTGTCCGTCTGTCTGCCTGTCTATCAGTCTACCAAGACCCTTTTTCTCAGAAACGCGTGAAGGTATCAAGTTGAAATTAATATCAAATACGTATGTCTAATGGTCAACGCATTAAAAAAATACAGCCCTTTATGAGACATATTTTAATACTCGTAAGTAAATCAAAACCTATAGGGTTTTTCCCGTTGACCTAGAATCATGTGTGTATACACAGCACAAGTAAAGGAAAAAGTCCGAAAATTGTTCATTTGTAATTAAAGCACATAAATTTTTAATTTTTTGTTTAATTACATTGTTGTTTGTTTTTGGAGTAAATTCTTTTCAACTACGGAACTATTCCATTGTGCGTGGTCCAACATGCACTTGGCCGGTTGTTTTTTTTACATAGGACTGAAACAAAACTATCGAAATACATAAGAACATAAAAGAACAGAACAGAGAATCAGTGACTTGCACAATTAATAAGTAGTATCTTTTATAATATAATATAATTATAATTTAATATATTTATAATATAATATATTTATATAATATAATTAGTATTATAATTTTGGGTGTTTGCGGCTATTAGCTAATTATGATAAAATGCGGTGGTTAGAAAATCATTTACAACATTATCATTTATGGATATAGCTCCATTGTAATAGCATAATCAGCCTATAATGTTCCCACTGCTGGGACACAGGCCTCCTCTCGGTGAGAGGAAGTGGGTCGTAATGCATCACTCGGGCCCAGTGCGGGTTGGTAGATGTTACAAGTCTTTGAATTTTTGGTTCTAGAACATGCCGGTTCCTTCACGATGTTTTCCTTCACTGTTTTGAGAGCAGTGGCGATAAAACAATTTACAAAAAGTAAAACGCCTGTCTGGGTTTGAACCTACGACCTACAACTCGTAAGTCGCGGCCGTTACCACTGGGCCACCACTGCTATCTCATCATTGTAATAGACGTCCTACAATAGTTCAAATATAAATCCAGTTTGGTGTGTTTGGAATCTCCCTTTGCTATGGACAGATCAGACCAGATATATCGTAACAATGGACGAGAACATTAGAGCTTTGCATGTGTATTGGACGTGCCTGTCAAAACAAGATCCTGTTTCTTGGGTCTTATATTGGGGACTGTTGGTAAATTAGGGGGATATTAATGATGATGACATGGCTAGTAAGGGGGTGACTACCGATATGACGAATAATAGAGAAGTATGGAAAAGAAGGACATGTTGCGCCGACCCCAAATAGATTGGGATAAGGGCAGGAGAATGATGAAAAGATGGCGTGATGGTTCAATCTGGGTAGGCCTTAACTACATAACATGAAGTGTCACAATTCTAAATCATTCAAATCAAGCAATATATTATAGATATATACAGGGTGTTAAAGAAATTGCGTGCCATAGCTTAAGGGTAGGTTCAGTATCGATAAAGGAACCCAGGAAAAATACAAAAAATAAAAACATAAAAAAATTATTGCAAGATCAATCTAATTTAGTACCTACTAACTTAAAATAAAATAGCAATCGTTTAGAATTAAAATGATTTTATTTTTTTAAATGCTTTAATTACTTACCTACTAAAAATGACAACGCTTTCGATAGTAGGTAAGTAATAAAAGCATTTAAAGAAATAAAATCATTTTAATTCTAAACGATTGCTATTTTAAGTTAGTATGTACTAAATTAGGTTGATCTTGCAATAATTTTTTTATGTTCTTATTTTTATTTATTTTTTATTTTTCCTGGGTTCCTTTATCGATACTGCACCTACCCCTATGCTATGGCACGCAATTTCTTTAACACCCTGTTTAATGAATATTTCTAGATTGTATGTACAAGTAGAAAATGTTAAAATCACAATGGCTGGACGGGCAGATGGGCCGCTTCACGTTCAATTACAATTGGTGTTTAACGAATATCCCTATAAAGAAATAATATTTAAATATTTTATAAAATATTTAGCTTCGTAAAAGTAAAATTAATAATTTTCGTACTTATTGTTCAATGACCGTGAAAGAAATCGTCGACTCTGCTCACCGATTTTGATACGCAACATTAAACACTGAAATTAAAATCTTGGCAATGTTGAACATAGACATTGATGGCTCAAAAAGAAAATTGTTTTATAATCTAAAATGTTATTCTTTTCAGGAATTGGTGCACAATGGCAGGAGTTAGTAGCAGTTTCTGCAATGTTCAAGCATTGAACAGACCAATCATGTACTAGAATTCCCAACTCATAAATTTCAAATTTGGTACGTGAGCATACCTCCCGCCACTTCCGATCAACACATGCCATTGGCAGCGATTGCCAAGATCCAAGCCGACGTTTCACGAAATTCGTATTTCGAATGTACCAACCGGACGTCGTCGGACCGACGCCCGGCGGAAACACCCGAACGGACACGCTACGCCAGTTGCCGGTAACAGCTGATTTGGAAGGAACGGTGTGTTCCGTTTTCGAAATTTATATAGCGGCATTGTGCTGGGTTTTGAGGGTTTAAAAGATTTTAAAAGTGCTCTTTTGCTGCGGATTTTAGGACGTCGAAATTAGCGACACTGTTTGCTATTCAAGCTAAGTTTTAATGAATTTGACTACTACAAAATCTAAATGCCCCACAATCGCATTCACTAAGCTACAATGAAAATATCGTGATGAAAGATATGTTCAAAACCTTCAAAAAAATAACCTTATTTCCTAAATTCACTGAACCCTGATCCAGGCGTTTTCACCAATTTACACTCTTCTACACCAAACCATGCCTGAATGAAAAAGTTGTGTTCCATTTAGCTATAAGCCTCCCAGATAACACTTTGAAGAGTTAGCGACCGTCAGAGATGCTGACTGAAAGATTAGCCCACCCACCATTACAAAATCAAACAAATTCAAACTCTCTCGCCAAAAAATAGAGTCTCTTTTTCCTTGATAAACGACGCATTTCGGAAGCGATGGCCACGCATATTCTTTCGCAAGCTATTCTGCACGCATTGTACGTCAGATAAAAAGTCAACTTTGGTGCTATTGTTTAAGGTGCATTTTTCCCTATTTCATGCAGCATATTTGAGGAGTTATGGCCCACAAATAAGTTTAGGTGCGGTAATGGAAGGCTTCGTTTAAAATGTGAGTTGAAATGCTTTTATAAAAGTTTTGGGGTACCTAACAAAAAGTTGTATGTGCGTTTTGAATAGTTTGCTGGAGCTTTTTCTGCGGTCTCATTTGTTACTCTTGTGACCAAGATCGCTTGTTAGAAGTCGAAGTATTAAATTGTCAAAAATAAACTTAGCACTTTTTGTTTGTCATGTAGTTACAAGTTACTTAGTGTTAGTTTGGTTTTCATTTGTTTTGTTTGCGATTCGTGTTTGACTTTCGTTCTATTTTTAACCGACTCCTGTCCCGATGTCTGTCTGTTTATGTGTAATTAAATCTTGTCAGCTAAATTTGACCCACTTCCCGGTTTCCGATTGAGCTGAAATTTTACGAGTACATGCATACGTTAATCGGATGACAGTGCGATATTATTATGACATGAACCTGATCTGATGATGGAGCCGAAAGGTGGCCATGGAAACTTAGTAATAAAACGACGCAACCCTATCGAGTTTGGACTCGTTTGATTTATCTTAAGAAGGACTCTGGGTCTAGATGATATCCATAATAATGAAACCTTGATTAAAAAAAAAATAATAACACACTTTTTTAATTTTTTTTGTGCTAATCAGCGTAACACACGCTAAGCAACAAACACCTAATCAATTTCCGTCTTTTTTAAGTCAATGATCAGTTTTTTTTTCGCTAATCAAACCCTTTACCTATAAAGAAGAGTTTGCTACATGAACTTATTCATTGAACTCCTACATTTTCCAAATAGTACAGTTTCCACTACATTTTCTTTGGAACAGAAATAACAAAACACTGAACTACGTACACCATTACCCACCGATTAATTTTCGAAGCCCCTTACAGCACTTTGAGTGAACTAGTTTGAACTGGATGGAACTGGATGAAACTGGTTACAACTGCTTCGCTATTGGATTGAACAAATCGTTCCTAACTGTGCTTTGAGTTAACTTAGATTACTCTATAGTGGCTTGCCTTGAAATCAAGGTTTAGTTACTGCAGTGTGTGGAACTAGAAACATTAGCAATGAGGTTTGCTTAAGGACGTTAACAGACGTGCTACATACATTGATATATTAGAGGAAGATATGTTACGCGCTAACATCGCAATCACTAAATCGCAATTACTTGCACCGAAACTCGCACAACCGACAGTTACCGATAGACAAGGACAGAGATAGGAGCAGGCGCTGTCGAATTTTGGCCGAATGTTTACGATTATGAATGACATTGCATGTCTATCTCGCTCTCACAAACATGGCGAAACAAACATTAAATATGAATGTAATTTTCAACAAATTAACATTTTTGGTTGTACTTTCGAGTGAAAGTAATACCATGAAACTTCTTTTTGGTTTTTGAACTATTTGTGCACATTTTGAAAATACAGGAAGGAAGAAATTTTTGCTGCTTGTTTAGACGATTACGGTAATTTTACTTATCGATCGGTTTTAAACACCAGTTCGATTGAGACTAAGGTCAATTGTCTCCGTAAGCACAATTTATGCGGTTCACCTCAAGGCGCGCGAACCATATCTCCTGGGTTAGGATACTATTTATCCCGTTAGTACGTTTAAGTACTGTTAAGCTACGCTTACCGGGGTTGGTCAGTGGATGGGGGATTATTTTTACATACCAAGACTCCTCCGTACCTCGGAAAGGACGTTAAGCCTTTGGTCCCGGCTGTCATTCGTGGATCTTTCCCAGTCGTTACGGGTCGTCAGAAGCCCGAAAGTCTGACAACCAGTCTTACCAACGGGGATACCCGTTGGTAAGACTGGTATGATAATATTACCCAGTTACTGGGTTGTGGAGGGCATATAGGCAGTCGCTCCATGTAAAATACTGGTATTCAGCTGCATCCGGTTAAACTGGAAGCCAACCTCAACATAGTTGGAAAAAGGCTAAGCAGATTGGGTACGTTCCCGTGGAATAACTTCCGACCTCCACGCGGGCGAATCCACGGGCTAAAGCTAGTACACAATAATGAGACAAGCAGTACACTACATAAAATAATAAGTCTGGTTAAACAAGAAAAGTATTAAAACTTTTGTCCACAAAACACTAACAACTTTAAAAAACAGCAAAAAACAGGGCCCGGTTTCACTTCATACTAGGCAAAGTCCAAAATCTAGGTCAACGCCCTGTTGACACCTTTTAGAGCTACCTACCCATCAGAGTTAATTAGGGTAAAAGCACAGGTTTTCACGCCAGACGCGTCTAAAGCAACAACACAGTGGACAAAATTCCTTTGGACCGTAATAAAACACCTCTAGCTGCCCTCAGCCGTTGACTCAAAACCATATATCACATATCGTAAAATGTGAAAAGTTTTTTGATGTCCTCAAGGGTTTTATTACCTCTGTTTATTGCATATTTTTATGTGAGGTACGAATTACTTGTGTACCTTTATTTACCACTTGAGTGCCATAAATTTCTTGTTTTACTAATCTTAATATGGGTTTCTATGTAGGTGGAATGGGTCGCTTGGGTAGGTCTTGTTCGAATTTTGGTTAGGTAGTGGTTGTTTTAGCGAAGCGAGTAACGGTTAGGTCTTTGTTGGTACTCTGATAATAATAATGGCGGCAATTCTGTTGACCACAGAGTTATCTTGGGATATTGTTATACTATGTAAATACGTTAAACATGTAAGACATAGAAGACAAGAGTCCTAGTACGGGACAAAGGTATTTTCATCCAATTGCGGCAAAGCCATTTCATCAAAATATTAACGTTAGCAATTCTAATTCATCATTTAGTTCGTTATTTTGTCAAAGTGACATTATGAATTGATTACTGCAGATTGTGACGTGTCGCGTTCTGATTCGCGTTCAGTGTCACGTGACCAATGGCTATATTTTTTTCGTAATTATTACTCAAAAATATTAATTAAGATAAAATATTTTACAAAACTAAGTAGAATTTTGATACTTTTAGCTCACAACCAGTCTACAAAATAAAATTCATAAGGTTCGAATAGCCTATTCTACATTGCTCAGTGAATTTTAGCGATTTGGACGATGGATGGTTTATTAAACCTATTATACTTTGTTTCAACTTATGTAAGCAATATTTTTGTTTAAAAAACGTAGCATAGAAAAATGCTAGATTGTAAATCCTACAGCGTAATTAGCAGGTTCGTAAACCTTCGAGATAACGACCTCAACAAAGATTCCAGGCTCTCCAATTACGTACTTTATTTTCTTGGATTACCTGAAGGTTGTAATGAATTATTTTGAGTATAACCTTTGTGTTACCAGTTAATTTTCTACGTTAGTTCTATTGTAAATAGACAAGTACTAATCGTACTTCGGCCACACAGTACGCAGAGGCGATGAAAGCTTGGAAAAACTAGATCACCAAAGGCAAACGATCGCGCGGTCGGTTACCAACACGATGGACCGATCAGGTGAAGGAATCATCGTCCTCTAAATTATACTCGGTGGTAAGGAATGCGCTGGACAGAAACCGGTGGAGCCGGATCATCCGCTCAGGTGCAACTCCGAAGTTGACCAGGATCCTCAGACATGAGTGAAAAATGAGGAGATCATCAGGAATCATGAGGGAGAGAGAGAAATTGCACTTTTGGTGAAAGGCTAGGCTAGCTGTGGTGATGACGATTATAACAATTTTTTCTTAAATTTTTATAATCATGAAAAAGAATAAGGTAAATTTGTAGTTGTTGAGGGCAAAAATAAGGACATTCACCAATCAGAAGTTGTTATAACACATGTCATGCCACCTACTTGCATACTTTTGTGCAAGTTACAGGCATGTGTATTCTCGCCATAAGGTGCGCCAGAAGAGTATTTACCTTAGTCTTTGCCTCACGTAGAGGCTCGTTTATTGCATCCCAAAAGTACCGATTAACCTACTAGAAAATTCCCTTGTTAAGAAAGCTTTCTCCCACGATAATTTACATTCAGCTTCCATCCGTGATTGCGTTTGCACCGTATCCGATGTAACAGCATATTTCCGTGCGTTCCGGCAATTTCCTGGATTCATTATTAGAACAAAAATACTTCCGTGTTTGGACCCCATAAATCTGCAATTTGTACCTCGTTGCTGCAACCTTTTTGGTAGTTAAGTACCTCTTTTATTTGTCTATGTTACTTGTACCTTTATAGGAATACTACTTCGTCTGTGCCTTTAGTTAGCCCTCTTGTTGTTTTATAGCGGTTGCTTTTAGTGCAAAATTATGCATAACATTGAATATCACATTTCTTTCTTACGTACTTTAAATCCTATAAGCATTTTTAAGCCACTGTTGAACAGTATCTTCTCTGGTAAACTTAAAAAAAGCCGACTAATTTAATTCCTAATTTACTGAAAAAATTCTGGCATACAAAACCTTTATCATCTATATAAGAGGAAGTTTGAAAGTGGCGCCAGTGACAGAAAAGTTGAAAGGAAACTGTTTGGCTTAGTATGGGTATGTGATGAGGAGAGACAAAAAGCATGTCACTAAAATAGTAATGAATATACATGTTGATGGATGGATAGGCAGAGAAAGGCCTAAGAAAAGATGGATAGACTGTGTGAGGAATAATATGAAAGAGAAGGGAGTGAATAATAGCGGTATTCAGGGGAGAATTGAAAAAGAAAATGTGTTCCGCCGACCCCAAGTAACATGAGATAAGGGCAGGACGATGATGACAAAACCTTCATCATCTACCAGTTTAACCAGATGCAGCTGAATACCAGTATTTTACATGGAACGACTGCCTATCTGACCTCCACAACCTAGTAACTAGGTAATACGATACCCCTTGGTAAGTCTCGTTGTCAGACTTTCGGGCTTCTGACGACCCGTAACGACTGTCAAAGGTCCACGAATGACAGCCGGGACCAAGCAACAGATTAACGTGCTTTTCGAGGCACGACGGGGTCTTGGTATGTAAAGATGGTCATCCATCCACGGACCAACCGCCGCAAGCGTAGCTTAATTTGATCGATTGACCCGAGTGGCTGTTATTACTTAGCCACAACACAAGCCCCTCAGAGCATACAAAACCTTCAGACCCTCAAAAAAATATCCTTAATCTATATAAACATATCAAACGCCCAATTTGTTGGAAACGCAAATTGCTAAACGAGCAACAACACAACAAAGGCCCAATACGCTAAAAGGTATCGTTGAACGAAAAAGCTAATTAATTACCGAAGATTCGATCAAATTGCCGAAGACGTATGTTCGGGTTGAACTGCCCGAGCCAACGAATCATCCAACCTGTTGGCAAATACGTTTATCCTTCCTGATTCGTCAATTGGACGAGTTTATTTAGGTCAAAGGTAAAACCATTGTTTGCAATGTGAGACTGAGAACACACTGAGACGAACGCGCGGCGTGAACGTAGCGTAAACGAAACTACAATGAGGGTTTTCTGAAACGACGTACACCTGAGGGGCAATTCCCGTATTTTTATAACAACGTTCGCAATCTCATCTCAGTCTCAATCTGTCAAAATTGTATAGAGTTTGCCTACATTTTTGACATTTGATTGTCGCTGGCTGACATTGCGACTTGTATTTGAACGTTTTTAATTACGAGAATTGGCCCTCAGGTGGCAGCACTGAGATATCAAAAGTGTCAAAGTGCCTATATTTTCTTTAGTAGTTACTGAATGATGAACGAATGAATGAAACGAATGATGAACGTTATCATATATTTTATGTTCATTGTCGAAATGGAAGACCTCTTGTCAAAGTGGCGCCATCTGAAATCATGCATCATCATGAAAACCCGCACTACTATCCTCGACATTCTACAACGTAGGTAGTAATTTTAGTAAGTTAACTTTTTTATTACATTGTAGGTACATATTTTTTTTTATTATTATTATTTTTTTTTCTATGAAACCTTTTGCTTTATTCGGAAAGAGACTGGATCCCCCGATACATGGAATCTTATTGTGAGGTCCAGGGAATTCGTAAAAATCTAGCTTCTATATACTCGTATAATCTTTTTTTTTTAATATTCTACCGTGTTTTTTTCTGAACTGAATAAAGTTTTTTGAATTAGTTATGAATAAAATTGTCTTAAAACTAAGCGAGTATTAAGAACATGCTGACCCAACAGACGTTATCCTGTTCAAAATTCAATAATTCATACAAAATCCCATAAAAAGTGCACTTTCAGTTTTTCCGAATTTTAATTTTCCCGGCAACTTTTCTCTTCATAAGAACCTTATACGGACTTCAACGAATATTTGAAAAAAAAAATGCCGAATTGGTCCCGCCGTAGCCATTCATTTCTATTTTTAAATAAAAATAAGCGAAACTAATATTTTATATTTTTACGTTTGTTCTACGGGTTTATTGTAGGCCCACTAAGCGATAAAGTACATAAATTATAGACATTTTTGAGTCAGGAGATTACAAAAGGTCCTCTAAGTGATACTGCTAGCCAATTTACAAGGGTCATGCTATATTTGTGTAGGTATGTGACGCCATTTTCTTTCTCGAAAAGGGGCTAAAAGGGATATCGATAAAAGGTATGTTATGTTTGAAATTGCTATTTTTGCTCGCGATATTTTCCTTTTACTTAGCGAGAAAGGTCGATGTGAAATGAATGGGTACCTCTGTGTACTTGGTTTTACGTGGAATGCATCTTGGGATTTTATTATGGAATGTATTTCAGAAATTACCTCGCTTTTTAATAACGGTGGGTGACCCTCAACCTATCAATATGATACATTATAGTATTTCAAAATAAATCATCATCTGCCTAGCCTTTTCCCAAGTATATTGGGGTTGCCTTATATTCTAACCAGATGCAGCTGAACAGCGTATTTGACATGGAGTGACTGCCTATCTCACTTCCACAACCCAGTTACTGGGTACTCTAGGTGTGTTTTTGTCAGACGGTCAAAGATCTACAAATCACAGCCGGGACCAACGGCTTAGCGTGCGTTCCGAGGCACGGAGGGGTCTTAGTATGTAATGGATGAACATTGAACATGAACAACAACAACAACAACATACAACAACAACACAACAACAACACAACACAACAACAACACAACAACATATTCACCCATCCATGAACTGAACATGGCAAGCGTAGTTTAACCTTCGATCCACTCATGCGGCTAACTTAAACCTTTCAATATAATACACAATAGTATACCAAAACACATAATAATGTATTCCAAGTTGGACAGATAGCTGTAATTAATATAGCCAGATATTGAATCTGAATATCATAGTTGGCAACGAATAATTTGATTTGAGGAATTCCGTTTGAAGCAGACTAAAATGTAAGCATAAATTAACATAAAATCTAACCGTCAGTAATTTGATTTGAGACGTTTTAAACTGAGAGAGACACTGGTATATTTCACTGAGGACAGTTTATTAAGTTTCGTGACATTGAATACCTGTTATGTTTTACAACTGTAAATAACTAAGTAGGGGAAGGTGGGGGAACACCGGATAGTTAAGATAAAGACACAATAAATAAATCACTATGTTATTTATTGAGATAATCAATGTCATACATGTTTAAGTATACCTTAGGCATAACTTAGGCATGAATTTTTTTGAGATCAATCTTAATATCTACAAAATAAAACAATTATAATCAAAAATTATAAATCCGAATTCACCCCATACCTATGGGTCAAACCGGATAGGCATTTTATATTAAAGGGGTGAATACAGATACTAAAAATAATACAGAATATTCAAATTATTCGCAGTTTTTGCATACATAAAATAATAACTCTTGCTCGGAACAACCAATACAACTTTCGTGAGCCCATTTAAGACAAGCAGTACATTGGTACCATTCATCTGTGGACTTAGTAGACTCAATAGCAGGGCACTTTCGAAACACTTCATCTTTGGATTTTCCCCCTTTGATCTTCTTTACACGATCTTCTAAGGAACTTTTAGGTACATTGTACGTGTATGACACTAAAAGATATCCCATTCTACCTTCCATCACCGAATTTATGGCTAAAAGCATATCTGACTCCGACCATTTCAGCCTATTTGACTTTCTCACATATGTTCGTTTCGTGGCATGTTGACGCTCGCACTCTGTAAAAAGTAAAAAAAAATATTCATTATTAAAAATAATAAAACAAACGCCCACAATACCTACATATAAATCAATCGGGGTGAAACCGGATAGTCGAAATCACCCCGTCCGCTCGTACCCCACAGGTACCATGTTTGAAATTGTAATAACTAATAGGTTATGTTTACACTCATAACAACAACAAATACCGTTTTAGAAGGTTAAATATGTATTACTTCTTAAAAAATACAACTGTATATGATAGCACATAGCTAAACTTAATGATAACACTATAAAAAAATTAAAATATTAGATAACTCACCTATGTTTTTAAATTTCGATTATAGACGCACGCGCTGAGATGTTACCGTCGCCACCATTTGCATCCGCACTGAGCAAGCTCTCGCGAGTTTTTCTCCACTAGCTAGAACGAGAAAGCTATACGCGGAGTAATGAAATAGCAACTATCTGCTTTCACCCCCTATCCGGTTTCCCCCCTCATTCCCCTACATATTTTTGGGTTTATCCAACAGAAATTTCTCAGTAGCAGCCCGGAGTCATCTGTTTAGCCTTTTCCCAACTATGTTAGGGTCAGCTTCCAGTCTAACCAGCAAAAGCAGCAGCAAAGCAGTAATGCTCGCAAAGGAGGAGGCGGAACGTGTGAGGGAGAGGCAACTTTTGCGCCTTTTGGCCTAGTCGCCGCAGGAGACGCCATGGGCGTCGGGAATTGATAGCCGATTCCCGGCCACCGTAATCATAATCATAATCATCATTTATTGCATTCATGTAGTATACAGTATATTATAGGTTAGGGAGGAGTTAGGGTACAAGTATTTATAGGTTTCATACATGAACCCTGCTAGGGCACAGCAATATAAATAGTTTGGAGAGCTACAGAGTCACAATAATAAACAAATCTCTGTGCTTAAACAAAAATACAAATTTTAACATATTAACTGTCATGATGATTAATACAGGATTAGACCGTTGACGCGGGTGTGCGGACGGCGAGACATAGGTAGCTCGCCGTCCGGTAAGGACCAGGCCCGGGTCGACGACGCGTTGTGTTCCACGCGCGCCTCAAAGATATATCAGCAGTGATGGGGTCCGATGGGGCCGACGCCTGCCAGGGTCGCGGGTTGTTCGAAAGAGAAACCTTAGCCCCGGCACAGGCAACTGAAGGAATACGGGTGGGTTTTAGTCAGTAAAAGTCTAACACGCCCTCCCACTCCACCCAGAACGGGAGAGTCATTGATGATTTCCCACGCAAAAAAAAAAGCCCGGATTCATCTGCCCCCGACCCCCATCTGGCTATCTGACCCCCATAAACCATTTACTGGGTAATAGGATTCCCCTTGGTAAGACTAGGCTGGTTGTCAGACTTTCGGAATTCTGCCGACTCGTAACGACTGTCACTACTAAAGATGGTCACTCATCCTTGGACCGACCGCGGCAAGCGTAGCTTAACCTGATTCGATCGACCCATGCGGCTGTTATTACTTTACTACGAGCTGAAACATAGTGTCAGATTGAAACTACATAAATATTAGTACCAGCTTACTTGCTTAAACTAAGTACGAAGAACACTAATTTCGTTAACTCCAAATCGTTGTCTAACAAATAACAGTAAGGACCAACCGCCATATATCTTAGCTAAAACAATAAACAGACTAAACATTTGGCTTGCCTTCCTTTAACTCAATACATCAGTCTGTCTATGCGACCAACAAGACCAAAATGATCTGTTCCACTTGGCTGCTCCGGAATAAGACCAGTAGATATATTGGTCCTAGTATCCGAGACAGTTTTGTTGCTATTTTATAAGCCAATGTTAATAAAGCAGAAAACTGGTTCGGTTTGATAGGGTCGTTTGTGGATTGAAGTTTTGAAAGACTTCGCTTAACCAGAATGGCTGCCAACAAAATGAAAAGTCACAGGTGTGTTTCTGAGAAATTCTGTTCGGTTTTAATTAATCTTTGTAACTACTAAGAAATATCTTTTCTTCTCCAAAAAAGTACCTAACTAAAATTAAAATGAAAAACCGGCCAAGTGCATGTCGGACCATGCACAAAGAAGGTTTCTGTAGTTTGGATGAATTTATCCCAAAAATATACGTACTTAAAAAACATGCTCTCCCATACAACGATATACTCGTACCTACGTCACGTCAATTCTCCAAATGCAAATGTGAGTTTGTAATCGATATGTTTTAAGTGTTAAAACTACAATTTAACGATTTTCGGACTTTTTACTTTACTTGTGCTTTGATACCTTGCTTCTTGCACAAATTTCATGATTCTAGGTCAGCGGAAAGTACCCTAAAGGTATTGATTTATTTGCGAGTATCAAAATAATGTCGAATAAATGGCCGTATACTTTTATTGCATTGACTTAGAAATTTTATTTTTTTAGACCTCCAAGGTACCGTAGACCGTATTAAATATTAATTTCAACTTGATACCTCCACTCGTTCCTGAGAAAAAGTGTCTTGACAGACTGACAGACAGACAGACAGATGGACAACGAAGTTCTCCTATAAGGGTTCCGTTTTTTCCTTATAACCCTAAAAATTGAGATCAGTTGACGGATGCTTCTTCTTAGCGTGTCGATGACAAATGTTTAAAAAGAAGTTAAGTTTTTTGTTTGGGCAGTACTTAGCAACGCTAATACTATTCGTTGACGCAGAAATTACATCCTCAGGTATAGTACCAGAAAAGTCACGGTTGTATTTTACAAATTGAAGTAGTAAAATCTCCGACTCCTAAGATACAGGTCTACGTACCTGGTTTAGGAGCCCGGAAAGCTGACATTAATTTTAAACTTGGTAGTACAACCACTGTGTTGTTGTTTTTATGTACAC
The DNA here is from genome assembly GCA_946251885.1 of Cosmia pyralina. NCBI lineage: Eukaryota > Metazoa > Arthropoda > Insecta > Lepidoptera > Noctuidae > Cosmia > Cosmia pyralina. The sequence continues at coordinate 21,988,209 of OX276360.1, forward strand.
ACGGCTACACATCAAGCATTAAATTCCAAATTTCCAGTTTAAACTGACCTCTCATCGTAAGGAAATCCTATACAATGTGAGATCAGGTTATACTGAAAATGTATAGCTTGATCTGTAGCCGTGCGTACTAATAAACCTATTATGTTATGTTATAGTCAGCAGGGGAGCCTTTAGTGTCAACTGTGGTTTAATTTTGTAAAGTTTATCTTACCCAAAACCAAGATATCGAAGGACTAATTCTAACCCAAAAACTCTGATCCTTGGTTCTGCAAACCACTTCCAGCCAATATTAGATCTAGTATATCACAAAAGGAATAAAGTTAAAGAAACAGCAGTGCGGTGCAGCCGACTTGCAATTTATTGTTCCGCCTGAACTGCGGGCGAGGAATTGTTGAGTTCAACAATTTGCTATGTTTCCTTAGGAAGTAAGCGTATTGAAGTATATTTTATTTTACGATTCTCTTCTGTTTGGGTGCTGTTGTATGCCATTTTTAAAGTAATGGTGTGGCTGTAGGATAAGAGGATTTAGTGGGTCATTAATAACAGTCGCACGGGTCAATACATCTGGTTAATTATAATTATGTGTAAAATAAATTAAAAAGTCACATGGGTACACACGGCTTATAAAGCTATACATTTCCGGTATAAGCTTACACAACGTGCTGCCGCTATTGCGACATTAATTAAAGTCACAGGTAGGGCTAGTGGCCAGTAATCAAAAAAATTATAATAAGATAAAATCACACTAATATTATAAAGGCGAAAGTTTGTGAGTGTGTGTGTGTGTGTGTGTATGTTTGTTACTTCTTCACGCTCAAACGGCTGGACCGATTTGGATGAAATTCGGTATGTACACAGCTTATAACCTGGATTAACACATAGGCTACTTTTTATCCCGGAAAAATGTAGTGCTCCCGTGGGATGAGCAACAAATTCAAATATATTTGCTACTCTTTCAAACTCAAACGCCTAGACCGATTTTGATGAAATTTGGTTTGGATGTAGCTGACACTCTGGATAAACACATAGGCTACTTTTTATCCCGAAAAAAATGTAGTGCCCTCGTGGGATGAGCAAGGAATTCAAATATATTTGTTACTCCTTCAAACTCAAACGACTCGACCGATTTTGATAAAATATGATGTGGAAGTAGCAGACATCCTGTATACACATAGCACAAATAGGCTACTTTACATCCTGAAAAAATGTACTGTTCCCGTGGGATGAGCAATTTTTTTGTGAATACTTTTCTCACCAATTAAATAATACACGTTTTAGTGTATCTCATAAACCGCGGGTAACACCGCGGGGCGCAGCTAGTTATTAATAAATTGAAAAAAAAATTCTAACAAACTAAATAATAAAATAATAACCAAAACTAGGATCACTCTATGCAAACGACTCATTCATGAAGCTATTGTTCTGACCCAGCTGTGAGTAGCTTCATGAATGAATTTTTTGCAAAACCCCCAGAAAAGACTCAAGTGGCGTGGCCTTTTTTTTGACGTTTGTTTCACTTTCATCTCTGCGATTCAGGTTGCTCCAAGATGCTATTTTAGAAAATTTTAAATAAATCAATAAACAGTAACGTTTAATGAAATAAAAATATCTTTATAAAACGATAACGCGGAACCATTACGCGTATTAAATTAATGTCGCATTTGCTGCTGCACGTTGTATACTTCTCATTGTACAGAAACCCTATACAATGAGAGATCAGTTAGCCGTGTGTACTTTTTTGGTTTTTAAACCACAAACCTGATATTTACGAAGCACTTGTAAGTAGTTTAAGGAAAGGAAACAATACTGTTTTCATCAAAGTAAATTCAACAAAATTCATAAAAATCTTGGCTAAGCAAGCGATAATACCTCCCACAAGAAAATAATACACGAACGTAATTCCACATTCTCACAAAAAAACAATCATCAAAGAAAGAAACCCCTTATGTCTTAAAAGCAAATATAACACGGTGTTAAATTCTCTCTATAACGCAAAAATTCAATAACACCCACGTCTTTACTGAAAAATACATGAGCAATAATTGCGTTTTCGAGTCTCGCCTTCTCTGATGTTAAAATTAAATAAACCACGTCGTTGCTGAGTGGTTGTCTATAGGGCTACTGTAGCAAGCTTTTATATTAGCTGCTAGATTTCAATTATTTTGTTATGTTAGTTTAGTGTAGTATGCTTGTATGTTTCCAGACTAGTTCCGCCAACGTAATTGGCGCCTATTTTATATCTATGTCTCATCCATACAAGTTCTCGCGTGCATGCCTCTCGTACTTCCATGCTTCATACTTTATCTTTCTTTTATCCATCATCATATATTCAGTGGGTGGGACTCCCACTTATTACCTTACTTCTCTATTTATCTATATTATTCTTTATTCACTTCCATTTTTCGGGGAAATAACTTTTTACACATTTACTTTTTGTTTTTACTTCTTATATAAACTTAGCTTATTATATTAAAACATTTGTATCCAAGTAATCTAAAAATATTGTAACATATAAAATATTTATTTATTTATTTATTTATTTATTCAAATCTCCCTTACACTATCATTACAGGTGTATGTACCCAATGCGACAGTGCGGTCATTTACAAATATTAATTTAAAAAAAAATAAAAGATATAAATATTAATATTAATTTATTATATTCTCTTTATTATTATTCTTATTTTAAGACATATTTCTCGAACAACAAATTTCAACAGTTTTCTTTTAAAATACACTTACATAACTAACTTTACTTATTTACTATTTATTCTATTTAAACATTATATTGCTTACTATCTAAAGTATGCTTGTATTGTATAGTATACTTTAAGTTGGTTATGCCGACAGCTCAGTCACAGTATACTAATTTTAAAGTAGTTTATCTTCATAGAAAACGGCCAAAACGACGCGCTTCGAAATCTCAGTATATAGAATGAATTTTTCAAGTGGGCGTGAATTGCCAAATTCGAAATGAGAAATATTGTAATGCTGAATGCAGTACAATCCTTGAGACGTTAAATCCATCTTTGTATGTGTATTGAAAACAATGGTTATCGTTTTGAACACTAAATCAGTTAAGGTTTAATAGGTAGGTAACATAAGAAAAATAAAAAAGTATTTAGTTAAAATCGAGCTCTTTCCTTTAGTTTGCCGTATATCATTACTTTCCAGAATTCGATCCTTATTAGCGACACTATCAAATGGTGTAATGATAGAGTGCGTGGTTTTTTTTTCAATATCAACGGGTTCAATTCCTAGCAAAAAATATTGATTCTGCAAAAATCCAATGATGCAGTTTTATCTGAGATCTGTGAGAAGCCCTGTTGCGCCATTAGGGCGCATTGGGTACATGTACATGTGCATGTGCCTGGTGCGTCAGGTGAGCGCAACAGATACATGAATTAATAGTAATGTCTAAGATTTGTCACTAATTTACTAACATAGTTTATAAGTAGTGTGTATTACTAACATCAATGCTAACATCATATGGACGAAATGTCTGAAATAATTTTTTTTTATTTTTTTTTTTTATTTATTTTAGTTTTCATCAAAACCAAGTCCAAGACTCGTTAGAGTACTTTTCGCTCATAGTTTCAGATTTGAACATCCACGCCCACTTGAAAAATTCACCCTGTATACCAGTACGCAACAGGTCGAGTGTGCAGCACAAACGCACGGAGGGATGCGTATTTATCTACCGAGCAGCCGTAGGTAATATTAATTCAATGTCACTGCCCAGATAAACTACTGTAGCTTTGTTATTCTGTGGCTCAGTCACGTGACAAGTTTTTTTTTAAATAATCGTTGGTTGTAAAGTACTTTATGTCTTATCTGTATTAACATCACAATAGTTTTAGTCATTCTGTTCAAAGCTACTGTTATCAATGCGCCTAGCCTTTTCCTAACCATGTTGGGGTCGGCTTCCAGTCTAACCGGATGCGGCTGAATACCAGTATTTTATATGGAGCGACTGCCTATCTGACCTCCACAACCCAATAGGTAACTGGGTAATACGCTACCCCTTGATAAGACTGATTGACAGACTTTCGGGCTTCTGACGACCCGTAACGACTGTCAGAGATCCACTAATGACATCCGGGACCAACGGCTTAACGTGCTTTCCGAGGCACGGAGGAGTCTCGGTATGTAAAGATGGTCACCCATCAACGGACCAACGCCGGCAAGCGTAGCTTAACCTGATGGATCGACCGGTGCGGCTGTTATTACTTAGCCACGAGCTCCTCTCTCAGCTCCTCTCTCAGCTCAAAGCTACTGTTATGTACTAGCAAAAATACGCGGTCGTCGGAATATCGCTACCACATTTTGTCACAATACTTATTGCTGTTTGGTTTCACAAATTCAATGCTAGTATGGAGTATTTTTTCTTCTGTAGAAGTAGGTAACTTTTTAGTAATCTTACAATTATTGAACCCGTCATTTCGAAAAGTGGATGAGTCAATTATTTAAAACTTTTCAGAACCAACAAAAATAATGTTTCTTGTAAAAAAGTAATTGGTGCCAAAGAAATTTAATACGGTTGATAAAAAATAAAAACCGACCAAGTGCGAGTTGGACTCGCGCACGAAGGGTTCTGTACCATTATCTATAAAAACGGCAAAAAAATCACGTTTGTTGTATGGGAGCCCCCTTAAATATTTATTTTATTCTGTTTTTTTAGAATTTTTTGTTATAGCGGCAACAAAAATACATCATTTGTGAAAATTTCGACTGTCTAACTATCATGGTTCATGAGATACAGTCTGGTGACAGACGGACGGACGGACAGCGTAGTTTTAGTAATAGGGTCCCGTTTTACCCTTTGGTTACGGAACCCTAAAAACATACATGATATTTTGTGATATTTATTTATTAAAAAAGAGTAAATTTTCATTTTTAAAATTTTTTTGGACTAATGTCTTTTTCAGTGTGACTCGTGCCCTTTTCAAACTGACGGGTTCAATTTCAAAATACAACGTTTATGAACCTCGAACCTACAAAACCACGCTTTTCATATTAAGTAATAAAGCCAATTCCTATATCTCAAAAATAACAAAATGTTAAAATAAAACCAAGGCGCTGCTAACCCTAACAGCTACGTTATGAGGAAAGGATACGTGAGGTTAAGACAAATGAAAGTTTTCGAGCGCAGACGCTTATTGCGATGTTCATTGTTCACTGTACGATGCGCAGTTGCAAGCCTTTCTGTATGGACTATGATTAACTCAATTTCGATGTGCTGACTGACCGTTATTGTGTCTGAATATTTGTTATGATTATTATTGAGGTAAGAACTTATGAGCCTATACTACTTCAAATGGCTTAGCATGATGATCCTCCGTCATGTCGAAAATGCTGCAACATTAATTTTGAAATAAATTTATGGTAATGTTGAGGATTAATTTATTATTTATTATTCATTTATATATACTTTATTGTACACCACAAAAATACATAACAAAAAAAAAAAGACACAAACTACAAAATATACAATGGGCGGCCTTATCGCTTTCTGCAATCTTCCAGGCAACCATAGAATGGACAGTGATTAATAATTAATAATAAGAATAATTAAATAATAATTAGTGATTAATTGATTAATGTTATATGTTTGACCAAAACAGAGGAGCTCGTGGCTAAGTAATAACAGCCGCACGAATCGATCTATCAGGTTAAGCTACGCTTGCCGGGGTTGGTCCGTGGATGGGTGACCATCTTTACATACCGAGACTCCTCCGTGCCTCAGAAAGCACGTTAAGCTGTTGATCCCGGCTGTCATTCGTGGATCTTTGACAGTCGTTACGGGTCGTCAAAAGCCCGAAAGTCTGACAACCAGTCTTACCAAGGGGTATCGTATTACCCAGTTACCGGGTTGTCGTGGTCAGATAGGCAGTCACTCCATGTAAAATACTGGTATTCAGCTGCATTCGGTTACACTGGAAGCCGACCCCAACATAGTTGGGAAAAGGCTAGGCAGATTGATTGTTTGACCAAAACACGATTCCATAAAATTTTCTCGATCGAAAAAAAAATCCAAAGTAACCTCTAAACCGAACAATAAACCGCTGGTATTCAAAAAATACTTCAAAGATCATGAAACTTTGCATACTAACTGAACTAACTATAAAGCAGGTCTTATGTTTTTTATTTTTTTTTTTTTAATTACCATTTTTTATAGAAAGCAATTACCTAAACCCTAAACTATCGGCGCCCAGCATCGCACTCAGTCTCGCTTTCATTCAGTCCGCGAGCAGTATCGTGCGAGCCAGATAAAAAGCTGAGGTAGTAAGGAATTAGGACCAGAAAAAAATTCTGGAGGTGTCGTGTGGGATACAGAGCGGCATAAAAAGTAGCCTATGTGTTAATCCAGGGTATAAGCTAGACACCAAATTTCATCCAAATCGATCCAGCCGTTTGAGCGTGAAGAAGTGACAAACATACAAACACACACACTCACAAACATTTGCCTTTATAATGTTAGTGTGATTATGCAGAATGTTAGGTTAAACGAGGGACATACTTTAAGGAAGTGTAGTACTCATGACAATGAACAACTTTTACCGTGGAACTAACCCTGAAATATGATAAAAAAATCAACTGTCTCGTACATTTTGATCGCGTAGGTTTCGCACTTTGTAGAGAACAGCTGATTTTCTTTTTCATATTTCAGGGTTAGTTACATTGTAAAAGTTGTTCATTTTCATGAGTACTATATTTCGTTAAAGTATGTCCCTCGTTTAACATCCTGTATTTTCAGCTTTAACATACCATTTAAAACTTGATAAGATTTTAAACGTAACACGACAGCCTCTTGGCTGTTACCGTCACAAAAGTTTCCAAAATGGCCGCACAGATTCAGACATCAAAATAACTTTGTTGACATTGTTGAAGTTTGCAACGATTCTGAATTTGAATTTAAATAAAGGGTGGTGGTATCTTATGATTCGAAGAGTTTCAAACTATTCTGAATTTGAATTTTTTATGTACATTTTGGTTGGGTATTTCGTTCTTTTTTATCTTATAAAATATAGCTGTTTTCACAACCAAAACTTATTTTAAGCGTTGGAACCATTTTCGTAGCTAATTTTAAAACAACAGACGACGCGACGCCCAAGTCCTAAGATGATAATCAAACCCGGCGGGACTAAAATAAATACTGATGACGCGTCGTGTTCTTATTTTTAAATTTATTTTCAATTTAAGAACCGATGTACACAGATGCAATAAATGTTTCTTTATCTTTAACATTAACCTTCTTCTGGTAAAAATTGTATCTTATTAGGGCTCAAGGATCTTTGAGGTATAGGGCAGTTTTTAAATGAATGTTTGTAATGTATGACCAAATATTTTTTTTTGAAACTTTTGTCCTCGTCTTCGTCTTTTAGGATGTCGGAAAATATAAAGATAAAAGAATGAAAAAGAGTTTCCTCATCAGGTGTAACATCTTGATAGTGGAAGTGACAGCTTGCTGGCATATTGCCTTTATATTCAGCCATTCATTTTACTTCATAGAGTGAAAGAGAGCCAAGTGAATTCTACAAATTGGTCGCATAGTTTAACAAAGAATATAAGACATATCTTGATTATATCGAAAGAAGCTGTTACCACTCAGATTTTTAAAATGTAAACCTTCGTTTTTAATATAAACTCAGCACAAATTTAATCACAGGAATACTGTGTACATAAATAATTTGAATCGGTAAAGATACTTCAAGCTCCATCCAAATCTTCAAATCCATCTGTGAAAGCATAATATTCTTTTCAGTTTCATAGATTTCGAATAAAAAAAATGTTTAAATACAATATTATAAATAAAATTCCTGTCTCGAATACAATGAGGTATTTTATTTCGTATCAGAATTGAGTTCTGCTTTCGATCAACTAAATCGCAGAACGAACGAATACCTAAGATGCAAAATATCTAAATGAAATCAACATTCGATTCATTCGATGTTTCGATTCATAAGACGATTGGCATAGCGATTCGATCCTTCGATTCACAGTCCATTGGATGTGAGTTTAGAATTTGTCAGGCGGAGCACGGAAATGGAGGAACCCGATATTTTTGTTATATTCTGAGACTGTTTATTTTTATTTTTTATAAGATTTTTAGTTATATGAAAGTTTTTACAAACTTATATCAATAGTGTCAAGCTTCTTTTCCTTGATGTGAAAAAAACAGTTGCAGTTGCAGTTATTGTTGTGTGTGCAAATAAACAGTTAGGTATCGACAGATTGTTAAAAAACAATGCTATGTACCTACCAGGTTAAGGGTGCATTTACGAGTGGGTAGTCAAATAATTACTTTTTTAAACAAAAGTACGTAAGTTTATTAAAATGAATTATAAAAAAACTTTTTTACAAAAAAATACAACCGACTTCCAAAAACAACACTACAATGTGAAAAATAACTTTACTTTCGGAAGTCGGTGTCTGATTAAATGTTTTTTCGTTTTTGCCACCGACTTCCAAAATTAAAGTTATTTTTCACTTTGTAGTGTTGTTTTTGGAAGTCGGTTGTATTTTTTTGTAAAAAAGTTTTTATTTTTAATTTTTTAGTTGTTCACATGTGCTTACCCCTTCACAGCGTACCGCCGTGATGTTATGTTATGAACTGGTGTAAACAACAAACAGACATGAGATTTCAGCAATCCCAGTCCATTTGCTATCATTTATTGAGGAGTTCCGTTGCTTATCTCAGAAGTTCTTCATCAGATCTTCACCAAATTGAAATAGGACCACTCCAAGAAAGTACTCTTCCAAAAAATATCCAAATCGCTTCAAGTGTGCCTATAAAATTGGAAGAGTTCTCTCTATTTCTCCAGGATCCCATCATCAGATCCTGACTTGATGATCATGGGACCACATGGGAATATACCCTTTCAAACAAAAAAAAATAATCCAAATCGGTCCAGCCATCTTCGAGTAATCGGGGAACATACATAAAAAAAAAATAAAAAAAAAAAAAAAAAAACGGTACGATTCTAAACTACATATATTTCTTTAACCTCCTTTTTTTTTCCTCAATAAATTAACCGAAGTGAAATTTTTTACTTCAGTTCATTTATTGAGAAACTGGACCTATTTAAAATTATGTTTAAAGTTCAAAATTGTACCTTGCACATCTACCTATAACTCGTACAAAAAATAAACATACTTTTCTTTAAAAAAGTAATTATTTGACTACCTACTCGTAAATGCACCCCTACCAAGGCTTTCAAACAATTTTTCAAATTCAATCACACCCAGGTAGGGTTCTGATTGAATTTGAAAAATTGTTTTTACGTAATTTGCGCTACACACTTTCAATCACAATCCGTGGGTTTTTGAAGGAAATTCCTAATCTATATCTTCATTTTGTTTGAATAATTCGTCTACTCAACAACGTAAATAATGCAATGAACGGGACTGAGCTGTCAATATGAAAGGCATTGCATGAATAATTGTGTTACCGCAATTAGGCCCTTTGTACACGGCACGGTTTCTTTATGGTACGACGTGTTTACAGCGCCGTAGAAAAATCTTGTCAGCTTGTATTTGCGCTACGGCGACGGCGGCGCCGTGCCTTAGTACCGCCCGTGTCAGTAAAATAAGCTGCCATAGTGATCCATACAACTCTGATGACCGTGCCTACACACGGCGAATCAACCGTAGTTTTTCACGGTAAGAAAAACGTGTGTACAAAGGCCCTTCAGGTACATGGAAACAAAACACATGAAGAAAAATAAAGAAAAACGCAATTTCAAAAATAGAATACATGTTTTCTAAAACAGCCAGTACTGAGTGGCAACGTTTTCAATCACTCCGACTTGATACAAATCAATGCGGGGGACATTCTCGGTACGTACGCAGAACGGAACGAATGAACCAATTCCTTCAGTATTGCTATTCAAAACGAGTTTGTGGCTCTTATAGCCCGAGGATTGAGGACGAATGAGTTTCGAAGGATTAGAAAAGTTTATTGTGTTCTATTTTAAAGGTGGCTTTGTGTTTGAATGGGTTTTTGTGTTCTTAATTTAAATGGCAGTTGGTTAATGACGTAAGTTTGATCCTTTTTCTTAGAGATGTCTCGTTTTTTGTCTTAATGCCTTTCTAGGTCTGATTTAGGTGCCAAATATACCTACAGTCCTACCAACTTATCTGTGAACTGAAAGAGGATGCCACCGTCGATGCGACGACACAATCGAATGACATGCTTCGGCACAATCGAAGACATTTCATCATGACGGCCGTAGTTCCAATTTTCGCCATTTCACAAATAAGTTGGTAGGAGTGTACGTCCATCTACGTCAAAAAAAAAAAAACACAAAATATATTACGATTTAAAATTAGAGAAGAGAGACGTTAGTAAAGGCGAGCCAATCTGACATAAAAAAAATACTTTTGGCTACGGTACATACCTACCCTACATCACCTGCCTACGACATTTTTTTAATTTAGAAAAACACCGGTAATATTTTCCAGTGACGATGCAGCAGTAAAATCCATCTTTTTGTTAAAGTTCATACAACTTACATAATAATGTAACATACCACGGCTGCAGTAGGTACTCCACGAATAATCGTGAGTAATCAAACATAATATTATGGCCACATTGACAGGCTAACGTCCCGACATAACTTATGCTCACACAATCACACTCGATACGTCTTGCTATATCATGCATTAATACCGGATTGCAGCCGCTGAGAACACGTATCGAGGATCGAGAATACGGATAAAATATTTTATTGCCAAAGGATGTAGAGTAAATAACAAAACCGTACTTTCAACAGAAACTGGAAAATACAGTATGACTATAACTCGACGTTGGTGCTTAACATTAAATATTACTTCTCTAAAAGCCCAAATTAGCAATGGAAGCCATCCCAGATATTTTCGAGAAAAAATATGTTTTATGATGACGATATCCTATCACCCATTTATTCCACACTAGAGCATCCAGAACAAATATTGGAGTAAACTCACCTCTCAATCGGCTCAGCCGAGAGATGAATTCTTATATAAAATCCGCTCCTGATGTTGACGTATATCATGACTCCGTAAACATCTTTAAAACCAGAATTTTGGAGTCCCTAAGTTCGCAACACACGCCATCTAAAGGTTAATTGTGTTAGTATGTAGGTATTTCTTGCAACCTCTGTAACTTTTTTCTTTTGGCATTTTAAATTTCTGTTTATATAGTTTGTTACCATTTAAATTTTTATACTTTTTGTTTTTACCTTGTTATCATTACTTGTGAATGCTGGTTCACCTGTTATTGACAACTGTATAAGTCTATGACTTTTTACCTACTTTTATTTGATATGCTGTATACAGAAGCTGTTGGTGTACTTTTATAAATAAATAAATAAATAAATAAATATCTGAGTTTTCAAAAACACTTAAATAAATCTTGGATTTTCTTGAATCCTATGGATTTTTTGCCTCGACTATAATTATGGGGTGCTTGATTATTGCAAAGAGATCTCACAGAGATCTCAGATATCACATCCTGGAAGGTTTACGTCGAATTACAGTCTCCCTGTAGATCTTAGGAAAGTATACACTTTTGCTATTCATATAAAAATAAATATTTTTTTATATTTCTTTTTATTTATTTTTTTTATCAATATTTTTTCATGAGGATCTGTAATTGGCTGTTTGGTGACTCTGTTTTCCGGTTTTGTTTGTTTTCATTAGCTGTAAGTCCTGCATGTACCAAAATAAATAAATAAATATACATACTTGTATTAAGATAACCTTATTAGTTTCCTTAAGCACTGACTAGTGGTGTTAGAAGTTGTGCACTAACTTGATGGCGGTTTAATATCGATAAAAGAAAGAAAAAAAGAAAAGTATTTATTGTGACTCGCACAGGAAGATCACCAACGATCGATCGATGATCGATGATGGTTTGATCAATAGCTATGTTGCTTGATGTCCGTGCTTAAAAGCTGCAATTTTTATCGCACAAATGTACAGAGCCAGACTTAATGCCACTCGTATGTCACTATTATTTTGTCTCACCCAAAGGTTGATCTTTTGGGTGATGTGGAGACAAACACTGTAGGTGCAATAACGAAAATAGTGGAATAAAAATATAGTTAATTATAAGGATATACCTAATATGAAATACACTTCTGGACACATCTTTTGGCCCACCTTGTATTTTCAGTTTCGTTTGGTCCTAGCTAAAATTTTATATTAGGTCGAGCAAAAAGTTTTTATGCAGTTTTGAACCTGGCACATTCACAATTTCATTCAATAGTCTTTTTTTGAATTTCGAACACAGAATTTAAAGAAACAAAAGACAATTTGGAGCCTGTTTGTTGATATCAAACAATCGAATACTAAGAAAACTTGGTTTTATTGGTTTACTTGGATTTAATTCTTGAAAAAGTGATTGATATCTTTGGTTTTGCAACAAACATTACTTATTCTTAACATTAAGGTGAGGTTCTATCAATAATCTATGGATACTTCACCTGAAGTCGCCGCCCAAGCTGTGGCACTTATTCAGGCCGGACACAGCCAAAGAAACGTGAGTGCTCAACTTAATTTAAGTCGATCTGCGGTCCGAAATGTTTATCGGAGGTACCTAGAGACTGGCGGCTTTGTTCGTCGCCAAGGAAGGCCACGATCTCGGGTCACAACTGAAAGGCAGGATCGATTCATCGTGACGACCAGCTTGAGAAATCGTCACCTTACCTCCATTGAGATACAAAACCAACTTCGCGACTTCCACGGAGTATCTGTGAGCGCTCGAACTGTTCGGAGAAGGTTAAAAGAACGCGATATGGTACCACACAAGCCAGCTAATGGCCCCAAACTAACGCGAGCCCACCGAACAGCGCGCCTTCATTTCGTTTGCAGTCATTTAAATTGGACACAGCAAGATTGGAGCCGTGTACTCTTTTCTGATGAGTCTAAAATTGTGTTACATGGCAATGATGGAAGGAAGAAGGGCTACCGACGTAAGGGAGAGCGTTTCGCACAATGCTGCTTTGAAGAGAGGGTTACTTATGGCGGTGGCTCATGGACTGTCTGGGGCGGTACATCCGCGAGCGGCAAAACTCAACTTGAGGTTGTTACCGGACCACGGCTGCCAACATTAAATGCTGAAAGGTACATTCGTGAGTGCTTAGAACCTCACGTGATACCATACGCGGACTATGTGGGCCCAAATTTCCTTTTTATGCATGATAATGCAAGAGCCCATGCGGCCGGCATCGTCAGGGAATATCTTCGGGATGTGAACATCTCAGTTATGGACTGGCCAGCCAGAAGCCCAGACATGAACCCCATTGAGCACATGTGGGACGAGCTAAAAAGACGTGTTAGGGCTCGTCAGCCAGTTGCCCAGACGATGCAGGAGTTGAAAACTGCCATAGAAGAGGAATGGGAGATGATCCCTCAAAATTTCATAGAGCGGTTGATAAACTCTATGCCTAATCGTATGAGAGCTGTGGTAGATGCCCATGGAGGCAACACGCGTTATTAAATTAAACCTTTATTTGATAAAACATGTTTTTTATTCAAAAATCAATTGCCTTTAACAAGGCGCATATCCGACTTGTTAGGCGTAGCTCCATGTCGTATGGTATTCTGAATTCAAATTTAAAACAATACGATCGAAAAAGATGGTGAAATGTATCAGGTTTAAAACTGCATCAACAGTTTTTGTTCAATCTAGCAATCATATTTCGGTAGGGGCCATCGAAACCTAAACTCTAAGGTGGGCCAATAGATGTGTCCAGAAGTGTATAAATGTAATATATATTATACCTAATTATAAATTGTTTATGGGCATAAAAAATGTGGTAGGTACTACAAACAAAGTGTAGCCTAGACTTCTGCATTTGGTATAAATATCTGAGTGACGAAGGAGGCAAGACGCGGGGGTAGGGAGACGAAGGCGTGAGTTTATGTATGTACTAGCTTTTGCCCGCGGCTTCACCCGCGTGGATGTCGGAAAATATCCCACGGGAACGAAAATCCTTCCTTATTCCTTGTGTAAATTATAAAGGGAACCTCTGTGAAAAAAGTAAAAAATATAAGCATTTATCCTTTTACATTATATAGATACTTACCTATTATAAAACGCAACGCAAAACAAAATATATATATATATATATATATATATATATATATATATATATATATTAATCATGAACATATGCATATGTATGAAAAAAAATATATATAAAAATGGATGGATTCACGTAGATTGTAAGATTAGAGTAAGTGTCTGTAATTAGAGTAAGTTTATGATTGTACCTTAGATTTAAAAAAAAACAAATAAAATACAACAATACAAAAAAGGCGCGGACTACCAAGTCCGCGGTAGTCGTACTCATATAAAAAAAAAAAAAAAAAACGCAACGTTGTCGGTCTGTCCGTCAGTAACGCGATAATAACGTGAGAAGGGTCGTAAACTCAAATCATTAAAAAATGGCTGAGTCCGAGTTTTGCTCGACGTCCCGTCTCAGAGCCTGTCATGCGAAACTCATCTTAAATTACAAGGAAAAGTGTCTGTAACTTTACAATGACCGTGAATCTAGTAGACAACGACTAACATAGACTAAAATGTGATATTTTGTGACTCACATATAAAGTCAAAGAACCGATGACACCAAGAAGAAACGTGTTCTTGAGTGGAGCCCGCGAATCGGCAATGTAAGATAGGGCGCCCTCAGGCTAGGTGGAGCGACGATCTTCTCAAGGTGGCTGGTAACAGCTGGATGAGTGTTGCCGAGAATAGAGCTTAATGGCGTGCAATTGGAGAAGCCTATGTCCAGCAGTGGACAGCTGCAAACGATGACGACGATTATGAAACTCAAAATCAATTATTCAAATTATGCCGAGAATCAGTACTTTTTGAACATAAATGAACTGACAGAATACGAAACACCACGATGCGCTCCAAAACGGGGATCCTAGACGTAGGCGAAAAGGCTGCCTAGCTAAAATGGGATTGGGTGGGTCATGTCAGCCGCATGCAAAGCGACCGCTGGGAAACAGTCTCCACACGGTGGGTGCCTCAGGATGGACGGCACCGCCGAGGCCGGCCCAGGAAGAGGTGGGAAGACGACCTAGACATAGTCATAATTACATCATCATATTACATATATACTATATACACACATAAACTCACGCCTTCCTCCCTTGGGGGTAGGCAGAAATTATAGAACCCCATCTGCTACGATCCTCACATACTCCATTTGCCTCGTTTACGTTCAAACATCTGGTCATACACGCACGCCCGCCAGTTGCGAGTACTACGCACCTGACCTCTCTGAAGAACATCACCAATAAGGTCACTATATATATGTAGGATTAAATTAAGATTAGGCTGTATGTCAACATTCCTGAACGTTAAAAAAAATCATGTTTCTGAGCGAATGGTTGGATGAACGATGGAACGGGTGAAAGAAAGAAAAAAAGATGGCGAGTAGATACGATTGGAGTAAGGTGTGTTTTACGAAGTAATTATTAATAAACCATTGAAAAGACGTTTGAAGTTTTCCTGGAGATCCCGTACACTACAAATTTGGGGGCTCGTCCGGGATACCCAGGAAAAAGCTAAGAAGATTAGTGCGTTTCGCAGCAAGGTGAACCGCGACGCGTCCCACGCGGCCATTACCGGTACAACGAAGAAAGAACAAAGAAGTTAATACAAGATGACTGACGATAAAAATCCGGCATCGTCATTTAATTTCGCTGACATCATACCGAAATTCAACGGTACTGATCGAACATATTCATCAGCAAAGTGGACGCAGGACGTGGAAGACAACGCCGAAATATTCGGTTGGTCGGCGCAACAGAAACTTATTTTGGCGCGTCGATCACTAACCGGCACAGCAGAATTATGGCTAAAATCAGAAAAAGCCTTCAAGTCATACGAGGAGCTACGGACGGCGCTGTTGAAAGAGTTTCCCGAGTCCATCAACAGCAAAGAAATGCACGAACTCATGGCGGCTCGTAAGAAAAGGAGTAACGAAACATATTACGAGTACATGCTTACGATGAAGGAGCTAGGTAAACGTGCTAAATTTCCGGACTACGTGGCTATACAATACATAATTGACGGTATACACGATTACGAATCGAACAAAACAATCCTGTACGGCGCGACTACTTACCCCGCGCTGAAAGAAAAAATAATGTTGTACGAGACTATGAAGAATAAAAGTAAGAAGCGCCACGATGATGCTAATTCAACGAAGCAGTCGGAGCTGAAAACAAAAAGTCATTCCGAAAAAACATCACGTCGATGCTATAAGTGTGGTGAAACCGACCATATAGCAAGCACGTGCACGAAAGGTGTAAAATGCTTTCGGTGCAACTCATTCGGCCACATCGGAACGGAGTGTAAGGCGCCAGTTTCAAAGGCAAGCTCAAAGCCGCATGATGGCGGCGAAAGTTCCAGAAAATCGATGTGCACGAAGATTTCGCTGGAAGAGGGCGCCTCTGTTCCTGAGCGACACGATGAAGATGAACGTGATGAACAACGGCAACGGAGCGAACGAACGACCGAAATAAATGAGTGTCGATCAACGTCAAACTCGTGTACGTCAGTGTCAACGACAGAGTCCTGTCAATCGTGTCAAAATCAAAAGTGTCAAGTGGAAAAAGTGTTAAACGTAAACAAAGATATTGTGTGCAACAAATCAATTAAGAACATTAAGATTGGTGAAAAAGAAGTTGATTGTTTAATAGATTCCGGTAGCGACTTAAATTTAATTTCATCGAATTTGTTTTTCGAGTTAGATATAACGACTCACGAAAAGGCAAAGGTGATATTATCTGGAATCGGTGCGACAAGCGTCTGCTCATTTGGAAAGTTTACTAAAACAATTAAGATCGATGGATATTGCTTCGATGTGTGCTTTTTCATTGTCCCAAACGACGTAATGCCATATAATATCATCTTAGGCCAACCGTTTTTAGCAAATGTTACAGCTGTAATCAATAAGGGGTCAGTCAGTATTGTGCCACATTGTAATGACGTTTTGCCGCAGTGTATGCTTGTTGAGGTTCCAGAACCCGTATGTTTTGTTTCTGATCCACAGATACGAGAAGCAGCTCAGAGGTTGGTAGACAATTATCAACCCAGACAAACCAAGGAAGCACCGATAAATATGAAAATCATATTAAAGGATGACATCCCCGTAGCACAGCGGCCAAGAAGGTTGTCTCTTATGGAGCAGAAAGAAGTAGAGAGGCAGGTGAGTGAGTGGCTAAGAGATGGTATTATTAGAACTAGTTTCTCAGAGTATGCAAGTCCACTGGTACTGGTTAAGAAGAAGGATGGTTCAACGAGGCTATGCGTAGATTACAGATTAATTAACCAGAAGATGGTCAAGGATGAATTTCCACTCCCGGTTATTGAAGATCATATTGACAAGTTGTCCGAGGCCAAGGTTTTCAGCAAATTGGATTTGAAAGATGCATTCTTTCACTTGAGAATAGAGGAAGATTCAATTAAATATACCTCCTTCGTTACACATCACGGTCAATTTGAATTTCTTAGAGCACCGTTTGGATTGTCAATTTGTCCGAAATACTTCACAAGATTTATAACTATTATCTTTAGAGACCTCATTGCCAAGGGTCACATTCTTATATTTATTGATGATGCCATAATTCCAGCAAATGATTACCCAGAAGCAGTTGAAAGGTTACGTGAAGCATTAGAGGTTGCATCCGACTATGGACTCGAGATTAATTGGAAGAAGAGTGAAATATTGACAGCAAAAGTTGAGTACCTGGGTCACATAGTACAAGATGGTAAAGTGAAACCTGCTACAGCAAAAACGGAAGCAGTTATGAAGTTCCCGGAGCCCAAAACAGTGAAACAATTACAAAGCTTCATGGGGCTAGCATCATATTTCAGGAAGTATATACCAAACTTTGCCCAAATAGCATGTCCATTGACGAACCTACTGAAGAATGATCAAAGTTTTACATTTGAAGAAGAACAGAGGTATGCCTTTAATATTCTAAAAGAGAAATTAGGAAGTGGTCCAGTGCTTATTATCTTCAATCCAAAACGACCTACAGAACTACACACAGATGCATCCAGCTTGGCCTACGCAGCAGTATTAATGCAGCGATGTGAAGACAACGGATTACATCCGGTGTATTATATGAGCCGCAAGACAAGTGAGGCTGAAAGGAAGTATTCTAGCTATGAGCTCGAAGCTCTCGCTATCATAGAAGGCGTAAAGAAGTTTCGCCATTACTTGTATGGTATTCCATTTAAAATCATAACAGACTGCCAAGCATTCCAGATGACTTTACAAAAAAGGGATTTGTCAACCAGAGTAGCCAGATGGGCATTGCTATTACAAGAATTTGATTTTCAGGTAGAACACAGATCCGGCACAAGAATGAAGCATGTTGATGCATTGAGCCGCAATCCTTACGTAGGCGTGACCACTGATAGCTTACATGATCAAATAAAGAAGGCACAGGAGCAGGATGAAGGATTCAAGGCTATTATGGAAGTACTCAATGACAAACCTTACCTTGATTACTATTTGGAAGGTGGTTTGTTGTATAAGGGATTGGAGAGAAGACTAGTAGTACCTAAGGGCATGGAAATAGAGGTTATAAAAAGAGTACACTCGAATGGACATTTTGGTAAGAAGAAGATGACAGAACTTATAAGTAAAGACTATTACATTAAAGATTTGTCAAAGAAACTTGAGGATTTTATACTCACATGCATTCCATGTTTACTGGGCAGCCGTAAAGAAGGTAAGCAGGAAGGATTTCTGCACTTGTTAGAGAAAGAGGAAACACCCCTGCATACTATCCACATTGACCACCTAGGACCAATGACGGAGACGAAGAAACTGTACAATCATCTGCTCACAATCGTTGATGCATTTACTAAGTTTGTGTGGATATTTCCCACCAAGAGTACCACTAGTAAAGAGACTATTGAGAAGATGAGAATCCATCAGCAACATTTTGGGAATCCTACTAGGATAATAAGTGACAGAGGGACAGCATTTACCAGTCAAGAATTTCAACAATATTGTCAAGAAGAAGGAATTAAACATGCTAAAATCACTACAGGTGTGCCTAGAGGAAATGGGCAAGTAGAAAGAATGCACAGGACCATAATTTCAGTCCTTACAAAGTTGTGCATAGAGGACCCTACACAGTGGTACAAACACATAAGTCGTGTACAGAGAGCTTTGAATGGTACTTGGCAGAGAAGTATTAATTGTACCCCATATGAACTCTTGATTGGAACAAAATTGAAAACTAAAGAAGAAATTCAAATCTACGACTTACTTATGCAGGAAGGAAGAGATATCTTCATACAAGATAGAGAAGAAAGCCGACAAAAGGCAAAGGAACATATTTTAAAAATACAAAAGGAGAATATACAAACATTTAACAAGAAGCGCAAGCAAAGTTCAAAGTACCAGGAAGGGGACCTAGTTGCCATTAAGCGCACCCAGTTTGGTTCAGGCATGAAGCTTAAACCTAAATATCTTGGGCCATACACCATTACGAAGGTCAAAGGAAATGACCGGTATGACGTTCAGAAGGTGGACCTCACTGCGGAAGGACCAGGTAAGACATCCACTGTGGCAGATTTTATGAAAAGGTGGCCTAATGATGACTGAACCTTTGTTGTTGTGAGTCTAACCAATTTATCTGTAGGTTAACTAAGTCTATAAGTTTCAAATTATCTGTAAGTTAACTATGTTTAAGTCTATAAGTTTAAATATTATTGTAACCGTAAGACAATTTTATTTCTGAGGCCAGAAATGTGTAGAATGGCCGAGCATGTAGGATTAAATTAAGATTAGGCTGTATGTCAACATTCCTGAACGTTAAAAAAAATCATGTTTCTGAGCGAATGGTTGGATGAACGATGGAACGGGTGAAAGAAAGAAAAAAAGATGGCGAGTAGATACGATTGGAGTAAGGTGTGTTTTACGAAGTAATTATTAATAAACCATTGAAAAGACGTTTGAAGTTTTCCTGGAGATCCCGTACACTACATATATATACAACATTATTTTTAGTATATGTGAAACCTGAATATAGTTTGTTCAGAATAAATAACTGAATCGATTCCAATAATTTTTATACCGTGTTATATTTTGCCCCAAAAATCTTTAAAAAAGGTTACAATATGGACACCGAGCGACGAACACAAGTCACGGCAGGTCATAGCGGCACTAGACACGGGCGCACAGCGGGCGCCGCGTGGTGATCATGTTTTTGTACGGACAACCAGGTAACATAACAAGCTTATAACTTTGTGATTTTTCATGATACAGTTTTGAAATTTTGTACATAGATTCTTTACATAAAAATAATAGACACGTATTTCAGGTTTCGCATATACTAAAACTAATGTTGTATATGTCCTCTTAGGGTGTCTCCTCCCGGCGTTTACATTATCATATTATTAGCCCGTAAAAAACATACATAGCCAAATTAGATCTTCTCAGAGATTGCTTTATGATTGTTATCCAAAGAATACGCCACAAACCACCACAAATTCGTGATATTATGTTATTATAACCGTTAAAAGAAAATCTTGCTTCATTTTCTTGCCATAATAGTAGGAGGAGGAGCTCGTGGCTAAGTAATAACAGCCACACGGGTCCATCCATCAGGTTAAGTTACGCTTGCCAGGGTCGGTCCGTGGATGGGTGACCATCTTTACATACCGAGACTCCTCCGTGCCTCGGATAGCACGTTAAGCCGTTGGTCCCGGCTGTCATTCGTGGATCTTTAACAGTCGTTACGGGTCGTCAGAAGCCCGAAAGTCTGACCACCAGTCTTACCAAGGGGTATCGTAATACCCAGTTAATAAATAAATAAATTCATTTATTTCAGGTAAATTACACCCATTGCCAGACATGTAAAATAAATCAAATAAAATTTTAAATTAAATCATATCAAAATAAATTAAAATAATAAAACAAATACAATTAAATCAAAAATAAATAAATAAATCATACAGTTAAATTAAATCGTTCGTCACATTAAAATTAAAATGAATAAATTCTCTCCGACACTGGTACAGCAACATGTCTGCTGGAACAATGTCGGATGAAGGGGTAGTCCAGCCTTCCCGCAATCATCGCCAGTACGATGTTGGGGCTATCCCGCACCCTGCGCACCAAGGACGCTGCGCGCTTACGCATGGTCGCGTGAAAGCAGTCGGTGTGCGCCTCTGCGAACATACCCGAGGCGCTGCAGTATCGGGGTAACCCCATCACCGCTCTGAACGCGTTATTATACTGGACGCGGATGGCGCCGTAACTTCTACTAGAGTAGTGAGCCCACAGACTGCATGAGTACAGCGATGTACAGTACGCTCTAAAGAGCGTAACCTTAACCTGATTAGAGCCTTAATGGGTTGTGGAGGTCAGATAGGCAGTCGCTCCATGTAAAATGCTGGTATTCAGCGGCATCCGGTTAGACTGGTAGCCGACCCCAACATAGTTGGGAAAAGGTTAGACAGATTGATTTTCTTGCCATAATCTCAAAGCTTTTTATCGTATTCAGTCAAGGAATTGCCTTTTACTAAGCCGAGACCACTACTGAGGATTATATTGCTTTGACCTACATAATAATGTCAGTAGGGAACCACAATTTCTACACATAAAAAATTACATCACTTATTCCCCCAGTCCAATTTCCGAATTAAATTTTATAACCCTTGCATGAATAAATAAAAAAAACATAAAATACGGAACCATCTACATTAAATAAATAGGTAGAGAAGGCTAAGTTCATACAATCAGCAAAAACAGGTACACGCACACAGACGCGTACGTGCGGCGATCTCAAACAAATGCCAGTCGCGACTCGCGAGTGCGCTTGCGCCTGCTGTAAGTGAGCCGTATCTAAGTGTGCGTGTGATGGTTTCACTTATTATAGAGAGCCGCCCCTAGCCGCCGCAGGAGACGCCCTGGGCGGCGGGAATCTATTGCCGATTCCCGACCACCGTAGGCACGGGCTTGCGGACGACGAGCAATGGGTAGCTCGCTGTCCGGCAAGGATCAGCCGGTCGATTCTGTAAAAATCTCACCGTGAAAACTTAGGTGAAGTGAGTTTGTTTTTGCTAGGAATTGACACTGTTGACCGCTCACTCCACGCTCACTTCACCTAAGTATTCACGGTGAGATGGTTATACAGAATCGCACTGCAGGCCCGGGTCGACGGTGCGTTTTATTCCACGCGCGCCTCAAAGAGATGCCAGCTGTGATGGGGTACAATAGGGCCAATGCCGCCGGAGTCGCGGGTTGTTCGAAAGAGATACCGTGGCCCTGGTACGGGCAACTGAAGGAACACCGGTGGGTTTTACTCAGTACAAGTCTGACACGCCCTCCCGCTCCGCCCAGAACGGGAGAAGTCATTTGTTGATTTCCCATCCACAAAAAAAAGGGGGGCAGGTATATTGCTTGATGAATAGAAAGCCGATAGGCCTGAAAGGTTCTGGAGCAGTAGACCGATGATCTTGTGAAGGCCACAGGATGGGAGCAGCACAGAAGCGGTCTATGTGGCGAGGCTTGGAGAGGCCTCTATGTCCACTTTCAGCTTAAATGATGGTGATGATAGAGCTGACCTTCTGTATCTGTCTATTTTGTGCGTCTATGTCTGTCCCGACCCGCGATCTATGTTTAAGGCTTAATTTACATTGGACATTTTATGACGTCACTATTGAGCGACAAAAGATTTTATGTTCGCATAAATTAAATGTGGCACTATCAATATGAAGCTTAGTTTATTGCGACTGTGACTAAGTAAATGTTCTTTTTAAAAAGTAATGCTATAGTTGCCATATTTCATGAAGTACTAGGTTGCATTATGCAAGAAGGTAATTTGCGGGTAGTGTGGTTTTTAATGGGGTTAAATTGCTGTTTTTTTTTTCTCGTGTGGAGAAATTATGGTATTGTGCGATAAGGTTTGTAAACACGAAGGCTGCATACTTTTTAAATAGATTTATAGCATTATAAAGAGAGTTATAAAAAGTAACTTAAGATCTACATTATTGATTTCCATATTGTTTTAGACTAATTGAAGCTATTTAACTCATTGTGGCTGGGACATACTGGATGTGAAAGGCGGAGGATAAGGTGTTGTGGCGCAGTTTAGGGAAGGTCTTTGTCCAGGAGTATGGTCTGCGGTAGGCTGAGTTCATTGAACTCATTGTGAAGTGCAGGTCATGTAGCACTAAAAAATTTGTGAGAAAAATAAAAGTGTTTGCGGTTTTTCTATGCCTAATTTTGTACAGCAAAAATGTTAACCGTAGTGCTGGTAATTAATATGAATATGCTAGAGATTGCGCTACATGAAATGCACCTACAAATACTCTTAAAGTCCTTTTTTTTGTGGATGGGATATCATCAAATGACTACTCCCGCTCTGGGCGGAGCGGGAGGGCGTGTCAGACTTTTACTGACTAAAACCCACCCGTGTTCCTTCAGTTGCCCGTGCCAGGGCCATGGTATCTCTTTCGAGTAACCCGCAACCCCGGCTTTATGTTATACCTACAGTATTTTTAAAGCCCTCAAAAGCAAGCCTAAAAAATAAATGTCTGTCTCATATTTTTACGATCCCTCTAAACTAGTAGTTCTGCGAACAGTAGACCTCGTCAGCACAAGCTTTTTTGTAACACTAAAGTTATTCAAAAAGGGTTTGTTACCACGTTTCTTTTTTCATCAGATATTCACCAAATTTTTATGAGACCAATTTTCAAATAAAAAAAGAACCATCTTAATCGGATAACATAAGATGGAGATATCCAGTAGCCCCCTTTTTGCTCCTTTTTGGAGGAATACCACTCAAAAATCAAAAACCCAGACGATAAAAAATCTGTAAAATACGACCTGCAGAGGAGTAGCAACAAATTGACAGACTAAAGCTTTTGGCAGACTTGAAGCAATGACGTGACGCTACGCTCGCTCGGTCAATTACTAGAACATTTAAACGTAGGCGAATTACACGTGACACCAAAACGTGCAGAACCAGCAAAACACATCTGGGAAATTATCGTAAAACCGTTAACTAGCCGTCACTCATAAAAACTCCACATAAAAATATGCGGCGTCATTAAAATAACCGTGAAACCCCATTAAAGCTGCGACTGAAATTCGCGTCACCTATCACACGACGTCATTTTAATCGCAGACAGGGTTTCCAATTAGCGCAGCTTTGCCCGTCACTCATTACTGCCATAAGCCCACGAAAATCCCCCAGTGTGACACAACAGTTAGGACCACGTTTCGTTCACGCGAATGCTTGATATTTTTTTAATCAAGGACCTAGCCAAAGGAAGGGAAAGTTTTTTGATGTAGATTCATTTGTCACAAACATGTCAAGCGTATGACACTTGCGAATGACGAATAGTGTGCATGTAGCCTAGCAAACGGCTTCGTGCCGCCATTTTATCATTTTGATTCTGATTTTAAAATCACAGACTTTGTTTTGACAGTGAAAAGAATTTGATGGTTCAAAATTGGAATCGAATATTCTGATCATTTACGCGTTATGAACGTAAATATACTAAAATTATAACGTAAAATACTGGCAACGTTTGCATGAAATTATTCTAGACATCAGTCGCAGGCTGCGCATAGAATTTAATGTTCAAAATGTAAAATCAAATTTTAACCTTTATTATACATTTAAAGCGCCGAGCGCACAAATGAACTGCCAGCTTTAGCACTTATTGGTCAAAATCAAATTGAAATAAAACTTGATTGGCGCGAATTAATTCAAATCCTATAATATCGTCGAGCTGTTAATTCACCGATTTTATTACAGCTCGCTTAATGACAGTCGGATAGTTTAAAGTTACATTGCTAAATTGCTTTTTGTGAGTCGACTTTTATTACATTACTAGCTGACCCGGCAAACATTGTTTTGCCATATAAATAATTTTTAAGTTCACTAAGGGGTATGAAAAATAGATGTTAGCCGATTCTCAGACCTACTCAATATGCTCACAAAATTTCATGAGAATCGGTCAAGCCGTTTCGGAGGAGTACGGGAACGAACATTGTGACACGAGAATTTTTAACCCACTTCAAAAAGAAGGAGGTTATCAATTCGTCGGAACCTTTTCCCCGATTACTCGAAGATGGCTGGATCGATTTGGATTATTTTTTTTTTGTTTGAAAGGGTATACTTTCCAGGTGGTCCCATGATCATCAAGTCAGGATCTGATGATGGGATCCTGGAGAAATAGAGAGAACTTTTCCAATTTTATGGGCACACTTGAAGTGATTTGGATAGTTTTTGGAAGAGTACTTTCTTGGAGTGGTCCCATTTCAATTTGGTGAAGATCTGATGAAGAACTTCTGAGATAGGCAACGGAACTCCTCAATAAATGATAACAAATGGACTGGGATTGCTGAAATCTCATGTCTGTTTGTTGTTCACACCAGTTCATAACATAACATCACGCCAGTACGCTGTGAAGGGGTAAGCACATGTGAACCACTAAAAAGTGAAAAATAAAAACTTTTTTACAAAAAAATACAACCGACTTCCAAAAACAACACTACAAAGTGAAAAATAACTTTAATTTCGGAAGTCGGTGGCAAAAACGAAAATACATTTAATCAGACACAGACTTCCGAAATTAAAGTTATTTTTCACTTTGTAGTGTTGTTTTTGGAAGTCGGTTGTATTTTTTTGTAAAAAAGTTTTTATATATATATAAGATACAGAAGCCAGCAGGTCAAGCCACCCGAAACTGTTAAATTTTCCCAATCAACATTGAACCTAATGCTTTAGCGATAAAGATGAAAATCTATTAAAGAAATTTGACAGATTGTAGTGACTTGATGTGCTGGTGTCATTCCATACTTATTTACCTTTACTATTTCGTACATCCTTAGAGCCAAACTATCGTAGGTAGAATAGTTCTAGGAAATTGTTATTTTACAGATAAAGAGACTTTATATCGCGGAAAATAAAAATCTCACAATCTATCTTTTTATATAAATAAAAAGAGAAGTCCTGACTGACTAACTGACTCATCAACGCCCAGCCCAAACCACAGACATCTAAATAATAAGTGCCTTATTATTTAGATTTCTGTGGCCCAAACCCTTGAACTTAGAAAGTTCACATTTTCATAGAGGTTCCTTTTTACCCGACTTCAAAAGGAGGAGGTTCTCAATGTATGTTCCCCGATTACTCGAAGGTGGCTGGACCGATTGAGATTTTTTCTGTTTTATTCGAGAGGGTTGTCCCATATAAGTCCCATCACAGTTGGTCCCATATAAAATTGATTAACTTTGCTTCGGTAGTTAGCTTCAATAATACGTATTTTTTCCCCACTTTTTATATGGATGATGTTCTAGTTTGTTTTGTAGGTAGTGAATCTGTGTGGGGTAGGTACACAACTAAAAAGTGAAAAATAAAAACTTTTTTACAAAAAAATACAACCGACTTTCAAAAACAACACTACAAAGTGAAAAATAACTTTAATTTCGGAAGTCGGTGGCAAAAAACGTAAATACATTTAACTAGACACCGACTTCCGAAATTAAAGTTATTTTTTACTTTGTAGTGTTGTTTTTGGAAGTCGAATGTATTTTTTTGTAAAAAAGTTTTATAATGTAAACAAGGAAAAGGAGGATATTTTCTGACATCCACGCGGGCGAAGCCGTAGGCAAAAGCTAGTTAGGCATAAATACGGTCTCATTTCGATCATCATCATCTGCCGCCTGCGGAGCAGTGGTGGCCCAGTGGTAACGGCCGCGACTTACGAGTTGTAGGTCGTAGGATCGAACCCAGACAGGCGCTTTACTTTGTGTAAATTTTTTCATTGCCACTGCTCTCAAAACGGTGTAGGAAACCATCGTGAGGAAACTGGTATATTCTAGTAAATAACATATTCATTTAATTATAAATACCCTGACCTGACACTGAATCAAACACGATGCACAATGGAAAAAAACGCACACACACACACACACACACCACACACATATTAGGTACACTTACACAAACATATCATACAACACCTAAAATTACCTCTCTAGTCTCCACTCTGGAATCCGTACCCCGAGCCCCAAGATACAGACTAAGGGTGGGTTGCACCATCTTACTTTAACTACGAGTATAACAAACACTAACAAACATCGCACCTTCAGTTCGATGTTTGTTATAGTTAAAGTAAGATGGTGCAACCCATGTTTGTTAAGTTCCTGTTACAAAAAAAGTGGGTTTTTCCATTTGACAATTTGTTAGCTGACGTCATAACTTTAACTGTACCCTCCTTACCTTACCAACTTATCTGTGAAATGGCGGAAATTGGAACTACGGCCGTCATGTTGAAATGTCTTCGATTGTGCCGACGCATGTCATTCGATTGTGTCGACGCATCGACGGTAGCGTCCTCTTTCAGTTCACAGATATGTTGGTAGGACTGTAACCTTAACCGTCCACGCTTCGCTGGTTAAAGTTATTGTTAAATATCTGTCACTTCTGTCAGACACGTCGAATGTCATGTCCATGCTAAAAATTTTAACTTTTACATTTGACATGATGGTGCAACATCAGGTAGTCATTCTATGGTCATTTTAACTTTGACGGAAACTATAACCTAGTCCAGGGATGCACAGACCGCGGCCCCCCAGCATTATGCCAGTGGCCCGCCAGCAAAAATGTTCCGTCGTACATTTGAAGGAAACATATTGCTGAGGTTTTACAAAGAGTTGCGCACGAATGCCCTGAAATGCGCCAGCTTATTTGGTTCTACTTATATAGGGTGACTGGTAATTAGTGACACATGATTATATTCATAATAACTAACAACTTTTACTATGGGACCAAACCTGAAATCGCGAAAAAAAATCAGCTGTCCCAAACATTCATGTTCGCATACCTCGTCAAAATGTAGGGAGTAGCTAATTTTTTTTCGCAATTTCAGGTTTGGTCCAATAGTAAAAGTTGTTTGTTATCATGAGTACAATCATGTGTTTAAGTATCGGTCACTAATTACCAGTCACCCTATTTAATATGTGAACAAACTTTTCCGGTATTGAATAATAATATAATAGGTCTTTACCTATGAAATTGCCGTTTTGTATGAAAAAATTTAAATGAATTTTTTTCATGCATTTTTTATTTGTATTAATCGAAGTAATCACCCATGCAAACAATGCATCTTTGCCAACGTAGTGGCAGTTTATTGATGCCCTTCTTAAAGAAATCAGCTGGACGGGAGGCAACAAATTCTTCAAAGGCATTTTGTACTGCCTCTCGGGTATTGAATTTTTTTCCCGCCAAGAAGTTATCCAAATTCTGGAAAAAGTAGTAGTCTGTAGGCGCAAGGTCTGGTGAGTAGGGCGGATAACGGAGAGCGATTGACCAATGCTGGTTGGAGATGTGCCAGCTTCTCCTTCATTGTGTTCAGTTCTTCACAGTACACATCTGAAGTAATGCTCACCCCGTTTGGTAAGAAGCTGTGATGAATCACACCGGCGCTAGACCACCAAACAGTGACCATCACTTTTCTAGGGGTAAGTTTTCGTTTAGGGCATTGTTTAGGTGCTGAATCAGGATCCAACCAACTTGCTGAGCGCTTGCGGTTATCAAACAGAATCCATTTTTCATCGCAGGTAACAATGCGGTTCAAAATTCCTTCATTTGTGTGTCTGTTGAGCAGTGCTAGGCACGTCTCGACGCGTACTTCGCGCTGGCGATCATTGAGTTCGTGGGGCACCCATTTGTCAAGCTTTTTTACCTTGCCAATTTGACGCAAATGGACCAATATTGTTTTGACGCTAACGTCGAAAGCTGCTGCTAATTCAGCCGTAGATTGTGTATCATCAGCTTCCACAATCGCCTTTAATTCGTCATTGTCGACCAAAGTCTTCGGACGACCGCGAGGTTCATTTTTCAGGTCGAAATTTCCAGAACGGAAGCGAGCAAACCAATAACAAGTGGTGCGTTGGTTTGTAGTGTTAGCTCCGTAAACGTCGTTGATGTTGCGTGCCGCTTGTGCCGCGTTGCTGCCACGACGGTACTCATATTCCATAATTACTCGAATTTTTAACGTATCCATGATGACGAAAAAGATTGAAATGCGATGAAAATGTAACACTAATCAATAAACAAATGACTACTTTTGGAAAAAGAAATCCATGTTTTTAAAATAAAATTAATTTGAAATTAGAATTCTTAGCCAAACAAAAATTATTTTGATTTGAAATTGCCAGTACTGCAGAACGGCAATTTCATAGGTAAAGACCTAATAACAATAAATCGAAACCGCCTTGCAAATGAAAGTTTGGAAGCAATTTTACGTGTACAAGTCAATTTGAGCCAAATGTTAAAAAGATTGTAAGCCCAATGCAGTGCAAACTAGTAAATTATTATTTAAATAAAATTTTTGGTTATTTTTATGTTTTTAATTTGTGCTGGTGGCCCGCCATTAGTTCATCATTTCCCAAGTGGCCCATGGTCTCATTAAGTCTGTGCATCCCTGACCTAGTCCTTGGTACAACCCACCCTAAGCCCCCGTTCCCGAGGGCGTAATAAAATCGCGGCGGGATTTTATCGCGCACTGGATTTTCAACTCTCGTTGTTGAGCCGAGCGTTAAGACTCCAACTTAACAATAACAGAGTACATTCTAGCGCGTCGAAAAAACACACTGTTGTATTTTGCACTCTCGGCGCCAAGCAGAGCGTTGAAAATCCAGTGCGCGAAAAAAAATCGCCGCGATATTTTTACGTCCGTGCGAACATCGACTAACTGTCTAGTTTGAGGCTCACTAGCAAATTTTATTTTGTAACCTAGTTATAGGTAATATTTTAAGCTACTCATGGCGTTTCAACTTTGTGTTAACCAGTAAACCTGCTTACTGTATTGCCTGGACAATAAACTATTTTCTAAATAGAAAAATCAAAACCTAACTATTTAATTTACATCTAATACATGTAAGGATCTACCTACTATCACTGCCTACTACCAACCGCGAGGCATGAAGCATCTCATTAGACGAGCCCGATACGTGACCCGGCTGTCGTATGTACCTATGTATATTGTATATAATAAACATGTAGGTACGTAACAACATCGTATACGAGTATACAGCTGTCGTGTGCAGTTGTCAGCTATTCGGAGAACATGTATTGTTGTGTAGTTGAAGATATTTTGTTGCATCTTGTAAAGTAGAAGGCGATTTAAGGTGGTACTATTGACTATTTTCTATTTTATTATGTACCTGGTACTTGTTGAAAGGCCTATATTGTCCTCCCATAACCTGTTAACACTGTTATGTGAAAATATTGTAAAAGCCAATTATTTTTAAAAGAGTAACCGTAGAGTTTCTTGCCGGCTCTTCTCCATAGGAAACGACTGATTGGAATCGTGGACCTAGCTTCTGACGTTTCTGTGCCATGTAAAATAAAATAAAATAAAATATGAAAAAAAATATATGTATTTTTCTGTTCCTTTCTGTTTGTCTGTTTATTTGTGTGTACATAAATGGTTAAATAAATAAATAAATATAAAATAAAATGAAAATAAAAAAAAAATATATTTAAAAAGAATTATAATAATATATATAATAATATTTTCATAAATATTCATATGTGAAATAAAATATTTTAAATTTTCAATAATTAGGTACTTACTACATTTTAATTTTATTTGGAGTAAGTTTAAGCAATCGCCATTTTAAATCAGCTTGACGAATACTGGCGTTCCTCGAGGCTATGAAAAAATTTAATTTCCATTATGAAATTTCTCAGTATCAGATCAGAGTCTGGATTTGTGTAATAAGCGCCCTCTATAGTACAATTAGACTTGAACATAACTGGCGACATGTGGGCTATTCTTTACCAGTCTTAGTCTTCGCTACCAACCATCTTTATACAATCTACAATAGCTCTTGACAATGTAATGAGGATACTATCGAAGAAACGAACATCTACAGATACACCGTAAATACTATTCTTGTTTGCAACGTTCGGCCGCTACAGTAACGCTTGCTAACAGATGTGTTCACCGTGTGCACAGGATTTAGTTTTCAAATTGGTCAGATGTAAGTTTCCTCGATAGTACCTACTTATGTAAAATTAAGAAACAGAAGCATAAATTGTAATACGATCAAAAAATTCTAAACACTACCGGATATTCAACCACAATCAATCTGCCTAGCCTTTTCCCAACTATGTTGGGGTCGGCGTCCAGTCTAACCGGATGCAGCTGAATACCAGTATTTTACATGGAGCGACTGCCTATCTGACCTCCACAACCCAGTAACTGGGTAATACTGGTTGTCAGATTTTCGGGCATCTGACGACCCGTATCGACTGTCATAGATCCACGAGTGACAGCCGGGACCAACGGCAAGGCACGGAGAACTCTCGGTATGTAAAGATGGTCACCCATCTACGGACTAACCCCGGCAAGCGTAGCTTAACCTGACGGATCGAAACGTGTGGCTGTTATTACTTAGCCACGAGCTTTTCCACCGCATATTCAACCACAAAAGTATTTAAATCACCTACCTATCAGGAAAACTAAATTTTATAATATAATTACCCAGCCACACAAAACTACATAGTAATGTTACAACTTGGTACAATGTACCCGAAATTTCGGCTAACATAGTCCAACATTGTCGCTTAGTGCAAACGCGGCCTTTTAACCCATAATTGCGCACAGAATTAGCTGCGCGCGGTATAATAATGCGCAGGTGTAATAATACGCGCGTGTAATTGTGCGCACATGTTGATAATATTGCGTAGCACTGTAAACACGTTCTTCATTTACTTGTTCATGTGTATGCAAGGTATTTCGACTGGGATAATGTGGTGATATATTTTGGTAAGTGTTAGTAGTAGGAGAGAAAAACGAAGTTTTATTGGATTAGGTACAATTTTCAGCAAAAAAACTGTATGCAAATTGTCCTAGTACTGATTTTTTTGTTTACACAAGTTGACAGGTATATTTTTTATGTATGACTACCTACGCATAACTTTTTACAGAGTAGTCCAAATTGAAAGATTCTTATTTTATTCTAGAAAAATACCTCGAAGTTGGTCCCATGTCAAATTTATTAACTTTGTCTTGGTAGTTTTTGAGTTAGCATCAATAATACGTATTTTACCCATTTATTCTATGTGGATGACGTTCTAATTTATTTTGCAGGTACCACAACTAAAGAGAGAAAATAAAAACTTTTTACAAAACAAAAAAAAAACAACCGTCTTCCAAAAAAAGTAACAAAGTGAAAAATAACCTTAATTCCAGAATTCGCTGGCAAAAAACGAAAATACAAATTAAAGTTATTTTTCACTTCGTAGTGTTTTTTTTTTGGAAGTCGGTTGCTTTTTTCTTTTATAAAAAAGTTTTTTTCAAGTCCAACTTAACATTTTCACCGTTTCATTTCCTGTTTTGTATTTGTGCCTAATAAATGTAGAATACATGATAAACACATATTTGCATGTTATAAAAAGGTAGTCCGAAAATAATTAATTTTAATTCCACGTTATGCAACCAAGCTCGCCTCTGCAGCGAGAGGGTTACTGACCCGGCTATTACGTATACTGCGAGTACCGTAAAGCTTGCTACGAGTCAGAGCTACTTCTCGGGCTATTTCTTATTATTTACATTGTCATGGATACCAATAAATTGTTCTAGTTCCTCGTATTTTTAACCGACGATAAAAAAGGAGCAGGTTCTAAATTCGACAAGTATATAGGGTGACTGGTAATTAGTGACCCATACTTAAACACATGATTGTACTCATGATAACAAACAACTTTTAAAGGGACCAAATCTGAAAACGCGAAAAAAAAACAGCTGTTCCCTACATTTTGACGATTTGTGTTCGCATATCTCGTCAAAATATAATATTATTTTTATATTTTGATGAGATATGCGAACAATAATAATAAAACGTTTATTTCAGAAAACAATCCATAAAGGACAATAGTAATAAAAATAAAATTAATAAAAATAGCCAGCATACAAATATAAAAATTAACAAAATAAAATGATTTAAATTATCAAATACAATATAAATGAAAAATACAGAACTACTTTAAAGATTAAAACTATAAATTCAATTTCAAAATGTAAAATCCCATGTAAAGTCCCATGATAAAAGTTGTTTAATATCATGAGTACAATTATGTGTTTAAGTATCGGTCACTAATTGATTACCAGTCAATCTATATACAATATTTTTTTTTAATGTATGACCACGCATAGCTTTTTACAGAGTCGTGCGATTTGAAAATTTTTGTTTTATTCGAGAGAGTATACCTCAAAGTTGGTTCCATATGAAATTAACTTTGTTTGGGTAGTTTTTGAGTTAGCTTCAATAATTATTTTTCCTCACTTTATATGTGGATGATGTTCTAGTTTCTTTTGCAGTTAGTGGTATTAAAATTTGTGTGGGGAGGTTTTAGGTTTAAAAGTGAAAATATTTTTTTTTTTTTACAAAAATATACAACCAACTTCCAAAAACAACACTACAAAGTGAATAAAACATTAATTTCGGAAGTCGACGGTAAAAAACGAAAATACATCTAACTATACACCGACTTCCGAAATTAAAGTTATTTTTCACTATGTAGTGTTTTTGGAAGTCGGTTGTATTTTTTTGTAAAAAAGTTTTTTTCAGTAATTTAGTAAAGCTTGTATTTTGGATGGGAATCTTGTAATTTTTCTACTAGCCTATGCTACCCTATTGTGTTCTTCGAACTAAAATGATGTTTCTTCTTTATTGAAGCCACTGCCTATCTGACCTCCATAACCCAGATACTGGGTAACACGATATCCCTTGACAAGACTGGATTATCCACTCAATGGCAAAATTCTGATCATGGCAATGATTATTTTTATTCGTTTTCATGAGTTTGTGTGGAGTATTATGATTGAAAGCTTTTAGTATTTATGAATATACTATAGGATTTAAACATTTGCCAGACAACTAAAATACGTATTATATAATAAGTCTCTTTATTCTGAACTAGCTTATGCCCGCGGCTTCGCCCGCGTGGATGTCGGAAGATATCCCACGAGTACGTACTAACGAGATTTAAAGTACCATATGTGTTAATACAGGTTATAGATTATCTGTGTGCTTTTTATTCAGTTTATGTTCAGCCGTTTTTGCGCCAAACTCGAACATACATCCATACAAACGGACAAAAATTCTTCTTTACTATTTTATTATATTATTATGTACAGTAAGCGTCATTAATATCGGGACGAACAGACTTATCAAAATGTTCTAAACAACTATGAAAATGAAATATTAACTCAATGATACAAGGAATGTATTAGAATGAAGACAGTACAAGACAACTGAAATTCTGACAAGAACTTTATCCGATTGAGATAAAGTTTAATTTTCTTAGTTGTTGAAAATCATTTTCAACAACTAAGTAAATTCGTGTACTGTCTTCATTCTAAAACATTAATTGTGTAATTGAGTTAATATTTCATTTTCATAGTTGTTTAGAACATTTTGATTAGTCTGTTCGTCCTGATATTTTTGACGCTGACAGTACCTATAGATTGATTTATCTGTGGTACGTTATATTAAGCATTCTTCTTGGCACGGGCCTCCTCTAGTTATTTCCATTGAATTCTATCACGGGCCACTCTCCTCCAGGAGGACAGTTACTTGCTATGTACCTACATAATGCGAAAAGTAAAAATATTATTGCCACAACCAACTTCCTTATGAAAGCATTATACATAGAACCAGTTTCCCTTATCCTCCCTTTAAACTCCTCGCACAAAATTTGATGTGCATTACGAAAAACATATTCCCCCTTTTAACAGCATCTTCCCCCACTACTTTATTTTTATAATCCGCATTAATTCACAAAATTTAAGCGAAAACACTTTTTTCACTCTCAAGGTAAGTGGGTAGGCATAGTCTGTGGTACAGTCAGAAGCAATTGAAAATGAAAAGTGAGTGTGTGTGCAAAAAAGTACTCGTAAATAAGTATATCGTGCATGGGATCTGGACAACAATAAAACCCACTTTGTCGATTGTGGCTTCAAAACATAGCCAATCAATCTGCCTAGCATTTTCCCAACTATGTTAATGTCGGCTTCCAGTCTAACCGGATGCTGCTGTATACCGGTATTTTACATGGAATTACTGCCTATTTGACCTCCACAACCCAGTAACTGGGTAATATATTACCCCTTGGTAAGACAGGTTGTCAGACTTTAAAGCTTCTGAGGACATGTAACGACGGTTAAAGATCCACGAATGACAGTCGAGACCAACGGCTTAACGTGGCACGGAGTAGTCTTGAATTATGTAAAGATGGTCACCCATCTACGGACCAACCCCGGAAAGCGTAGCTTAACCTGATGGATCGACTCGTGCGGCTGTTATTACTTAGCCACGAGAGTAAACATAGCCGAAACCAATAAAACTTTTTTCAGGATCTTGGATGCCACTGATTTACGTTTATGGAACACTAATTAAATCTGGTCCAGCCATAGTCAATAGCCAATCTTCACCTGTCTAATGTCGCCGCCAATTTTCTAAATGAGACAAGACCGTAAAGGCCTCGTCATCATAGAATAATTCTTATTTTTTCTATGCCTTTACCTTGCAAGGATTTTATCTTGGCTCGGAAAGAAAACACGTTAAGCCGTTGGTCTCGGCTGTCATGTCGACGAAAACCCGAAAGTCTGACAGCCAGTAACTAAGAGGGGAGAACTACCCAGTAACTGGTTTGTGGACGTCAGATAGGCAGTCGCTCCATGTAAAAAACTGGTATTCAGCTGCATCCGGTTAGACTGGAAGCCGACTCCAACATATTTAGGAAAAGGCTAGACAGATGATGAGAGCCTTGCAAGAATTTTTCAATTACTATAGATATGCGATACCTGCAAATACCGTAACTGTATTGTATTTAAAAATTGTCAAGAAATTAAATTGGCACACAAAAAAAAATAATTGCCTCCTTACACAAATCTGCGCTGTTGACTGTACTCTGCAAATTTCGTCCAACTTTTCACTTACAAAGTTTACTTATTGTAACGATACAACGTTCCCCTTTATTTAATACAGTTTCTTTCACTGTTTGTCTAATAAAAACTTATGTAATTTTATTAGCATAATATTTGCTTGGAGTTGCGCGTTCGGCGCATTTACCGAATGTCTCGGCGTTTAGTTTGCATAACGTTGTTTAACGTGTGTTGTGTGTTTAAAACCAGGTCTCCTGCGCGTCTTTTTGTGAAACATTACACCAAAACATCGAAACAAAGAGGTGTGGCTTAAATTTACACTCGAGAGCAATGAATTAGTGTCACATAAAGTTACCCACCTGAAAGTCTCTAAAACTAAAATGCTAGCTTAATTAAATAAATTGTGTTTATTAGACAATTAAATGTTCTAAATGTTACCTCAAGATACGAACTATGATTATATTTCCAATCCCATATACTTATCTCTTAAAAAGGGTACACAAACAATTTAAAATATTATTAAAATTTTAAATTTTCTTTTTCGATTTTTCAAAAACTCGCTGAACCGCATATTTCTTTATTTCCTACTAAAAGCATAAATTTGAATTTTCATATCCCTAACTTAAGAAATGCTGTGTTTCCCATACAAACTTTCATCCCCTATATCACCCGCTGTAGGATTATTTTTGAGAAAAAAAAGTACACAATTTATTTCATTAAGTTAGCATTCTTAGTTTCCGACACTTTCAGGTATCTTTATGTGACTCTAATTCATTGATCTCGAGTGTATTTGAATACGTAGGACACAGTTGCCTAAGAAAACAAATGTGTAAGGTTTTTGTGACATGTTTCACAAAAAGACGCGCAGGAGACACTGCTTAATAATTGTGTGTGTAGCTATTTTTGAAGGTGGATGTGTCATTTGTAGGAATTTATTGGTATTTAGTAGTAATGCCACTACTTTCTCTTCGATTTATTTCAGTCGGAAAAATATCTTGAATGGTTTTAAACGTTTTTATTTCACTGAAAATCTTATACACATAACACTAGGAATCCTCGAAAATAGAGCGTATGTTAAGCGTACTCTTAAATGGTAAGAATAAGATACGATCCTTACATACTCCTTTTGGCTCGTTAAGGTTCATACATCTGGTCATACACGCACGCCGGTAGCGAGTACTACGCACCTGACCTTTCTAAAGAACATCACCAATAAAGTCACTGTGTATTCCTAGGACGTCCCCTCGCGGCTTTTCCACTCACATCTGCATTTGACCGGGAAGTAGGTATGTAATAAATGCAGTCGCATTTAACACACAAAATACCCATCCCAATAAACACCACACTCCTACAGTTCTAGAATTAATTCGAAACCGCAAAAATTAACATTCACAGGTACACACACCCCTTCACAAACACATACAGACACACCCTGCCCAGAGTAGCGAGAGGACGGCCACAATGCACCCACAAACGCTCGGCCTGCTAAAACTCCTGTCGCACTAAAAGGGTGACTGTTGTACAGCGCATGCTGACTTATGGTGCAAGTTATGGGAGTTAGTGCAGTACGAATTGTTTGGAAGTTTTAGCGGTGTTTAGGAGTTTGGATGGCCGAATGCGGTTTGTTTTCTTTACGTTTTCAGTGTTTTTTAGGGTTCCGTATATCAAAAGGAAAAAACGGAACCCTAATATGATCACTCGTGTGTCTGTCTCTCTGTCTGTCCGTCTGTCACAGCCAATATGCTCCGAATCTAATAGACCGATTAAGTTGAAATTTGGTACACATATAATCTTCTGTGACCCAAACACGGACAGGTAAAAAAGTTTTGCAAACTATACCATGTGACATATCAAATGAAAGGGCTTCTATGAGGGTCTCAAATATATATTTTTTTTAATTTTAAAAGAAATGGCTTTACAGTTATTTAAGAAAATACACGAAAATTGGCCAGTCTCCCACCCTTATCTCTGAAACCACTGAGACAAAATTTAAAAAAAAAATATAGAAAATAGTTCTTTACCTGTAGAATACAGGGAAACCTATAAGAAGTCTGTAGTCTTAAAATAACATGCTAAATCTCTAATATTTTGAGTACAAACTTACATTTACAGTTGGAATGTAGGTATGGGAGAACTAGATTTTCAACTACAATGTTAAGTTTGTGGGATAAATTCATCCCAACTACGGAACCCTTCATTGGGCGTGGTCCGACACGCACTTGGCCGGTTTTTCTTCCATACTTCTCTTTAGTCGTCTTCTTGGAAGTCATTCCCTATCATCTTTCACACAGTTCATCCATCATTTCTTTACTACTCTCTTCTCTCTTTTCTTTCTTACTCTTATAGCACATCCACATTCATACATTAAAACTTTCCCGACGACATTTTACAAAGAGATAATGATCTTCTAATAGTTTATAACAAAGCAACATTCTGGTAGGTCATAACTCAAACTCAAAGCATTTATTTCAATTAAACCACAAGCACTTTTGAATTGTCGAGGGGTCGGTCAGTCAGAAAGATGAAGCTAGGCGCCCATTCCAAAGCATAGTAGGTACCTATGGAGAAGAACGGGCAAGAAACTCCACGGACACTCTTTTAAATCAAGATATGGTTACAAAATAATGGTTACATCATTCAAGTTGAAATTTTACATGTGAGAACGATGCAGAACGTTAAAGAACGATGCAGAACGTTAATATATTATAGCATACTGTAGCAGTTCGTGACACCGCAGTTGAAAACGGGCAACTAGCCAATATATTGAAAAGTCCATACGTTTCGTTTTCCATAATTCCCCACTTGAATATAGGAACTTGAATGAACTTGGTAACAGATAATAAATCCATTATTTATCAGCAAACGTTGTTAGAAAAAGATTTGTAGAAAGACCTTATATCATTATCTGCGTAGCCTTTTCTCATCTATGTTGGGGTCAGCTTCCAGGCTCACGGCGTGCATTAAGTTCTGGTGCGTCGGTAATGGGGAGTATTCCCCAGAGGAGGGTCCGGTGACGGACAGCCGCGGCGGGTTTGCGGATGAGTGCTAACGCGTGCCCGTGTTCCCGACATAAGCGGCAGAGGAGGACACCATGGAGTTTTAGTGGGTTGGAGTCCCACATAACTGCACTACTTCCCCGTGGTAGTGCAGAATGCACGAGTATTTCTACACGCAAATAAAAAAAAAGTGTAACCAGATGCAGCTTAATACCAATTTTTGACTTATAGTGACTGTCTATCATAACTCCATAACCCAGTTACTGGGTAACACCTTACCCCTTGGTAAGTCTGTTTGAAAGGCAGAAAGACCTTACATTTAATAATGCATGTTTAGAAAATAGTGTGGTTACTTGGTTAATGGGTCAATTTATTTTGATAAGAGTGATCTTCTGTGTGATCACTAACTACTACACCAAAACCACAACCATTCTAAAAATAAATCATCAACTTTCAACTCTAAAACATACGCTCACCCCAGATACCACACCGGCTGATATAGGTCACATGCTCACTAAATGAGCACCGCCTAATGAACGCGGATCTTAGAGTGGGCTATACAGGATGTTCCCTCTGCTATACAGGATGTGCGCATAATTTGATTGAGTTACAACTTTGCCCAAGTTTGATGAAACTCGATTAATAATTTCGTAGCAACATTGTGTTGGTCTAACCGGGTAAAGTGTTGGACTAGACAGAGGGAAAACTTGGGACTTGAAACTCCTTGAACAGACGTAGTAGGGATTAAGTTTTTGAGTATTTTCTGTAAGGTTTACCATTGACTCTGTAATCTTTTAGTAGGTATAACCTTCTCTGTGAACAAACTTAAAGTAATTTTGTACAGTTACGACTCAATAATAATGTGGATGCAACCCACTGTAGATATTGACACCCTACGTCCACTGGGGAAGAAAACCGTCAAATTAGTTCCACGTAGATGGCGCTAAGTGTTTGTTACAAACGAACTGTCAAACTAAATAGAAATTCAACAATATTTTGTGTTTTTGTGACTTTAATCAATATAGTATGTTGTTGTGTAGCCTTCAGATGCAATCAAATAGGTGGTGACCAATTCCCAAGTAATTTTCACATGAAGAGAAAGTGTAAAAATGTATTGAAATTAATAAACTTCAAATCAAGTGATTTTACGAGGCTACGTGAGAAACTTTTCAAAGAAACAGACCACGAGACCACTTCTACAACGACAGGTTGGTACGATATCAATTAATAATTAATAATGATGTTTTTCTATTATTAATAAAAAAAAACTTTTTTACAAAAAAAATACAACCGACTTCCAAAAACAACACTACAAAGTGAAAAATAACTTTGATTTCGGAAGTCGGTGTCTAGTTAAATGTATTTTCGTTTTTTGCCACCGACTTCCGAAATTAAAGTTATTTTTCACTTTGTAGTGTTGTTTTTGGAAGTCGGTTGTATTTTTTTGTAAAAAAGTTTTTTTTTTTCACTTTTTAGTTGTCTACCTACCCCGCACAAATTCTAATACCACTATCTGCAAAACAAACTAAAACATCATCCATATAAAAGTGGGGAAAAAATACGTATTATTGAAGCTAACTCAAAAACTACAGAAGCAAAGTTAATCAATTTTATATGGGACCAACTGTGATATATACCCTCTCGATTAGAAAATCAAAAAAAAAAATCCAAATCGGTCCAGCCATCTTCGAGTAATCGGGGAAGTTTCCAACGAATTGAGAACCTCCTCCTTTTTGAATTCGGTTAAAAAAAGCTTCCAACCTGTGAATAATAAAAATGGTTAACCATGTACCTTTTTAACAAGTAACTTTACATCTTGTGTTTCATTTAGTATCATTAAAAAGCAAAAAAATAATGAGTTAAGGTTATTTTAATAACTTATAAAACCAAAATACTGTCCAGAATACGGCTAAAAGTCAATAAAATGTTAAATGTAATGTACCTTACAACAAGCTCGGCTTTCTTTCCTTGTTGCGATGCTCCTCTTTATCAAATCCTCCATCAACTAAGCGATATGCCAAGTTAGTAGAATACATTGTGAAGCAACACAAATTGACGAAAAATAACACGCAAATACTTAAAAAATCGTCCACACAATGCATACGTTTTTATCATAAACTTTGACAGGTAACAAACATTCAGCGCCATCTTGCAGCGAGCTTCCAGGAAACACCCCATTTGCCGCGCACCACACCCGACCCACTTACTACCATTTCCTACATACTACTGTCAAAGAATAACAGTTGTGCATTAGAGCATAAATATGGACGATTTAAGTTGATTAGTCAAGTTGCATAAAAACGAATTATCCCGATTTTTTTTACAAAATAACCGGTACTTTACTGATGATAATGTTCAATAGATACATTTAAATATTACAGTTTGCGCCATACAGGTTGAAAAATGAGTTGGTTTATATTGAAGAGACAAGGCTGGGTTGCACCGTGACAGTAGTTGAAGTAAAGGTTTATGTCGACAATAACTGTAACGCTGACTTTAAACGGTTACTGCGAAATGTGTTGCACTGGCTATTCATCAGCTTAGTTAAAGTTATCTGGTAGGTATGCGTCTCATATAAGTGACAGATATTTAACGTAACATTAACCTGCGAAGCGTGGGCGGTTAAGAATAGAATAGAATAGAATAGAATACTCTTTATTATGCACACCATTTAAATTACTGGTTACAATTTTACAATGTTGAAATCAGGTTAAGGTTACAGTTAAAGTAGACGTCAACTAACAAATTATGGAATGGAGCAACACATTTTTTGTCTAACAGGTACTTAACTGAAGGTGCGATATTTGTCATTGTTAAAGTAAGATGGTGCAACCCGCCCTTAATATTCAACTTATTTTCAGTGACGTCAACGCCTGAGAGACTTCGGTATGACAAAGTTTACCAGGTGCGGTGTTTACATTGCTCAAAATAAATTGAGTTAATTTCCTCGTCGTGTCCAACATTGCCCATTCTGTGAACAAGACAGAATCGTCTACAACAAATGTTTTCCTTTAATAAGCAAATATTATTCCGAAATTTACGAAAACACCTCCAAGGTAATTCGAGAAAATTCCCGGAAAATATAAGGGAACAAGGTTGCAAGTTGAGCAACAATATCTCAATTCCGGGAAGTGGCTTCACCCAGCTCGTTAACAAAGAAAATACATAAATTAATATGAATTTGTTATACGTACCTGGGCTGCTTACAATAACTTGAAACGAACTTGATTAATGTACAAGCTGTTAACTGTATTTTCAGAAATTATTATTTTATTTGACCTTTTGCCTACTTTACGGAATAAATCACTTTCTGATACTAGTACCTATCCTACTTTGACTGGCCATTCCCTTAAGATGCAGATATATGCCAACGGCATTGAGTGGTTAGCTTGCATGTTCTGTGCTGAACAGGATTTGCCCATGATGGAGTGCTGTCCCAAATTAGGCGCATTATTAATTTATTATACATAAAACAAAAGGTATTATATTAAAACACGTATACTAAAACTTTTACAAAAAAAATACAACCGACTTCCAAAAACAACACTACCAAGTGAAAAATAACTTTAATTTCGGAAGTCGGTGTCTGATTAAATGTATTTTCGTTTTTGCCACCGACTTCCGAAATTAAAGATATTTTTCACTTGGTAGTGTTGTTTTTGGAAGTCGGTTGTATTTTTTTGTAAAAGTTTTTATTTTTCACTTTTTAGTGGTTCACATGTGCTTACCCCTTCACAGCGTACTGGCGTGATGTTATGTTATGAACTGGTGTGAACAACAAACAGACATGAGATTTCAGCAATCCCAGTCCATTTGCTATCATTTATTGAGGAGTTCCGTTGCCTATCTCAGAAGTTCTTCATCAGGTCTTCACCAAATTGAAATTGGACCACTCCAAGAAAGTACTCTTCCAAAAACTATCCAAATCGCTTCAAGT
The DNA here is from genome assembly GCA_946251885.1 of Cosmia pyralina. Taxonomy (NCBI): domain Eukaryota; kingdom Metazoa; phylum Arthropoda; class Insecta; order Lepidoptera; family Noctuidae; genus Cosmia; species Cosmia pyralina. The sequence goes on from OX276360.1 coordinate 22,031,092, forward strand.
GTGCCTATAAAATTGGAAGAGTTTTCTCTATTTCCCCAGGATCCCATCATCAGATCCTGACTTGATGATCATGGGACCACCTGGGAAGTATACCCTTTCAAACAAAAAAAAAATATCCAAATCGGTCCAGCCATTTTCGAGTAATCGAGGAACGACGAATTGATAACCTCCTCCTTTTTGAAGTCGGTTAAAAAGATAAATAATTAAATTATCTTTAAAATGGTGAAGGTTTCTTAAAAATACGCTTGATAGTTTTTACGTGATTCTCAGTTTTTTATCCGCATTAGACGTAACTTTACAAATTAATTACTGCCCTTATCCCATATTACTTGGGGTCGGCGCAACACGTTTTCTTCTTCCATTCTCCCCTGTCAACCGTCACGCTATCATTCACTCCCTTCTCTTTCATATCATTCCTCACACAATCCATCCATCTTTTCTTTGGCCTTCCTCTGCCCCTCCATCCATCAACATGTATATTCATCACTCTTTTAGTCACAAATTAATTACACTATGTAATATAAACTTAATCTAAAATACTCACCTAATAAGTTATTAAAAAAATGCTCTAATTTAACATATATTTTTTCCAAATCATTAACATTACTCCTATAAACGTGATCTTCAGTTTAAAATCATTAAAAGTCGGGTAATTGTCGCCTTATCGCCGTTTTTAAGCAGTGCGCAAAATGAGCAACTTTTACTATGGGACCTTTTACATTTTGACGAGTGTCGTACATATTCTTTTAATTCATCCTAACTCTATGCTACAACCTATAACCACCAGCCGCCACACTAATCTCATCACATAAAATTTAAATCCCCACCTCATTTACCTGTTTACTATCAAAATATCGCCACTATCAAGTACCAATAACATTTTATGGACTCTAAAAACCGTTTAATATGTCGTTCACGTTTGGTTACTGGGAGCAACTCATCCGGTTCTGGATCCGAGCCAAACTCATCCGCACTCTGAGGACTGCTTAGTATGGTCTATATATCATGGGAAGGGAATTGTGAGGGCGAAATATTATAGGAATTATTATTATTGTGAAGTTTAAAGTTTGATATGTGGAGTCTGTAAGAATATATTGTTGGGCAGATGTAAGCATCTTCAACAGGGTCTGATTGAGTCGAAATTTTGTACGCTGTTACTTCAATTTGGCTGTAATTTGATTTGTATTTTTATGTAATTTTGGTTTCGTGTTATTTTTATTATGAATTTGCTTTTATGACATTTCAATTTATAATTTGATTTTGTATTGCATTATTTTGACTGTGCTTTTAAATCTATTTTTGTTTTTAAATTTGATTCTGTTGTTAATTTTGATTTTGTATTTAATTTTATTTTGTATTTAATTTTGATTTAGTATTAATTTTGATTTTGTATTTAATTTTGATTTAGTATTAATTTTGATTTTGTATTTAATTTAGATTTTTAATTTGTTACTGATTTAAATTTTGATTTAAACCTTCATATAACTGGTAACATCTATTACTCTATGGGGCATGCGGTGCTAACCTATAAGAGATTATTATACTAACCCTTGATATAAGAATGTTTATTTTAGCATGTAACAGTATAAGCAATTGTTGGTTGGCCAGAAACAAATAAATAAATAAATTATATTAGAATAACATATAGTACCCTTAAAATGCTACAGCATTACCTGCACGGAATTTGCAGGATACCCAACTTCCTCATCAACTTACAGCAGAGGTATCGTGTTTGAGCTCATTGGAATGGTCTCAATGAATAGGTTATAGATAGATGGCAATCAGGGTCTGATGATGGAGTAGCAAAAAGAAATGAGGGTAAATATGTGTCGGGGGTTTTTTTAACTTTCCAACTTCCAACACCAACACAGCAATGCCTATGGAAATAAGTACAGTAGCAACAACTCGGACGAGTTTCAAATGATTTCTTTCACAATGTTTTTGTTTTTAACAGATGTCATACTTTACCCAACCTGTCATCAAAAACACGTTCCAGAATTTCAGATAACAGTCCTAATCCGAACAATTGTAAACTCGGAAAGATATCCCCTTTTACTGTAACATCAACAAGCAAAATAACTCAAACATGTCGTAATAAATTCCGTATGTCGCTTTCAAACTTTGAATTACTTCTCTATTGAAAATCACCAGAGATCGGGACTTCGCAATTCGTCCGATTCAGCGGAGAACTTAGTCTGCGTACACGTGAACAGTTTTCTTTAGTAGTCAACTTTGGACATATGCGAGTATATGGCAGATTGTAGGAAGATTTACTGGCTTGAAGTTTATAGTAATGATATATGTGTGTTTTAATCGGGTACAGTTTCTTTTAGTATACAGGATGTACCAGAAAAGTATGGTCAAATTTAAGGGTGTGGTACAGACAATCAAACTGAACAACTTTCTCCATGGAAACAACATCGAAATCGCGAAAAAATAATTAGCCATCACATACATTTGTGTCGATTAGATATTGAAGTTTTCTATTTGACAGTTGATAAGTAGGTATAAATTGGTGCATTACTGCTTGCCTACCCCTCCCCCTCTCCCTCCCCTCCATAATAGTATCAAAATCTATACATAATACAGTCGTCCGACGAAAGCCCGAACTGCTTACGTAGTTCGGCAAACTTCGGAAGCAGTTCGGGCTTCGTCGGACGACTTTATGATGTATATATGTGATAGTACCCTGCTACCTAAGTAGGTAAACTCAGGTATTTTGATTTGTTTAACAAATTGCCTATTAACATAGATTATCTTCAAATCATAACTGTCATTTATTGACAGTTGAATGAAATGGCTCTAGCACGGAAAATTGACGGTAGGTATCAATTTGCTTAGCAATTAATTTCCCCTCACTATATACAAGATATAATTGCAATAACTAAAATGTCTTAAGGGGTCATTTTACTCACCATAATGAACAACTTTTAGTATTGGACCCAATATGATATCGCGAAAAAAAAAATCTGCTGTTCCCCATTTATGTTCGTAGAACTCATCAAAATCTAGGGAAGAGCAGATTTTTTTTGCGATTTCATGTTTAAAAGTTGTTCATGACGATGAGTACAATGACCTCTTAAGAGGTGGTGCGTTATTTAAGTTACACCTTGTATACGAGAATAGTTTTTAGAATGTTCAAATGAAAAGCTGTTTATCAAAGTTTGTAACACAACACGGCTGATTGTAACAAATTCAAGTACTTAGTTATCAATCCTATCAATAGCAGTCAATTTAATTAGCATCTCTATAATTAAACATTGGAAAGCTCATAAAGTATAACTACTAAACTACAAAACATATCAAACAATAAAAGCATTGTTGAAATTAAATTGAAACTCTTGACGTTTCAAACAAAATTCTCCAAAAACCAGCACATACTGCGTTTATTCATATCCAAAGATCACAAAGCCAATATTCTAGGCACGAACAAAACGCAAAAAAAAAGAAACTTCGTCTATATCAAGTCACCTCCCAGTACGCTAAACGGAGCCTGATAAAAAGGATACAAAACACACATGGGAACCAGCGTTGAACCGTCAGAAATCTTAACTCAATTAAAAGTTCAAAAGAAAACATCCCTACGCCGTAACCCGGACTAGCGGTGACCATAAAACATAAACGTACCCACTACACGATCGTAAAGTGTACAAAAAAACAAAACACGCGAGTCTGTCAAAAATTCAGCACATCCCTACGACTTGTATAGTGGGTTCAGATGTTGCGAGGAACCACTATCTTAAAATTGAAAATAAATGGAAACTAAACCATTTATTTTCAATTTTAAGATAGTGTTCTATTTTCATTTTTCCGCTGTAAAATAAATAAGGCATATTTTTATTGAACTATGACAAGAACATAACAGTAACTGGTTTATAGAGGCAGTCGCTCCATGTAAAATACTGGTATTCAGCTGCATCCGGTTAGACTGGAAGCCGACCCCGAAAATAGTTGGAAAAAGGCTAGGCAGATCATGAAGACATAATGCTATAAAAAGGATGATAACTAAGCTACTATTACATCAACAGTATTAAGCTAAAACAATAAAATCAAATCTAAACCATTATGGAGCGGATCATAAAGAGTGACTAAGAATAACTAGAAAATCAGCCTCTTTTTAACCGACTTCAAAAAGGAGGAGGTTCTCAATTCATCGGAACCTTTCCCCGAGTACTCGAAGATGGCTGGACCGATTTCATTTTTTTTTGTTTTATTCGAGATGGTATACATCACAGTTGGTCCCATATAAAATTGATTAACTTTGCTTCGGTAGTTTTTGAGTTAGCTTCAATAATACGTATTTTTTCACCACTTTTATATGGATGATGTTCTAGTTTGTTTTGCAGATAGTGATATTAGAATTTTTGTGGGGTAGGTACACAACTAAAAAGTGAAAAATAAAAACTTTTTTACAAAAAAAAAATACAACCGACTTCCAAAAACAACACTACAAAGTGAAAAATAACTTTAATTTCGGAAGTCGGTGGCAAAAAACGAAGATACATTTAACTAGACACCGACTTCCGAAATTAAAGTTATTTTTCACTTTGTAGTGTTGTTTTTGGAAGTCGGTTGTATTTTTTTGTAAAAAAGTTTTTTAATCTCAAGAAATAAAATTCAGAGAGCAATCACTTCGTGTTAAGAATGAATGTAGTCTCTAGCTAAGATCAGCGTACCTCCTGTACAAAACGTCAACAATAAACTAGCCAAAAACTACGCAAAAAAGACTAGACTCCTAAATAATAAAACAGCCCAAACCTTCCGAAGCGCACGTACCACAGAGAACCAACAAAAAAGTGGCTCTATAACTCAGAGCAACTCGCTGACAGTCGCCTGCCGCGTCCCATCTGAACCCAGCCTCATGCCGACCGTAAAACCGAATGACCGACGCGACGTTTCGTGAATTTTTACGATGTATCAGAAACAGCGCTGTGCACTGCGTATATTTAATATTAAACACGCACTGTCATGGCTCGTACTATATTTATAATTTATTCTGTTCAAAAAACCTGAAAATAAGAGTGAAATTGTGTAACGAGGTGGGTTGTGTTAAGTTAGGTTACGTTTGTTTTTAAATCTACTCTATTTGTTTTATTATACTAAATGCTTGTTTGATATCAATGCTTTGTAAAAATGACGAACAAAAATATTGTTTTAAATATTTTCATACGGCTATCAAGAAGCTTACTAGGTGTCCGATTGTCTCAAATATTTAGTGATTTAACGAACCTGTAAGTGAAGTTCTATCATAATTACACGATAGCCTTGGACTCGAAATTAGCATTGTAATTTTCTAGTACTACATTATAATGTCGACATTATTATGTGGTACTACAAATGTACAATGCTAATCTCGAGGACGAGTCTAGAGTATAATACAACCAATACCACACTAGCCTGGTCGTATTGTTAGTCTTAAAAAACAGAGTTCTTAAATCACAAGACCCCGCACATAAAGCAGGTACTAAAGTTTAGTACATGCTACTAACACTAAATGAAACTACATAAATTAATGAATCCTCTACGTACTCGTATATAGGATCATGAAAATGTTTCGTAAAAAAACTCGCTCTTTATTCCACTCACAGTAAATAAAACCAGCGATAACATAAAGCAAACAATTACATTATATATAAGCCCGAATCTCGAAAAATCTCGATCCCTAAATGCAATTACCTGCATAGCTTTTACAAATTAGAATTCAGTATTAACAGAAGAAACACAGATTCCCTTTGTGAGACTAGCGTTGTCTGCAGGTGGAGGTAGTAAAAAACGGAAAAGTCTAACTGTTAAATACAAGAGAAAAAAAAATTGAAAAGCTTGGTCCCTAGTACGATGGAACGTGCTTAAAAAACAGTATCCAGATTTTTTTTTGCTTCTCTATTTTGCGCCTTTGTACAGCGAACTTATAAAGGTTTTTGTTGTTATTAAAACACTTTGATGTTAGTTTTAAAGTGTTTTAATAGTTCGTTTTACATATTTTTTTAAGTGGAGTTCGTTTTTTTCGTTTTCATTGCTGTACTTATCGATTTTTATAGATTCTGTCTCTGAAATACAATATGAAAAGTAATAAAATGGTTGGTATCTGCAGAAAAAACAGCAAAGCCAAGGGGATAAACAGCAGCATAATAAAAATATATGCGCCAGAAATAATATTCTGCGATAACCGATTTGTAAGCACAGCGTGGCATTTATCGCAATTGCATTATTTTACGTTGTTTATAAGGTGGAAAAAGTACAGCAAATTCAACTGAAATATTAATTGCTAACTTTTACTTCCCCCGCGTGGATGTCGGAAATTATCCCATGGGAACCGTATATTTTTCCGGGGTAAAAAGTAGCTGTTATGTAGTAGTTATGTAGATAATAATCTATCTCTGTGCCAAATTTCATCCAGATCTATTCAGCCGTTCTGGCGTGATTGAGTAACAAACATCCATCCAAACTTTCGCATTTATAATAGTAGTAAGATTACAGCATTATTTTTAAAATTATTTTAAAAAACTGAGTCAAATCAAATTAGCTAGAGAAACTCTATAGACGTGATTGACAAAACAAAAGAAAAATTGATTTTCCGAATTCATACTTCACGTACCCTTTAGTTTTTTTTTTTTTTGTTTTCTTATGTTTTGATATCGATCAGCACATCAGGTCTGTGGAGTTTCGCCAGCTAATTTAATTTGATCCAGTATTTTTTACACCTTGCTCACATCGATCACTTCTGTAGACATCTACAAGAATGATCTTCTTCAGACATCATCTTAACAACAACATCTGTAGTTAAATGTTAAATTAATTTCAAGCCCAGAACAAAACTGTTTCAAAGAACGCCTCTTAAATTCCACATTATTGTCTGAGATTTTAAAAACGGTGTCCGTTTAATCGCGCCTTCGCGTGTTGTTGCCAGCTGCTACTGGACAAGAAGAACGGCCCACCGGAGACGTTTTACACAATGCTCTGCCCCGTTATCTCAGTTAAATTTTACAATTTAATTCCGTACCTTATTTTATTGGGGAGAAGCTCGTGGCTAAGTAATAACAGCTGCACGGGTCAATCGATCAGGTTAAGCTACGCTTGCCGGGGTTGGTCCGTGAATGGGTGACCATATTTACATACCGAGACTCCTCCGTGCCTCGGAAAGCACGTTAAGCCGTTGGTCTCGGCTATCATTCGTGGATCTTTGACAATTGTTACCGTTACGGGTCGTTAGAAGCCCGAAAGTCTGACAACCAGTCTTAGCAATTGGTATCGTAATACCCAGTGACTGGGTTGTGGAGGTCAGATAGGCTGTCGCTACATGTAAAATACTGGTATTCAGCTGCATCCGATTAGACTGAAAGCTGACCCCAAAATAGTAGGTAAAAGGCTAGACAGATAAATATTTTATCGGAGAGAAAAATTAATAGAGTTTTTTTTTAAAGAAAAACATCAGAATAACTGATCTAGCTAAACACGTTTTTGTACTATACGAATTGATATTTTGACACATAGTGAAAAGTAGAGGGTTGGGCGTATGCGCGTGCACTCGCAGTGTGACGTCATACACAAATTATATCCGGACTTAACATCGTTATAAATATAACCTTTCTTTTGAATGTTCAACCATTCAAACTCAAACTCAAAGCATTTATTTTAAATAAACCAATTACAGGCACTTTTGAATTGTCAATGGGTCGGTCAGTCAGAAATATGAAGCTAGTTGCCCATTCCAAAGCGTAGTAGATCCCTATGGAGAAGAACGGGCAAGAAACTCCACGGACACTCTTTTAAATCATAATATTTTTACAATATATTGGTTACATCGTTCATGTTGAAAATATACATGTGAGAACAATGTAGAACGACGTGCACGTTAAAAAGCGTCCGTAATAAAAAGATAAAAACTAAAACAACTAAATTAAATATTAAAATTAAAAATAAGCCATAGCAGCTAAGAGACGACCAGTCCAAACTGACGGCGCCCGTTCACGAACATGACACATGGATCAGCACCAATTAGGTCAACCATTTTGAAGGGAACTTAATGATCCAACACACACGCCACGCCACGCTCTCAACCGCCAGGGCACACTCAAGTCAGTGAAAGACGTACTCAGTAAAAGGTAGCTTAATAGTAGCTACATAGTGCTCACACATGTGTTATGCAATTATATAATACTAAGAGATTTAATCTAAACAATGCAAAGAAAGTTTTCTCTCATCTTAATCTTCAGCAGCTCCAACAATATATCCGAATGCTAATCAATTAATTAATGCGTCCTTGTGGAGCAGGACAAGCATTCAGCCAAGCATTTTTGTTAGCGATGTAATCCCCCAACTTATAATATGCCTGGCTGCATAGTGTGCGTTTTATACAAGATTTAAATTTCGTTTCATTCAGCTGGAGCATGTGGGGAGGTATTTTATTATAACATTTTAAACAGTACCCCATGAAGGATGAGTCTACTTTAGCCAGTCTGAAACCTGGTTGAACTAATTGGTCCCTATTTCTAGTCCTATAATTGTGTCCTTCACCTCTTTTACCGAAAAGATTTAGATTTTCTTTACGTACATGATGTTTTCGTAGATATATTAACAAGGTACCGTCATGATGTTAATATCTTTAAACAGTTCCCTTAGAGAATCGCGCTTGCGGAGGCCATATATTGCTCTGATGGCTCTTTTCTGCAGAATAAAAATAGACTCTATGTCTGCAGCCCGTCCCCATAGTAAAATACCGTACCATTACGAGTACTTTAGCATTAAAAGTCTCGTAGTTATTAACGATTGAAATCTTACATGTTTTTGTCAGCCAGTAATACTTACCACCAGCACACCGAGTGCAAAGACGTTTTCACGTCAATAATAATAAAATAAATAAATACCTAAAACCAACACAACAATATTAATATTATCACCCTATTAAAATCCCTGTACATGTTATCCCATGAAGGATCAAGACATGCCTTGCTAACAAGCCCTTCGGTACCGGAGGGTTTAACCCTCGCGCACCAAGAAAACAATGGAAGGAGGAAGGTACACAATGCATTCATTGAGGACATCTCTAGCGAACCGTGTACGTTCTATGTTATGAGCACAAACAGGTTATGTTACGTTATAAAACATGGGGAAAGCTGGGGATCTGATTTTGGAATCTGCCTAGCCTTTTCCCAATTATTTTGGGGTTGGCTTCCAGTCTAACCAGATGCAGCTGAATACCAGTATTTTATATGGAGCGACTGCCTATCTGACCTCCACAACTCATTAACTGGGTAATACGATACCCCTTGGTAAAACTTTCGGGCTTCTGACGACCCGTAACGACTGTCAAAGATCCACGAATGACAGCCGGGACCAACGGCTTAACGTGCTTTCCGAGGCACGGAAGAGTCTCGATATGTAAAGATGGTCACCCATCAACGGACCGACCCCGGCAAGCGTAGCTTAACCTGATGGATCGACTCATGCGGCTGTTATTACTTAGCCACAAGCTCCTCGATTTTGGAATCTTTGTTTTAATTAAAGATAATGATGAGTTATAAGGTGTAAGTGTAAACAGTCTCAACCTTTTAAGGGGGTCATTGTACTCATCATTATGAACAACTTTTTCTATGGGACCGAACCTGAAATCGCGAAAAAAAAATCAGCTGTTCCCTACATTTTGACGAATTATGCGAACATAAATGTACTGAGCAGCTGATTTTTTTTCGCGATTTCTGGTTTGTTTCCATAGTAAAAGTTGTTCATAATGATGAGTACAATGATCCCTTAAAAAGTTGCCACTGTTTACACTTACACCTAGTATATTAGCTGCCATAATTTTTTATTTAACGCTTACTAGCTTATGCCTGCAGTTTCGCCCGCGTGGAGATGCACATTTTTCTCATGAGAACGGATTACCGTGATTAAAAGTATTCTATGCCCTCACTCAGGTCATAGTCTATTCTGTGGACCAAATTTCGCAGACAGACAAACAGGTGAATTACTCTCGCATTTATAATATTAATAAGGATGAACTAAGTGGAAAACATTAAGAAAAAAAATAATGTGATCTGTTTGTAAAATGGTGTACCAATATCATTGTTTATAGTGTTATCGTAAGTAGACTAACTTTGTCTTGTCTCAATACTTAAAAATAAAATAAAATTATAGTAATACAATTAGAGGGGATCGCCACTGTTACTCCTTAATACAGGCTATTTCATAGCCTAGCAAGGAGAGCAGCACGTCACCCACTTGATTGTTAGAGATACACTAACCACTTTGTAAAAAAATGTTACATGTACTACTACTGCTGTAGATGTGACGCATATTTTCCCCAAAACTTGTTTTATAAATTGTTATTTTATTTTGTTGTCCTTTGCGTCATGTTTACCGCAAATAAACGTATTTTCTTTCTTCTTTCTTTCATTCTTTCTTTCTTACTAAAATCTGTTTTATATAATAATAAAGTTAATTTACTCGTATATAAAAAAAAAATACACACTGCATAGAATAAACAGACAGATATTGCCAGAACAGTGGGCAGTTACTTTGATTGACAGACAGACAAATAAATTAAATTCAGAACCAAACCTTTAGAAACCACACTGGTAAATTAAGGTTATTCATGCTCAAAATTAATCTAGAGAAAATAATTCAACGCCCACACAAGGCTTTCAGTATACAAAGCGAAACAGTGCGAAATCTGAATACCTAAAAATGTCTACAGAAGTGACTTTTGGCCTATTAATCAGATCACCAAAGTCACTCAGGTTCGAGGCCTTTGTAAGGCAATATTGCCTTTAATAAACATGTTCTCTCAAATATTTTCTAGGAGCTTTTATTGAAAATTTTATCATAGTAATAAAAGATTTCTATTTCAGTAGTTCTAGACTTTTTTTGTGAAAAAAAAGTACAATGAAAAATATATGAAAAGTTTTTAGGTAGACTTATAAAAAGTATTTAAAAAAATTCCTCTATGGCACAAGTTAAATTAAATTAAGTCATTGTAAAAAGAAGAAAGAAATTATAGGATATCTATATATATAGGATAATAAATAAAAATAACTAGGCCTTGTAAGACACAATACATTATTATTATTTATACAGGATGTACCAGAAAGGTGTGGTACATTTTATGGATGTGGGTCAAATTGAACAACATTCTCCATGGGACCAACATTGTAATCGAGAAAAAATTATCAGCTGTCCCATATATTTAATTGGGTTGAATAGTACCTATTCGCTACCTAGCTTTGTACGGGACAACTGATATTTTTTTCTCGATTACGATGTTGTTCCCAAGGAGAAAGTTGTTCAGTTTGATGATCTGTACCGCACCCTCAAATTTTGTCCACACATTTCTGATACTCCCTCTAGACAGACATGCTAAAAAGGGCATTCGGCAAGTCAAATCATTTATCCGGTTCTGATTATGCTTGTATAGGGCAACGATACATTATTAAATGATTATGCAGAGAATGATTATGCAGAGAATGGACTTAACGCCCTATGGTCGCGCTCGAGCCGCGTACTGAACTGAAGTAGGCTCGCGAGCGGTTGCCTCGCGCATTTGGTATTTAAACAAAGTAATTATTTTCATCATTTTATTACAACAAACTCAGCAAATTGCGCTTAACAATCTTACTACCTTTTCATTTATACATATAAAAAATAAGAAAAAAAAACATCTATTTTGTAGCTATGAGATTGATTAAACATTACCAAAAGGGGTAATTTTGGGGTTTTTTTTCTATCCAGCAAAGTAAATCTAATCGTGTTATTAAAAGCGATTGGCTATCCCCCAGATCCTTAAATAAGATTAATCTTTTTTTCGGAACTAAATAACACTGTTTTTTTATGTTTCCCATGGATTCAAAAAAGTTGCAAGCGCGGTCTCTGTCGAGTCGTAGCGCCTTAACAAAATTTTAGTTAAGTCCATTCCCTGCAGAATCTTCGTCTAATCCCCATTTTTTGCCCGAAATTATACAACTGTTCATCTTAGTCTGCCCACATTATTGTAAACCTAGTGTACCCAATTTTGTGTAAACTTAATAAACAATAATTACAGAACGGCTAAGGGGCACTGTGCGGCAAGAACTTGGCACCAAAGGTAATCTTCGTCAAGTTTAAACTAAGTTTAATGTAAACTGTCGAGGTTTCACGGATTAGCGGTTAACAGTCGCTAAACCCCATCAGGGCCGACGGCACAGTGTAAGTGAACAGGCAGTGGGCTGAGAGCGGTTTAAGAGCTGCGCGTTTTAGCGCGCACGCGGGTGCTTTTATATCGGTTGTCATGGTATGTGCAAGTGATGCGGGGGAATGAGGAAAATGTCTTCAGGAAAATTTTGACCAGTGAAATGATGGATAGTCTGTGTGAAAGATGATATGGCTAGAAATGGAGTAACTACCGCGATGATGAGAGATTTATGGATGAAAAGACATTTTGCGCCGACCCCAAATAAATTGGGATAACGGCAAGAGAATGATGAAATGATGACGCGGTGCTTATGACTACAAAACACTAAATTAGGAATAACGCAATAAGTTGAGGGTCAAAGGCTCGGAGAAAAATTCTCATTCACTCATGAAATTAATGGTAAATTTTCTTTTGGCTCAAATGTCTGTTCCTCCGAATTCTGTTCTGTTCTTGGTCCTATTAGATCGTATTACTATTTCTGTGTTTCACTGAATAAAATCGAGATATTCTTGGAAAGGTCACTTTGGTATTATGTCAAGTGTTTAATGTAGGTAGGTACTCGTACCTTTTTCTTTCTAACTAAATAAAATTAGATAATAAAACTCAGAAAATTCTTCTTGTATTTTCATCCTATTCCGGAAAGACACTTAAGAACCTTCACGGTAGCGAAATAATAAATTATTTGTTTGAATTCCTAATGTTTCATTTTAGCCACTTCTTCTACACATTGCTGAGATTATGAATGCTCTCTGTAAAGACACTGTAAAGTTACTTTAAAAGGTTCTACTAACATCATCTTCCTACCCTTATCTCATGTTACGTGGGGTCGGCGCAACACGTTTTCTTCTTCAATTCTCCCCTGTCAATCGTCACGCTATCATTCACTCCCTTCTCTTTCATATCATTATTCCTCACACAATCCATCCATCTTTTCTTTGGCCTTCCTTCCTTAAGGCACAGTATTAGCTCACTATTCACAAAAATTCGTTTCTTAGATTGTCAAGTATGACGTCACGCAATGAAAATATCCGGCGCAAAAAAGAAAAAGAAAGAAAGGGTTTAAAGAAATATTTTAACCGAATAGAATAGTAAAAAATAGTTTGATATTCCCAATAAAATATTTGGAGTTGCTCCACAAAAATAAACTTTGGCGTCGAACATCTCTGTATTTTCAGCGATAACGACATTCTTTTTTTAAGAAAATAAATTCTATTATTTTCTTAAATTAGCATTTTTTTTAAACTTTAACGGGACAATGATTTAATTTATTCTATTAATATATTCTGAATAATCTAAAGAAAACAGGGTAAATAAATGCCCATTCGCAGCTTGGTCACATCGTCAACACAAATATTATTTTCGAATTTCAACCTTATTTCAATAGTGACAATAGATTACGCGCTTGCGAGAGTGCGGTTGTACCGTTTAAAGTCGTAGTCAGTCCGCAACACAACATAAAAACAAACGAACCATCTAAATCAGAGTAGCAAGGAACAGTGAGTCTAGCCCACTGTTCCTTGTCACACTGCGGCAGACTAGTTTATTTAGCTCCTAAATCCAGTTCGAAAGCGCAGGTACGAAACACAGGTACTGATATTAGGAACGGCTGTCCTAAGGGTATTACTGTTGCTTGTAATTATCGAAAATAGTTCACTGGCTTTATTGAACAGCCGGAGTATTCGACAGTGAGACTGAAGCATAAACACAGGTAACCTACAGTTATTTGATTAGAGCAGTAATTCTAAGCATAACTCCGAAAGCCAAAAGTTATTGTAAAACTTCAATGTGTTTTCATGCGGTCATTGATTTAGTGAGAATCAAACTGATAACTAGTATTTAATATCAAACTGTACTCCATTCACAATAAGTTTAGACATTTAAACAAACCTTTTTTACAGTCCTTTCAACCGATTTTGACTTCTATTGCGTTAGTGGCATGACAAATGACAACTGCAGTAAAAAGTTGGTATTGTAACCACTTTTTTGCCTTTAATGCCATCCTTAAGCCTAGGGAATAGATGTCAAAATCGGTTGAACGGACTGTAAAAAAGGTTTGTCTAATCTTATTGTGAATGGAGTATAAACCAATATTGATATGATGAGTTTTGAAAAAAATTGTTTTTATGTCCTGGCATCGAATACGATCACCATCATCATCAGCCTCCAGCAGTCCACTGTTGGACATAGGCCTCTAAAATTGCACGCCATTCAACTCGATTGTCGGCAACTCTCATCCAGCTGCTACCAGCTACCATGAGAAGATCGACGCTCCTACCTTACGTTTGCTGATTTGTGGCTCCTCTCAAGAACACTTCTACCCCAACGGTCATCGGTTCTATGGCTAATATAACCGGCCCATTGCCACTTCAGCTTACTTATTCAGACAGCTATGTCAAACTTTTGTTCTCTGCCGGATCACCTCGTTCATGCCTAGAGTGTTCATGAATATTCACGGACGGAGTCGTGGGCAGAATATTTACTATTATAACTAGTTCCATAATATAATAAATGAAGGGTAATCTTTTCCAGACGCAATCACCATTGTTATTCGATCACATTGAAAATCTTTTTCAACCCAAAAATTGTAAAAGGGTCATAGTAAAAAAACCTATTTCATTAGACGCATTTATCGGAGTTCCCAAAGTAATGTCATTTAAAAGTTTTTTAAGTGTCATCGTTTAAAAGGCAGATCGAGCAGATAGTACTTTTTTAAAAGCTATTAAAATAACTTTTTTTTTCGGAATCAGCTCTGTGTTTCTGTCTGTATATGTTCCAGAGTTTGACATGGATCTTGGGTTGAAAATTCGAGATTAAAATAAAACTTCTATAATTTCAGAAACATTTTATTTCAATGAGACTCGATGTAATATGAGGGGCTTATAGCTAAGCAATAACAGCCACTCCGGGTCGATCGATGAGGTTAAGCTACGCTTGCCGCAGTTGGTCCGTGGTTGGGGACAATCTTTACATACCAAGACCTCTCCATGCTTTGGAAAGCATGTTAAGCCGTTGGTCCCGATCTTCGTCACTCGTTACGGGTCGTCAGAAACCTGAAAGTCCGACAACCAGTCTTACCAAGGGGTATCGTATTACCCAGTAACTGTCAAATAGGCAGTCGCTCCATGTAAAATACTGGTATTCAGCTGCATCCGGTTAGACTGGAAGTCAACCCCAACATAATTGGGAAAAGGCTAGACAGACGACTCGTTGTAATAATGCGTAAAATGTTATGGAATTACCGTCAGTGCAGCCATCGTGCAACTTCTACAGCGTGACGTCATCAGCATCACTTCCTCAAGCTTTCGAGCGGCGACTCACATAGCTAGCCAGAATCCACGGCTTCAACGGGTATCCTGACCACCTGCATGCAGCGAACACGCATTCCTGATCATCACCCTCAGCCTCATCAGCAACCATGGCACAGCACATTGCACTTTCGGCCGGTCCGTAAGAAAGAGCCCTACCTCTCCTGGTCGACACCAGCAGTCAGCCTCAAACCAGCGCTGTACACTCCGACTCACTGAAGCATAACGCAGCGTCACTCCGACTCACTGGAGAATCACCGCAGACAATTCCGACTCACCGTGATCGACCTCCGGTCTCTGGAGGGGAGTGATGTGGCGGCATCTACGTCGCCACATATGAACTACGCATCACAATGACATGACGTCACGCAAATCCTGCATCGCGCAATTAGAGTTTACAGCGCGGTTAGCATACATCATCCCGACATCAACCGTGGGGCAGTTGCCCACCAGACACCTGTCTGGTCGGAGGATCCTCCATTTTCTATGGAGGATGAGTGAACTTTACACCCTGTTTCTATGTGATGCACATGATCTAACTGTTGTGGGATGTGAGTGTGAGATTCGTCTTGGGTTGATACAGCTTGTTAGCATTATGAAATCGAGGGGCATGTAGCTTGTCGCTTGATAAAAAGACTCTTATGCTTGAAAACAAACATACATGATTTCAAGATATAGACGCACGGCAAAGTAAGTATCATGTATTTAACTAAAGGAAGGGTGACTTGTTTCAGCCTAAATAATGGTATTAGCACAACATTCACAAAAATTGGTTTCTTGAATTGTCGAGTATGACGTAACGCAATAAAACTATCCAACGCAAAAAATACAGTGGACAGAGAAGGGTTTAAAGAAAAATTTTAACCGAATAGAATAGTAAAAAGTAGTTTGATATTCTCAATAAAAATTTTGGAAGTTGCTCCACAAAAATAAACTTTGGCGTCGAACATCTCTGTATTTTCAGGTATAACAAAATTCTTTTTTTTTAAGAATTTAATATAATTAGCATTATTTTAAAACTTTAACCGGACAATTATTTAATTTATTGTGTACATTCTGAATAATCTAAAGAACACTTAGAAAATAAATGCACAGTCGCAGCTTAGTCACATCTCGGCAACACAAATATTATTTTAAATTTACAACCTTATTTCAAGCCAGCTAATGGTGACAATAGATTACGCGGTTTTGTGCCGCTTAAAATCGTAGTTTTTTTGCATTGCGAATGCTAGATCAATTTCCACATAGCGACCCCAAAGAATGACACCATACCGCAAAAGCCTTTAACCCTCAAATGACCTGCAATTACTTCAAGACCACAAGAAATTAATACATTTTGATAATGTTACTGTCAAACCCTAATCAGAGTGAAAAATTATTCATACCTACCTATTACTCAAAGATATTCGTACCCAAAGGTCGAAGATTGAAATGCGTTATTAGTTTCAGAAGGAGATTTATGACGATTTCTAATAAATTGATATCATTACTATGATTCTAATATTCTAATAAAAAAACAAAAAAAAAAACATAGTCATGGGGACTGCAGAAAACTTGACAGAGCAACACGTCACACTAGCATGTCGCGTGACGCGTGACGCGAACTCATAAGATTTTCCCCTACCAATAATCGCTCAACGCGTTTAAAGAAGTTTTCATTTCAAAAATCACATGTTTATCTAACATAAAATAAAATCATATTATGAGGATTTCACATGGATTTTCTTTGAATTTTGTTTGCATGGCAAGTCAATCAAGTGTATCCAATACTAACATCGTTATTATCTTTAACTACAGTCGAACAACATTCATAGTTGTCATTCTAATTTGTGTGTGTGTGCGTGTGTTGTAGGCCCCTGAGGCGCCCACCGACTCGCTTCTTAAACACTAGTACTTCTATAAATGAAGCTATTATTCTCAGGCACACGTTGCCACTAGCACAGATTAATACAGATGGGACACTCAGCAGTTTAGGTATGAAGCTACAAGTACGCGGCGGGCTCATCTCACTGGGTCAATTCAGTGTGGGCTGCCGCGCACCGGCCGGCTAGCACGTTTGTTTGATACCTACTCACTCACGCGCTGCGTCCTAAAAGAAGACAACCCTAACGAGTCAGAAGGTATAAGAGTTACGCGATAGAAAGAGAGACAACTTATAGGTGAATTGCGTTGTGCGGCCTGAATTGCACTTTATTGTGTCGTAGCAAGAGTCGCTTTTTATTTAAATGATTTTGCGAAGTGTCCCATCTGTATTATTCTGTGCCACTAGTAGAAATGTTTCGACGAATTCAATAGTTTCAAAACAAAACACGTTCCTTAGCTTTCAATACAACCCCAACAAAAACATTTCTACGAAACCTGAACAATTCTGACGCGCACGAAAACATCGAAAAACAAATTGAAATCGCAACGAACTACAGCAGAATCAAATACACTGAAACTCTCGCCTTCAAAGTGACTGCAACCATTTTAATTTGGAGAATATTCTCGAAAACAAAACTAACCAAAATGTAAAGCAGTGTTTGCCAAAGATCAGGAGGAATCATTTTGTTGAACAACTTTTACTTTTCACTAGAAAATTTCTTCACAGAGTTTGGAACAAATATCTTCGACGGACCCGATTCATTATACGTCTTTCACTCGGGGAAAAGTAATTCAAAGTTGCCTCCATCGAACATTCGTCGGAGAGACGAACTTTTCCTTCATTCTCTGGGAACAGTTTCAAGGTACATCAAGTCACGATTAACTTGTCCTGAATTTAGAACTAATTTAGATGTAGATTCGGTTTTCGATCATTCTCAGATATTGATTTATTGGTCCACTGAAACTATAAATTTCGGTGTCACAGTATCCACTGTTTTGCTTTTTTCATCATCTATTTGTATTGGTTTCACGAATGCAAACTTTGCGTGCAAAACGTGTAAGATGGATTCTCAGAATAACTTTGAGAGTTTGGAAACTCCTTGCGAACCAAACTTTTATTTGGTGACTTTAATAGAATTGATTAACCTGACACGTACATTCTCGTTCTTGATAATGTGTATGCCACTCACCTTTTCTCGGGGGTATATTCAGACTATATCGCAGTAAGGCTCGCTTGAGATGGAAGGAGTATAAGAAAAAACCGGTCAAGAGCGAGTGGGACTCGCGCACCGAGGTTTCTGTACCATCATATACCGGATGACTTTTTTTACCGTCTCGAAAAAAATAGGGTATATTCGGTGAACGGAGTAGAAGGGTATGGCATATCAATTTAATAAAATCAAACTTCAAATCATAATGCAGGTTGCATATGCTTTGAATTTCGATATTTTCTGTCGAATTTGTAGTATTTATTGATACTTAGACATTTTTTTCTGACTAAGCTATTAAAAAAAAAAAAAATAGTTATGCCATACGCTTCTACTCCGTTCACCTAATACACCCTATTTTTTTCGAGACGGTAAAAAAAGTCATCCGGTATGTAATTTTTGTTGATGATTTCTGAAAAAGTGTCTAAAAAATTTACATAAACTTCTATCACATAGAATAATTTCAGATTTTTCTCTATGTAAACTTCGCAGATAATTGAACGGTATTTTTTTTACATTCTTTATCAAAAGCCGAAAGTATGTGCCTAAAAAAAAGAAAAATTATGCTTGAGAATGTGCAAACAGCGCTATTTCGTATGATACCCCACATTATTCCTTATTCCTAATTGGTATTATTTATTATTCCTTAGTAGTTTCACTTCGAATTTTTAAGACCCTTCAGTCCCTGTTGCAAAAAAAAAGTAATATATTTTTATTTCTTACTTTTTTGCAAAATACATAGTTGGCCAAACGTCATCTAAAACTGTTTCAAATTTCAAGTTGATAGCATTAGTAGTTCTTGAGATATCCAGCTGTGACAGACAGATAGACTGAGTCGTACCATAAGGGTTCCTTTTTACCATTTTGGTACGGAACCCTAAAAAGGAGGTTGCCGTCTCTTTCTTCATGTCATTTTTAAGCGACGATCTGTCAAAAATGCATTTGTTGCAGTTGATAACAGCTATATTCATCATCTGCTTAGCCTTTTCCCAACTATGTTGGGGTCGGCTTCCAGTCTAACCGGATGCAGCTGAATACCAGTATCTTACATGGAGCGACTGCCTATCTCACCTCCACAACCCAGTTACTGGGTAATAGTATACCCCTTAGTAAGACTGGTTGTCAGACTTTCGGGCTTCTGAAGACCCGTAACGACTGTCAAAGATCCACGAATGACAGCCGCGACCAACGGCTTAACGTGCTTTCCGAGGCACGGAGAGTCTCGGTATGTAAAGATGATCACCCATCCACGGACCAACCCCGGCAAGCGTAGCTTAACCTGATGGATCGACCCGTGCGACTGTTATTACTTAGCCACGAGAGCTATATTGTGGTTAGATAATGACAAGAACTGTAATTTTGTCAATGAACGAATTCTCAACACAAGTACTTAAATAAATTATGAATATGACTTACTGAATCACATTCTTAATTTATTTACTTACTGGTAAGTAAGTTGACTTGCCTTAAAATTGACTGGTAACAAAAATGAGTTAAGGAAATATCGCTCTGAAAACAACTGCAAAACACCTCCCAAGATGTGAATTCCAAATCAGAAACAAAAATAATGCGACACTGAGGCAGAGAGTCATAACTCCAATAGACTCTTTAAACTCCCATAAAAAGACACTGCCACAGAACCCATCGGGGCAATGCCAAACGATTTATCGGTGAGTTCCCCTCACATAAAAGTATTAAGATTCACGCCATGTCAACACAAGCTTATGTGAGAAGTTTGTTCTAAATAGCACCTGCCAAATTTCACTTTGTTTGAAAATTGTCAAAAGTTTTCGACACTTGTATTCTGAAAGTTTTCGCGTTCGCTCTAAAAGCGACGGTGTTACTAATGTGATACTAGCTCACGTATTGAACTAGCTTATGCGTATTTATTTATATTTGAATAAACTAATTTTTTGTTGCTCGTACACCAAGCGTACATTCACCATTCTTCTAAATTCTGGGTCTCAGGTGAAAAGAGATTACCACAAGAAACTGGGCAGCAGATATTTGTCTGCAAATAATAGCACACTGCAATGCGACTCTTCTGTCAATCTAGGTGATTATGGCATATTCGCGTTTGACCATTCATTGTAGTAGTCAGCAGAGCGAAATATACCAGTGGATATTTTACGAAATTATGAGTAATACCATCTGAAACTGCTATTAGGTTTTCGAAACAAAATCATCGCAATACTCGTTACAATATCAGATAAAATATTTAGTAACAATCAATCTGCCTAGCCTTTTCCCATCTATGTTGGGGTTGGCATCCAGTCTAACCGGATGCAGCTGAATACCAGTATTTTACATGGAGCGACTGCCTATCTGACCTCCACAATCCATTAACTGGCTAATACGATACCCCTTAGTAAGACTGGTTGTTAGACTTTCGGGCTTATGACGACCCGTAACGATTGTCAAAGATCCACGAATGACAGCCGGGAACAACGGCTTAACGTGCTTTCCAAGGCACAGAGGGGTCTTGGTATATAAAGATGGTTACCTATCCACGGACCGACCCCGGCAAGCGTAGCTTAACCTGATGGATCAACCCTTGCAGCTGTTATTACTAAGCCACGAGCTCCTCAAAAAAAAAATTATTTATTAACAGCGACATGATAAAGCAAATCATAATAATTTTAGAACCAAAATAGACTCGCCCACGGTTGCGTAAACCATTACGTATCCCCATTTAACATAAAATATCTGGACCAGATTTCATGTAAACACATTCCGTCCACGCTCTAATTTGGCAAAGACAATAAATCCATTACAGCCATTTGTCAAAGTAAGCCACTGGTCAAAACGCTGCCTCACCATAAGTTGTAAGTCAAAATAATGGCCGGCCATGTCGGCCACCGAGGCCACCCAGAATGGCCACATTACTCAACTTTAACTGGTAATGTAGATATCCTCCATCCAGCATCCACCTCTTTAGTGGTGTGGGCCACTTAAGTGTATTGCAGGTTCTGTTGCAACAATTTATGTTTAAACACAAAGGAAAAGTCGTAAATTTTTTGAACATTTGTAGACATTAGGTAAGTTTTATATATTCCTTAATGTCAAAATTATGCGCGTTCAAACCTAACTAAAGCGTCATGAATTTCGAAAGTCCACATTTATTGCAATAACATTGACTTTAGAGTTCCCAAGTTACTTCCCACTGGAAATCCACAGCTCATAATAGTCCTCCAGACCGAATTTGACCAATCTGAGCGGAGACCAGTCTTCCAGCAGAGACCAGTCAGGAGATATTACAGTGCACGAGTGTGTGTGTAGACACTGGTGCACTCTCTCTTCCCTCATTCTCGTAGTCCGATGGGACGGCAATCCGACATGACTGGAGAGAGATCAAGCGCAGGGCCAACGGCTCACTATATCGGTGGCACCGGGACGCGTTGGAGCGGGGCGAGCACCTGATGCCTCGTCATGCCGAGGTGTATAGGACTGAGCTCCACCATACCCTAGTGGTAGAGTGGGAACAGTGACTTGCGCAACCCAGCGCAGGGCACGCCACACGCCACTATAGTGGCGGTAAGACCCGTTGTGAGGGAGTGGCTGGAGAGACGGCATGGCGCCCTTACTTTCTGGCTGACACAGGTGCTGTCTGAACATTAGTACTTTGGAAAGTACCTGTGCCGAATAGGCCAGGAACCGACACCCGGTTGCCATCATTGCAGCTGCCTCGAGACGGCGGCGCACTGTGTTCGCGTATTAGACCTTAAAAAACCGCAGATGGCGGCGGGGTCCGCATGAATTCATGCGGGCATGCGGGGACACCTAGCCGAGGGAGCGTGACGAATTACGCAAGCTCTCCAACACCCCGGCTAAAGGTAACAGCAGAACACCGTGTGGTTTAAGTCAGTAAAAGTCTGACAGACCCCTCCACCCTCCCCAGGGTGGAAAACATCCATGAGGATTTCCACACAATAAAAAAAGGGCCAACGGCTTTATAGTCTCTTCCGAGTTACAGGGGTATCACACTGCCAACTTCCAAACTCCGGGCTGTTACTATGAAATTCCTGATGAAAAAACCCAATAAAACTTTGCCCGACCCGGGAATCGAACCCAGGGCCCCACGCTCAGCAGTTAGGCTTGCGATCACAAGATCAACGGGGCAGTCAAAGCTAAAAATCCTGTACTAATACTGAGCAATTGTCTCCTAATCTGACCGGACTTAAAGCATCACCAAGTTAGACGATGAAAGTAGTGACAGTAATATTTCCAATAGCTCACAATAGTTACAACAGCTAAAACTGGCCACGGGTCATTTAATAAACACCTCTTTGTCATAGGAGTCACAGACAGTCCGCTGTGCAGGGCCTGCATGGAGGACGACGAGACAGCAGCTCATGTGCTTCTAAACTGCCCGGTGGTCGCCGCATACAGGGCAAAGTACTTCGGTAACCCAGGTACAGTCAACGAATTTTGTCCCTCACCCCCATAAGGGCGCTTTTCGTATGCAAGCCAGTGGCTAGCCCCGCCTGCATTGTTTTCGTCCACAAATAGCGCTTCGGCGCACATTATAAAAAAAGGGTTCTAATCAATTTAAAAAAAAAAAAATTGGAAAAAGGGATATTATTCATTTAAGGGTCATCCTTCTTAGGCGACATTCTTTGTTCATTGGTCAAACAAAAACAATTGACTTTAAAAACAAAGCTCATCCTTCATTCATTGGTCAAACAAAAAAGGGGCGTTGCAAACTACGATTTCAACGTGCAGCTGAAACGTTTTGAAAAGGGTGAGGCACAACGACTTTCGACTACACCCTCCGTGATTGTGGTTGTCAGTAACTTGAAGGCCCTGCTGGTCTTCTTTGAGGAGCTGGGATAGATCGAATAATCGATTTTCCCCCCCCCCCCATACGCAAAATACGCGCATTGACGTGGAGTTGCGGATACCAGCCCGTATTACCTATTACTTAATTACTAACCCACAAAACGATGGTACAAAATCATTATCTCGACATTTGAAACAATAATGAGGACACATTTTCCATTACTAACACAAAAACAAACGATTCAAGATCAAACAAGAAATATGTTGTCATCCCAACAAGTCCTCAGTTAAAGAGGAAAACACTTTAAAGTCTAACAGGGTAGATAATAAAATTGCAGAAAACAACTCTGAAACAAGAACAATAAAGTTTAAAATTTAATTTTCTTCACGTTCACGTTTGTAAAAATTGTGATCCTGGCCCCGCCTTGCGAACGAAATGAATATTTGATATGCCTTCTCCCTTCTGTATGCTTTAGCTCGAAACAGATAACTATTATTTTTAAATAATAAAAACAACAGATGGTGTTGCATTTACGCTGTATTTTAGAAGTATTAGCGCAGTTATTTTTCTTTGTACTTAAATTTATTGGTGTTGAAAATGAATAAGCTGAAATTACAGACGTAGAGATTTTATATTCAACTTAGAAACTTTGCATAATACAATGACGCGTACGACATGATTTTGTAGAGCACGCCCAGTGGTAACGGCCGCGGCTTACGATGTCCTAAGTTCGAACCCAGAAAGGCGCTTTACTTTGTGTAAATTACTTCATCACAACTGCTCTCAAAACGGTGAAAGAAAACATCGTGAGGAAACCGGCATGTTCTAGAATCAAAAATTCGAAGACATGTGACATTTACCAACCCGCAATGGGCCCGAGTGGTGAATTACGGGAGGAGGCCTGTGTGTACCAGCAGTGGGAATATTATAGGCTCATTATGCTTATGCTGTAGGACATGGTTTGTGTATAAATGTTACCTCTGACTTACTAGTTTATTACCAGAGGGCCTACTAGAAAAAGTGACATTCTAACAGCGATAATAATGATAGAAAAGTCAAAACGTATTGGATTGACATAAGCTACCGAATATGTTATGTCAATATTGTTGAAAGTCAGTGTAGAAATACGAAATGCTTTGAAAGCGATTGACACTAAGCCTTTTGTCAGCCTATGTCAGGTTAAAAACTTCCTTAAGGCGCTATGACTCGACAACGACCGCGCTTACTAGTTTTTTTTTTTTAAATCCATGCGAAACATAAAGAAACAGCGATATAAAAATCTTAAAAAAAGATTTATAATAATATCCAACTGAAGGATCTGGCGGACATGCAATTACTTTTCATAACACGATTAAATTATACGTAACTTTGCTGGATAGAAAAAAATCTCAAACTTACCCCTTTTCATAATGTTCAATCAATCTCTTGACTACAAAACAGACGCTTTTTTCTTATTTTTTACATAAACGAAAAGGTAGTAAGATTTTTTAGCACAATTCACTGAGTTTGTCTTGATACAATGATTAATTTAATTACTATGTTTAAATACCTAATAAATGCGCGAGGCAGCCACTCGCGGATCCACTTCAGTTCAGAACGCGGATCATAGCGCCTTACAAAATAAACTTATACTCCATTTTACAATAAGGCCCTTAAACAAACCCTTTTAATTCCATAGGCTATTAAGGATGGCATTACAGGCAAAAAGTGGTTACAATACAAACTGTTTGCTGCAGCTGCCATTTGTCATACCACCAACGCAATAGAAGTCAAAATCGGTTGAACGGACTGTAAGAAAGGTTTGTTCAAATGTCTACTTTTATTGTAAACGGAGTATAGTAAAAGTCAAACAAACTAACCGCTATGTTATCGAGTAAATTCAATATCATTTTGTGCCTAAAATGATAATTAACTTGCTTACAGTTATTCTAAGACACTCAAAATAAATTCTAAAGTGACAGGGGTAAACCCATTTTAAGACTGTATCTTTATAACGTGACAAGAGATGATAAAATTATGCTCAACGAATCAGGTACTCGGTATCCCATGAGGACGGTAAAAGCTGCAGACGGGGAGCGAATCCGCAATGAATTACTATGACAAAGCAATGCAAAGACTAAAACGGCTCCAAATGGAAGACTAATTGGCGCCTAGAAGCTTACTCTCTCAAAGGTAATTTTAGCTTTAATATTCTAAGAGCAATCAATTTTTAAAGCAGACTGTCAGTTTTAGAATAGATACTGAGATAGGTTTATTTCATTAAAATTGCAAGTCTCGACTAGAGGTTAAAACGATCAAGCGGCAATATTCGATTTAATCGCGACTACTTATAAACCCGAGGGAAAACTCGTGAACACAATATATTAAACATTCACCTGAACACTAAAGAAATCCAATTAACTCAGGCAAATTCAATTCACGAAATAACCGTCCAAAGCACTCCGCATTATTTTTATTCTACTCCCAAAAGTTCATTCTCTTATTCCCGGGAGGCTAGAGATACGAAAATTTTAAAAAACATAAACAATTTCAAATATCCAAGAGAATTTCTATAGAGAAAAACCCGTAAAATTACTGGACCATAAAATACAGTGCAGCATTCTCTGGATTATACCAGATTTCTGAGAGAAAATAAGGTCCCGATTTTTGGTTGCTATTTCCAGATGTATTACTGACATTAGGGCAGCTTTTCAGGGCGTCAGTTTTTATTCAGATCGATAAGCATTAAATGAACCTCATTGTGGTTTGTCCAATGTTTAATCATTTAGTTTTTATAAGGTTGAGCTAAAAGGAATTTACTTTTTACGGGCAGTCGTTTAGAGACTAAGTATCCCATATGAGGCTAATGGACTGAAGATGTGAAGAAAATTAAATCGTTACAGGAGAACTAAGTAAGACTGGCAAGAAAATATTCTTAGTGTTTTAGTATTAGGTACGTTAAGACTTGTTCTAGCAAGTATACATTATGATTTTTCATTAAAAATGGTATCGACGTAGCAAAATTAAATACATCATTAATTAGAGTAACGAATCACAGTGAAACTTCTAACAATTATTCATCATTTATAACAGATACTTGAAGAATGATTTCGTGGCTTCAACATGGTTCAGCCGATTGTTCTGAACTGCTTGGCAAAATTGGACTACGTGTTCCATCCTTTACCTTTAGGAATCATCGTCCTCTGTATGTTCCCTCTGTACGGTGTATATACATAGACAAAACTCTTATACGATAAGAGCTAGCAGATCATACAGCTCGATGTGTCAGAGTGTTGATGATCTTGATTTATTCACCACCAGTGTCACTAAACTAAAAAAACACTATGTAACCTCTTTTTCGAAAATCACTGACACTTCTCGTTCTATTTTTTAACAGACTTCAAAAAGGAGGAGGTTCTCAATTCGTCGGAACCTTTTTTTTTTATTTTTTTTTTTATGTATGTTCCCCGATTACTCGAAGATGGTTGTACCGATTTGTATTTTTAACCGACTTCAAAAAGGAGGAGGTTCTCAATTTTTTTTTTATGTATGTTCCCCGATTACTCGAA
This sequence comes from Cosmia pyralina, assembly GCA_946251885.1. Taxonomy (NCBI): domain Eukaryota; kingdom Metazoa; phylum Arthropoda; class Insecta; order Lepidoptera; family Noctuidae; genus Cosmia; species Cosmia pyralina. The sequence continues at coordinate 22,057,956 of OX276360.1, forward strand.
GATGGCTGGACCGATTTGGATTTTTTTTTGTTTTATTCGAGAGGGTATACATCACAGTTGGTCCCATATAAAATTGATTAACTTTGCTTCGGTAGTTTTTGAGTTAGCTTCAATAATACGTATTTTTTCCCCACTTTTATATGGATGATGTTCTAGTTTGTTTTGCAGATAGTGGTATTAGAATTTGTGTGGGATAGGTACACAACTAAAAAGTGAAAAATAAAAACTTTTCTACAAAAAAATACAACCGACTTCCAAAAACAACACTACAAAGTGAAAAATAACTTTAATTTCGGAAGTCGGTGGCAAAAAACGAAAATACATTTATCAAGACACCGACTTCCGAAATTAAAGTTATTTTTCACTTTGTAGTGTTGTTTTTGGAAGTCGGTTGCATTTTTTTGTAAAAAAGTTTTTTTTCACTGAGTTCTTTTACTTCTTACTTTTTCTTACCAGTCTACTGTCTCTTGTTCTATCATAATTTCGTCAGTGAAAACTTGTAATTGGCCTTCTTTCACTAATGTCATCCTATCCACAAACCTAGCTGTAATTTTCTTAAGTTAATAAAATAAAATTTACATAAAATTACTAAAGTAAATTCCAAAGATTACACTTTATTTTCAAAAGAACCAATTCCATTATCATAATATTCTCAAAAATCAGCATCAAAATAAATATGATCAAGAATAAACTTGTATACTATAAAGGCTACAGAGTTTCTATTGAATTCACATCCACAAAGCGAACTACACTCGCTTCATATTATGAATCATTCAGCAGTTTGCGTTGCATGTGCAGTATAAACCCTCTTAGTATAAATCCAGTCCCATATACCTTCAAGCATTATTCGTAAAATGTTGAAAACAGCTTATTTCATAACATTTAAGCTCACAGCACCGTATTAACAATTCTCTCCGGCTCGAGAAGCAATATTTACGGGTCGGGAGCGTTGTTACAGATTAAGTGCCTATATTATAACAGCGTGACTCTTTCCCTGCAACCTGCTTGCGACGAAAAAACATGATACATCTTTACCACGTTACCTTACCCAACCCAAAAATCCAAACGTATTCAAAATTCGACCTTCTGCCCTTGATAAAAGGTTACGTAGAAAAATTGTCGGCTGTAAATGTGCCGTTGTGGAACATAAAGGGAAGATTTTCTGAGTTTCTTTGGAAGCAAGCGATCAATATAAAGGAGAGTGCTTGTCAAAAATGATAAGAGTGTTCATAGAGGTTTTAAATACTTAAGGTTCTTATATAGTTCATAAACATTCTGGAGATTGTGATGGGGATCATTCAGAGTGATTTTAGGGAACTTTGTTGTCATAATAATGTGTTTAGCGTATAGGATTTCTTATCTTTTGTAACGTGCTATTATTATCACATTTATCTATCTTCTGGAGTTTTTGTACTGTTCACTATGTTTTGTAACGTGGGATTATCATATACTGGTGTTTGGTCTGCTCACTTTTTGAAAGGCTTTGTTAATTCAATATCTTGTTCAATAGTCGGCAATGGCGTGGTGATGCAGATAAACTTTTCAAGCACCAAGGTCACCTGATACTTCAAACAAACTGCAGGGTAATTGTATAATACACACATTTAAAATAGCAGTCTCATCCATTTTGACAATTCAACAATATTGCGTGATTTAAATTGTCTAGCAAACTAAATTATATCATTAATGTACTTATACAAAATATTGTAAAACAGTGGAGTTTCTTGCCCATTCTTCTCCATTCGAAACTACCTTTTGAAAGGGGTAACTAGAATCAATTCTATTTTTTATGTGATGTTCAAAAGTGCCTTTTATGCAGGGATCGTACAACCCCGGTTAAGTCTTTCGAAGGGGTAAGCCGTTTATGAGGTTACCTTTATCATGCCTCCTTGTATGGGTTTTAGGCTGGAAACCCAGTAAAAGGGTTATACCTTTAATAACTTACTTATCTTGATTTAAAAGAGTGTCCGTGGAGTTTATTGCCCGTTCTTCTCCATTGAGATCTACGTTTTGGAATGGGCATCCACTTTCTGACTAACTGACCGACTCTTTGACAATTCAAAAGTGCCTGTAATTGGTTTAATTGAAATAAATGCCTTGAGTTTGAGTTTGAATATGGATAACCCATTGAATGAGTTCTGTACTTGAAACCCAGTGAAAGGGTTACCCCTTCATTAAGATAACCTATATAATATAAGGGTTTTGTTTGGGTTACCATATTAGCTATTTGCAATGTATGCCCATCATCGAAAGATCATATTACATTGCTCCGAGCCGGAATGTTACGCTGTTATCGTTTTTAAGAGAGTTGAAGTGAAACCCTTTTGAACGGCTTAATTTAAGCCGTTCAAAAGGGTTACCCATATCGTATGGGTTTTTGTTTAACTGCTTAGAAAAACCCTATCAAAAACCTTTCAATGGATAACCAAAATGATCCTTAAAAGCTATTCAAAAGGGTTACCTACATCGTATAGGTTTTTGATTAACTGTTTAGAAAAACCCGATCAAAAACCCTTTCAATGGGTAACCAAAATTGTGATGCTTTTATGTGCCTATTTGAGATAAATAATTTAACTTTGACTGCAATGAACATTACAAATACAATCCCACTACTAAAACTTTTTCCATTCTCTCTGTAGCTACACTAATGTTTATTATTCTGCCGTACTACAACGTAGGTCGACTAACATCATTGAATTACGGTCACCGTTCCATTATTAACTGCGCTGATAGACCTGTAGTACCTACACAAATGTATGCGCATGTATATGTGTTGAGCTATGTATACATTATGTGGAGCTATTGAGGCAATTCTCTGCTAGCTGACGTCATGGTCTGGTAGTCTTAGCACTAAGTGAAACGTTTGTGGGGGTTAATGCGTTAGTCTTTTCACTTTACTTGATCTTATCCCCGAGGGATATCTCTGCCAGACAATCTTAGGATAGAAAGGTGTGTAAAAATAAAATGAGGGCATTCCACGATGTATAAATACTGTTAATAAATCTGCCTTACCTTTTCCCCAACTATGTGTTGTGGTCGGCTTTCAGTCTAACCGGATGCAGCTGAAACCAGTGTTTTACATGGAATGACTGCCCGTCTGACCTCCACAACCCAGTAACTGGATAATACGATACCCCATAATAAGACTGGTTGTCAGACTTTCAGGTTCCTAAACGATCAGTAACGACTGTCAAATATCCACGAATGACAGCCGGGACCAACGGCTTAACGTGCGTTCCGAGGTTCGGAGGAGTAGCGGTGTGTAAAGATGGTCACCCATCCACGGACCAATCCCGGCAAGCGTATCTTAAAACCAAGAAACGATCTAAGAATTTGAGAGAGGAAATTTTCCTATGATTTAAATTAATTTTAAAAAAACCTTTACAAATGCAACGTTGCCCGCTCGCGCGCGATTAAAATTCTTAAAAAGCCAAAATAAACGGTAGATACCAAGTCAATACAATTATAAAGATGATATCCGAAGTATAAAAAAAAAAAAAATAAGAAAGCAAACCACTCCAAGGAGAATATTATCAAAAGAAAGCAGAAAACATTATTTCAAAGTCACACTTGACCATTTTTTGTTGCACAGCCGGGGACCCTACAAAAATGTATGTCCTGGCATCTTGCCCAGATTCTGAAGAAATTCCAGTAACTTGAATTGGCATTTTGCTCAAATAACAAGAAACCTTAATAACAGTGGATTAGTCTTTTCAAGTCCAATATTTAATTCTCTTTTGTAATTGTATATTTAATTAGTTTTTTGTGAACCTACTTTGTTGGTGGAATAAATAAATAGGATTTTATTCTGGAAATACCGTCTTTTTCTCAGTGAAGGAATCTAATTCCTGATTGTCAGTGGTGGTAGAAACAAAACGGCTCCTTGTGCTTGTAGTTTTCAACTTTACTTGTTCAAGTTAACAATTTACTGCACTTATGGCTTGAATACATCATTGATTGGATATATCGGAGAGATATTTGTATAATAATAATTAAGTAGTGGTCGCCCATTGGTCGACATTCGGCCATATTAATTTTGCAGTTTAAAAAAAAAAAAGTTTATTGCATATTAAAAAACAATAGTTCAATAGTTTTATTCATGTGACAGTGACAAACAAGATAACATGACATAATGTAAAAAGAAATAAATGTAAGTCGAAGCAAAGAAGCCATATATTATATGAGTGTCAAACGCATGTTAGTGTATGTTATGTTTTTTTATTAATTTAATTTATTTATAATGTACCTATTTTATATAAAAATATTATCTTCCTGCACTCCTTCTCCATATAAACTTTAACTGTGCCAAATTTCATACTCCTCCGTCCGCGAAGTTTTCGTGAAAAGGGGTGCAAAGTTTTTGCTTCATGTACCTATTAATAAATAATGATAACAATACCTACTTATTATTATCTCACTGCAGGGCAAAGGCCTCTTCTCACACAGAGAAGACACGAGCATTGATCACCACGCTTACTCAAGACGGGTTGGCGATCTCGGATGATGTCAGTTATGACATAGTATTTATTCTACCGTAGTTGTATTGGCAATCATGTCATTTGGTTTAAATTGGTTTGTATAATCTCTGAGAAAATTGTTCACATAAATAATACCATACTATTATTGCTATAGCCAAACACGACCGCTGTATTCCGTTTGGCAAGGCAAGGAGGTAAATTACAAAAACTTGCGACTTTTTAAAATATTCACATAGCACGTCTGTCTAGGGTGTACCTACGTGTTATACGATGTAGGTATTGTAGTTTCAATAGGCCGAGGTTGTACCACTTAAAATCAGGCGAGCTCTCTGCCAGATTCAAATAAATGTATTAAATGCTTGAACAGTTTAAATGGTCACAAAGAACTCCTAAAAATAGGGCCGAATAGTTTACTATTCGGCTGGGGTGATATTTATGAAGCAAAAATTATTGCAATCCCAAACCGTTGTAGAATCTAATATCTCCATATTTATGAATCAAATATCGGAATATTTGATTCTCCCGCCTAAGGGATATTAAAACACATCAAGCATTTCTTTCTCCCATCCAACAGGGTCCTAAAACTGATAATCTTAGGTCACAAAATAACAATTGCCAACCTACGACACGAGACGAAAGGACAGATTAAAAAAAAATAATAGGTTTTTTTGTTAATGGGGGATCGATAGAAAACAACAAAGAGAATGCTTACATAATTTAAAATAGCCACAACACTTAATCTCAAGCAAAATGGCGTCCTTAAAAACAAAGAGGAAAGTCTTAAAAGGCATCCATTATGGAAATTAATCTAAATTAAAATACCATTAAGTAAAACAAATTAGGTTCTGTCGTGTCGTGTCGAAATGATAAAAAAGATACCTTCGCGTTATGATACATGGGATACTTAATTTCAAGTGCTCCGACGCACATAAAGAGCGAATTTAATCAAGCCGGCTTTGGGTTGGGTTTCAGTGGCAGCGAAGAGCAGAATCTTGTATTTTTAATGAAGTGATACAGGCCTAGAGTATTCTGATGAGATTGCTTGAATACCTATAACATTAACTAGCTAGACTAGAATACAAGAGAGAAGTAAAAATTCTCTGCCGCAGCAAACAAGGTCGAGGAAGAAGTCAAAGGGTCGAGTAAAATACACAACATATATTCTACACGCTACACATGGCCTAGACGACTACACGCTGGACATGGCCTAGACGACTGCACGCTGGACATGGCCTAGACGACTACATGCTGGATATGGCCTAGACGACTACACGCTGGACATGGCCTAGACGACTACACGCTGGATTATAATTATGTTTTAAGTGGACAGGATACTGTCTATACCCTTGATGCCATCCTGTACATACTTTAAACAACACATATCACTGAAGCCCCACTTCAGGACAGGACAAGGACGATATACACCTGCCCGAGAAAATTTGGTTTTAGAAAAAAATACAATAGCCAATATTTTATTTCAATCCCTCACTGGAGCCCTACCCCAACCCGTTAGAACTGTTCCTGATAGTCGAATTCCAAATTGGGCCCGTCCCGACGCACGCCATTTTATTGTTTTTCCCGCTCTTTCCACGCCAGCGCCATGATTTGTTCGACGTTCGTTTTTAGCAATTTTAATTACGTCACTACGAGGGTTTTTGAATTAACAGTATTTTTGGAGCGTCAAAGACTTTTTAGCAAGAAATACAGCTGAAAAAACTTTTTACAAAAAAAAAAAAAAGAAACAACCGACGGTAAAAAAAAAAACACTACAAAGTTAAAAATAACTTTAATTTCGGAAGTCGGTGTCTTTGGTTTTTTTTAGTTTCATTTTTAGCCACTGACTTCTGAAATTAAAGTTATTTTTCACTTTGTAGCTTTTTTTGGGAGTCGGGTAATTTTTTTGTTGTAAAAAGTTTTTATTTTTCACTTTTTAGCGGTGCCTACCCCACACAAATTCGAATACCACTCTGCAAAATAAATTATAGCATCATTCACATAGACTATGTGGGAAAAATACGTATTAAATTATTGAAGCTAATTCAAAAGCCACTCATCAGAACTTGAAGATATTTATATGCGACCATCTCAAATAAAAACTTTGCAAAAAGGCAAATAACGTCGCGCTAAGCCGTGTCAGAAGTTTGAAAGGCATAGTTTTATGTTGACGGAGATAACGAGGCTACGAAATCTGACTTCTGACAATCGAGGCCACACATAACATACAACTCAAGTAGCGCAATTTGAAGCGGCATATAATTACCATTAAAAACATTTATAGGCAGAGTGCACCTCATGACAATTCCAATAAGCCCAAACACGGCTAGAATACATTGATTTATTACCGAGTTCCGGTGCCTACCTTCTGGTTTCTTCATCAGATTGGTTCGATGGTACCATTTTCATCAGAACCATTTATTTAAAGCTTCGTCATAGTCGCTTAACTATCTTAATCGAGATATCTTATCGACACCCGTGAAATACTTATTATCGTTGAGAAGTTCCCGTGGCCATATGTGGTCTTTTTCATCAGTTCCACTTCTCCAGATGCTACTTTCTGAATGCAAATGCTTGATTTGTTGATGAAAATACCAAAATCGCTATATGTATGCCTATAATTTTTGAGGAGCTCCCTCAATTCCTCATGAATTCCAGCATAAGAACTGGATTTTGATAAAAATGGGACCAATCTGGAAGTATATCCTTTCAATTAAAAAACTAATTTTCCAAATCGGTTTATAAATGACGGAGTTCTTAGGTAACAAACATTAAAAAAAAAATACAACCGAATTGAGAACCTCCTCCTTTTTTTGAAGTCGGTTAAAAAAGAGCTGAAATTAATAAATGAGGAAAAATTTAAACATCGCAATAGATACCTATATAAATAGGTATTAAAGCTCAGTCCGACATAACTCAAGCAAATGTAAAATAAATTTAATCTTTTTAACACTCATAAACTCGTCACCTTACCTTGTGGTCCGTACGCTTTTTATTTTATCATTTCCACACATATTGCAACCTCATTGCCCACTTTCCTTATCCACCAAATCAGCTGTCAAAAAAAAAGGTAACTCGTTCCCCCTCCGTTTACCGCGTCCATCACCATTAAGGCCCACTTACACGACACATCAAACTACGGTGTAATGCATCACTCCAACAAAAAACTTGCTACAAGTCCCACAAACTTTCCTGATCTATTTTGTTCAATGCTCGAAGTCACTTTGACAGATACTAAAGAGAACTTGTGTCGTAAATTTCGAGTTTGTACTACAAAAGTGTGAGTTAGTTTCTATGAAAATAATAAGTTTTATTCGTATCATGAGGGACTCGTTTGTGGGTGTATTAATGTGATGTGATAGATGGAGTGTTTTTTTTTCATGTAACTATCCAAATCCATTGACGACTTTGTTAAAATCTAAGTGTTAAAAAGAGTGAATGCATTTTCAATTCCAATCTTTTCTAAAACTGCCGCGATTACAAACAATTTTAAGTTTTTGATTAGGAGATGTTCTTATAATTATGGTACTTGATTCATCAACATGTATGGCATTTTTCAGACCTCATGTAAACGCTAGGCTTGCATCAAGAAATTTCGTGTCTGTCAACTGCAGTCTCGTGTCTGTCAACTGCAAAATCTCGTGTCTGTCAACTGCAAAATCTCGTGTCTGTCAACTGCAAAATCTCGTGTCTGTCAACTGCAAAATCTCGTGTCTGTCAACTGCAAAATCTCGTGTTTATCAACTGCAAAATCTCGTGTTTGTCAACTGCAAAATCTCGTGTCTGTCAACTGCAAAATCTCGTGTCTGTCAGCTGCAAAATCTCGTGTTTGTCAGCTGCAAAATCTCGTATCTGTCAACTGCAAAATTTCATGTCTGTCAACTGCAAAATTCTCAGCTTCAAGGCCGTATCCACACCAAAACTATAGTAAGCCACCAACTGTGAGCGTCAAGTTCAAAATGTTTAAAAACAACGTCACCCGCCGAATGACTGTCCTTTGTTTTTCATACATTCTCACAGTTGGTGGCCAATTAAGGGCCCGAACACATATAACACAACCGCACCACATGGACGGGCACTAATTTTGATGAAAATGAATATCTAGTTCTTTTCCACATTTGGCCGTCAAAATTAACCATGTGGGCGATACCGACCACATCAAGACAACGTCGCAGCCACTAGCAATAGCGGCCGGCCACATCGCAAACTCAGCGTTGCATCGACGCGCGCACAAGTCCCGCTGGAGCCCTTTCCCCTTAATTCTGTGTTGTGGTAGCCACAAAGTAACTACATCGCAACTACTAGCGACAACGCCACCTCATCTAAATTTTGTAGTTACCACAACGCAACTGCAAGAATCTCCAGCGACACTATTCACACGTAATCACTGCTTGCTCACATTTTGCCGATGCAATGCGATGCGATGCGGTGTGTTTGTGTTACGTGTGAAAGGGACATATACGTTTGGTGTGAACACGGCCCTATACTTCAAGATTTATCAGTCAGGTACCTTCTCATAACATAATTACAAATAATAACAAACAAAAACATCGCACCACGTACATCGTAATCCTATCATACCACAGAATACATAATACGAGTAGTACAAGTAGAGAAGAATCACTCAGCAAAATCATTTAAATAAATAGCGTCTCTTGCTAGGACACAATAAAGTGCAATTCAGATCGCGACGACGTATTCAGACATTAATTACCTATAGTTATATTCACCTAGAAGTTGCCTCTCTTTACACCTTCTGACTCGTTAGGGTTGTCTTCGTTTACGACGCGCGTGAGTGAGTACCGAACTAACGTGCGAGCCGGCGGGTGCGCGGCAGCCCACACTGAATTAGCCCGACAAGTCGAGCCCGCCGCGTACTTGCAGCTTCTTACCTAAAATGCGGAGTGCGCCTGGCCTGATCATACTTCAAAGCTCTTAAAAACTATTAAGCACACCCACATTATTAGGAATGACCCTAAGTTCGTTTAGCCACAGTTCACACTTCGCTCATGTAGCTACCGCGTATTTACCACGGACTAGAAAAAAAAGAAGGACTCCGGGCCACGCGTATCGAAAGTGAAGCACCTTACTGATCTATGTGTGTGTGATTTGACAAAGACGCCGTCATGCCACGTAATGGCGGCCGCCTGGCCGGTCGGCATACTATGATGTAAATGTGTGCGGAGGTGCATGTTTGTACAAACGGTCCGGCGGCACACTTACTGTGTTTCACTTTCGATATGCGTGGCGCGGACTATGACCTTCTTTTTTTTCTGGTCCGTGGTGTTTACATACTTCGGTCCACACCGCGAACTATGAGCCGAAGTATGAAAAGACGTGGTAGATATATGAGCGAAGCTAAACGAACGTAGCTTCGTTTTTAGTGTGGCCTGAGCTTTAGGAATGCTACACACTCAGCGACTGAAGAAAAGTAAATATCATTTGATACTTCAATATCGTTCAAGAGGCTTCATGTGGGTTTCTTCTCACTAATTAAGTCTATCCTATTAGTCTGCTAATTGGGTACTTGACGACTTACATCGGTTATGTTCTGATGTGAAATTATGCATGTTTTCTCGAAATTGATTTTACTGAAGTTGTTGATGCAATCTTATGAGATTGTGGTGTGTCTCTAGAGTTGAATGGAATTAAAATTAAGCTTGATAGTGAGTAATCAGTGTTAAGTAAACTTCGTCATTTGGGTTTGTGTCAAGTCTCATTTTTACTACGTTTTACGTTTTGAAAAATTCGTTTAAGGCGCGGACTGACTACGATTTTAAACGGCACACAACCGCGTAATCTATTGTAACCATTATCTGGCTTGAAATAAGGTTGAAAATTTAAAATAATATTTGTGTTGCCGGGATTAGACTAAGCTGCAAATGTGCATTTATTTTCCGGGTTTTCACAACTTTCAACAACAAACAAATTTCAACTATCGTAACTATCACGGTTCATGAGATACAGCCTGGTGACAGACGGACGGACAGCGAAGTCTTAGTAATAGGGTCCCGATTTACCCTTTGAGTATGGAACCCAAATAAGACGCTAGACTCGAAGAATGCGTACTTACATACCTACGCTCGAGCCAAGTTCGACGGCTCACTTCGAGTAGGTGTGAAGGAATGGATGCAAGCCTTCGAGCTGCGAGTTTTGCGGTCAACACGTTGATATTAACCCGCTTTCGAATATCGCAGCTTTATGCTGAGATGGGAGCCTTTTTGGCCTCGCGCAGGTCTCTTTTTTTTTTTTTAGTCTGATTTCTTTTTTTTTCTTTTTTTGTTTTTTAATGTTTATTTTGTTACTTTTATATGCTCTTTTTTAACTGTATTTCCTGTGCGTGTCCCAAATAAAATATTTTTCTTTCTTTCTTTCGAGTAAAATCGCGTGTGTTTTTATACTTAATCGATCGAGTTTACGTTAACTTTAACTCACGTTAATTTGTTTGGAATAATTGTGTTATGCATATCACCATCTGGTGTCTGTAATGAGAAACACAATTATTCCATACAAATACTAGTGATTGTTTGTACTAGTGATGTAATTGACGTAAGGTGACGATGTAAACGCGATCGAGCAAGTATAAAAATTTGCACTAAGGGCTCTGAGTCCTTAGTGTTACGAGTAGTTTTTATACTAAATCAATCACGTCAACGGAAACTTCAATTTGTACTGAAACTGAATAAGCGCCGTCTGGTGACTGTAATGGAAAACACAAATTGACGTAAGGTGACGTTAATGTAAACGCGATCGAGTAAGTATAAAAATTTGCACTAAGGGCTCTGAGTCCTTAGTGATAGTTTTTATACTAAATCGATCACGATAACGTAAACTTCGATTTGTGCTGAAACTGAATAAGCGCCGTCTGGTGACTGTAATGGGAAACACAAATTGACGTAAGGTGACGTTAATGTAAACGCGATCGAGTAAATATAAAAATTTGCACTAAGGGCTCTGAGTCCTTAGTGATAGTTTTTATACTAAATCAATCACGTCAACGGAAACTTCAATTTGTACTGAAACTGAATAAGCGCCGTCTGGTGACTGTAATGGAAAACACAAATTGACGTAAGGTGACGTTAATGTAAACGCGATCGAGTAAGTATAAAAATTTGCACTAAGGGCTCTGAGTCCTTAGTGATAGTTTTTATACTAAATCGATCACGATAACGTAAACTTCGATTTGTACTGAAACTGAATAAGCGCCGTCTGGTGACTGTAATGGGAAACACAATTATTGCACACAAATTGACGTAAGGTGACGTTAATGTAAACGCGATCGAGTAAATATAAAAATTTGCACTAAGGGCTTTGAGTCCTTAGTGCTAGTTTTTATACTAAATAGATCACGATAACGTAAACTTCGATTTGTACTGAAACTGAATAAGCGCCGTCTGGTGATTGTAATGGGAAAAACAAATTGACGTAAGGTGACGTTAGCGTAATCGCGATCGAGTAAGCATAAAAACTTACACTAAGGCTTCTGGTTACTTTTGAGAAGCGTCATGGGCTACGAGCACCAACAACTGAAAATCAACCCTAATAACAAAACACCATCACATGGAAATCACAAGCAATTTTATTCTGCTGTTACCCCAGCAAACAAACTCACAGACCAATAATACCGGGAGCCATTACACAAATCATATGAAAAGACAATCAAAGAACATTTAATTTTCTTGCGGACCTCTCGGCTATCTAATATGTACTAAAGATATAAGAATAGGTGTATGAAAAGGAAAGCGGGGGGCACATGAATAATGATTGTGTTTTTGTCTCCGCATTTTACGGAAGGGCTCGGCTATAATCGTATATCGTATGGTCCCCAACATTCTTTGAGTTATGTTACACCGTAGAAAAACATTTTGTGTAGACCAGTGCGTGTTTAGGCTTTCTACAGACTAAAATGCTACGAAGACGTTGCTTTATGTCACCGGATCAAATAAAAAATCAATCTGCCTAGCCTTTTCCCAACCATTATTTTACATTGATGCGACTGCCTATCTGACCTCCACAACCCAGTAACTGGGTAATACGATACCCCTTGGTAAGACTGGTTGTCAGACTTTCGGGCTTCTGACGACCCGTAACGACTGTCAAAGATCCACGAATGACAGCCGGGACCAACTGCTTAACGTGCTTTCCGAGGCACGGAGGAGTCTCGGTATGTAAAGATGGTCACCCATCCACTGACCAACCCCGGCAAGCGTAGCTTAACCTGATGGATCGACCCGTGCGGCTGTTATTACTTAGCCATGAGCTCCTCTCACCGGATCAAATAATTGAAATAAAATATAAAAAATAAATTAAATGGAGACGGATAGAACAGATGAAATGGTCTGATATACGAGTATGTTGTACCTAATTAAGGTATTTTATTGACAGTAAATATATCTCGTTCAAATTAAAACTTGATTTACAGGAAGTACTTATGGAAGTCTGCGAAGAAAGACAAAGCGCAGTTTTAACATTGCTTTCTATTTTTGAAAAAATATAATTTGTGTTTTGCACTTTCCGTGGATTTTACACCAATTAATCCATTTTATTACATTTCACAGACTAAAAGACTTTACTTAACAACAAATTTAATTAACATATTATTTATACTTTTTTTTTTTTTTTTTACAAAACTATCTGCGTGTCCAGTAATCTAATAAAACAAATATTTCGTGTTTGTATTTTTTTTTGTACTCTATTAGAAAAAATATTGAATATATGACTATTCAAAACCATTAATAGTTTCTGAAATAATTTTTACACCCGACTGGGTTTCAATTAATATTTTCTGATACATGATAGATTTATTTATGCTTTATAGAGTAAACTACCGCATAAGTTAGTGTCAAAAAACTAATTCCTTGCATCATTTTCCTACACCCAATGTTTTATTGTATCTTTATTTTAGGTGCAGTAAAAACCTTTCGTCTCGATGATCTAATAGTCGCAAGCGCTACTGCTGAACATATGGTCGTGGCTTCGATTCCCGGTTCGGGCAAAGTGTTATTTGGTTTATCCATCAAGAATTTTTTAGTAGCAGCCGGGTTAATGGCAATAGGCTTGCCCCCTATTACATGGGACTTAACCATAACTAGTGAAATTTTGGTGTTTTTAAGGTACACCTCAGCCTAATACTTCGGAGATAGATGGGCGTGATGTTATATATGTAATCAAAAAATAATGCTGTAAGTGAAATTAATTAAAAATTAAACACAATGGGATGTCAAGAGATAGTGAGTCGCTATGAAAAACTAAAGAGAGAGGAGACTAAGAATAAGCAATCACAGACAAATAGAATGTGTAACTTACTCAGAACTTTTCAAAGACCGTGCACTTCCAAGTTTTAAAGTGGAAGAAGCAACGCAAGTGCTTCGCACTTATAATTGTATTCAAGAGAAAGTTATGCCATAAAAGTTACTAAACGACATAAAAAAGAATGTTAGTAGTATAGTGTAATGTTATAGTAATTGTTTGTGCCTATTGCAAACTATGGAAATATTAATTTAACAATTCTGAACTGAAATTGAGGCTTCCAGCAAATCATTTTGAAATTCTTGCTGTTCACTCTTTTACAAACATTAAAAAAACAGTTTTCAGAGAATCACTCATTAATGTTAGGCAAATTTTCAACGTCACAATTAATTCAATTAATCAATCTGCCTAGCCTTTTCCCAACTATGTAGCGGTTGGCTTCCAGTCTAACCGGATGCAGCTGAATACCAGTATTTTACATGGAGCGACTGCCTATCTGACCTCCACAACCTAGTAACTGGGTAATACGATACGCCTTAGTAAGACTGGTTGTCAGACTTTCGGGCCTCTGACGACCCATAACGACTGTCAAAGATCCACGAATGACAGCCGAGACCAGCGGTTTAACGTGCTTTCCGAGGCACGGAGGAATCTCTTTATGTAAAGATGGTCACCCATCCACTAACCAACCGGCAAGCGTAGCTTAACCTGATGGATCGACCCGTGCGGCTGTTATTACTTAGCCACGAGCTCCCCGAACATCACAATTAATTAACCTAATCAATTACTAACTATTTTCAGTAAATCTAACCAACGTTTCAGCCTACAGTTATTTTCAAACTGCCATTTCCACCATTCCAACTTCAAGCCATGCAAAATAATTTAATAACAATCTTCACGGTAGCATTTACTCAGAATTAAAAGACAATTACTCACTCAGCCACCCTTGCTTAACAAGGCTCTGCCGCAAGGTTCGCGTTAATTTTAGCAGCGTCCCTCCTCATCGATCGTGGGTTGCCGCCTTAATCCTGGCTTAAGTTGCGCGTTGTTGCGATGTGTAGCCTCGTGTGTGACCGGTCTTAGCCTAGCCTATAAATACTTTATTGTGACGAAATTCTGGAAGTAATTGAAGTTTGTGAAGTAGTGTGTTGTTGTTTAATAGTGTCGATAAAAATAACCTTGCTGTGGTTCCATAACATTAACATTTCCGTCATTGCATATTCTGGAAGTGGACATGTTTTTAAAGACCAATAAAAACCTATTTCGCACGATGTCAGAAACTAGAAAACAATACAAAAATTTATTACAAATCGAGTCCTGTAACACAGCGTTATTGAGAAAAAGCGTTATTTGTATGGGTCCTACCATATACAATAAACTGCCAGATGTAATGAAAAATGATACAATTATAAACTTTAAAAAGAAATTAGTGGCCTTCCTAATAGAAAAATGTTATTACTCGATTAATGAATTTTTAATGGACAAAACTTTTTAATCAGCAATGTGTATAATAAATATATTTAATATTATTTTGAGCATATATTAATATACATTTTTTTTTTTTTTTTTTTTATTTTATAGAAACATTTTGATTAGACATTTTTCAATATAAATTAATATATGTATAATTGTAATA
Source organism: Cosmia pyralina (assembly GCA_946251885.1). Lineage (NCBI taxonomy): Eukaryota > Metazoa > Arthropoda > Insecta > Lepidoptera > Noctuidae > Cosmia > Cosmia pyralina. Next base: position 22,073,313 of record OX276360.1, read on the forward strand.
CCTAATTCTAACTCTGACATTTTAATTTGTAATTTCATTTTTTAATAGCTTCTGTAGTGTATGCGCGGGCGCATTCGCGTGGCAATCGCTTACCGGCCGTAGGCGAGTGCCCACATGTTATGGTTTTCGCATATCGTATATCCCTGAGTGTCTGAAAGTGTGCATTTTATTGCCGCAAGAGACATTACAGCTTCATAACAATTTTTATAAATTTTGCGTGCCTATTTCCAGGCAGAATGTACAGGCTCACTCCTATCTACTCTACCTGTATTTTAATGTAACCTACATTCGTTGCAAATAAATTATTTGATTGATTGATTGATATACCTAACTGATATTTAATTTTGTGATGATCCTGTACTATTTATTGATGAATTCCACAAAAATTCGACAAAATACTAACCAACATTTGCAGATTTTCTTGAAGAGAATTACTTGTTAATAATAAAAAATGTGGCAAATTTAGTTGCTCATTGAATATTGACACTGGCGCAAGGTCAAGCTACGCATCTTAAAAAGCCTTTCTGAAGCAGAAAAACACTTCTATCCAAAGTTGTGTTAGTACCACACATACAAGAACCCTTAACTCTGTTTTTATCTAGCACACAGCAAAACGACTAAAGGTTCCCGCAGACAGGAGAGATGCGACACTAGTAGAACAGTTTCTATGAAAATTCATAGAAATCGAGAATATTCATGTAATTCAAAATTCTTTCATTATTTAAATACACATTACTTATTTTACAATTCATTATTTTATGTTACGTTTTTTTTGGTGGAACGGAACGCTATCTCGAAAGGCGTCGTCTTCGAAAATGCCGGAAATGACCTCAAAAGCTATCTGAATAAATCTTTAAATAACCTTTTCTTAGCGAACTGCTTGAATTCTCAGAGGTAAGTTAGTAAGTGCGATTTCTGCTTGAATAAAGTACAAAAAACAATTTATTTTATATGATTTGTGGCTAAAAAAGAGATGTAAACAAAGCAATATCGTGCATTATGACGTCACATTACGGCCGCGGCAATAACGGATGTTTGAACTGTATTAAAAAATTGTTGGAGTTTAATCATTGTTTTGAGCAGCAAACAGGAGTAACATTTGACTTTTACTACTTTCCTTGGGTATATATTACTGTGATTTATTGATTTAGAGAAAAAAAAAATTACATGCATATTCCTTACCAGAATCGCGTCGCACCGTCCGTCGCGTCGCGCCCGTCTGCGAGAGCCTTGAAACCCTTTTCTTTTACTAGCAAAACTCGCTTCGCAAGTGTGCCATTGCTTTCTATTTCACCCTCAACCCCCAATTATTTTGCGATTCTATCATTAAAAGGAAATAGGAGATCAGAAAAATATAGAGCTTCATACTTTGTGTGCCTTTGACAGTTCGAATAACAGTGAGCTTACGAGTGACCTCAATATTATATAACTGCTTTGATATTACTGTAAAAAAAGGCTCAGAATTCCCACTCTGTATTATTCTCTGAGTGTACTATGCTTTATGTTGTGTTTGTATTATTTATTTGGCTGTAGAGTGGACACCAATACACTAGCCGATCGGCTGAGTACACCGGCCTGCGTCCCGCAAACCATCGGAAGGGCCAAATTTAGGGCGGTACCTTTAGCCAAGGGTGTCATTGGTCAAGTAAAAACCCTGCACTAAAGTCTAAATCAATAAACGACACTTAGCAAGTGCTTTGGATTAGAAATATTCCCATCTCTATCATACAAGTGTAAGGGTGGGTTGCACCATCTTACTTTAATAATAACAAACATTGCACCTTCAGTTCAATATTTGTTATTGTTAAAGTTAGATGGTGCAACCCACCCTCGTTAAAATTCCTGTTAAAAAAAGGGTTGTTCCATTTGACAATTTTTTAGCTGTTATATATCTGTTACTTCTGTAAGACGCGTCGAATGTCATGTCCCTGCTCCGAACTTTAACTTTTACATTTGACATGACGGTGCAACAGCAGGTAGTCATTTTATGGTCATATTAACTTTGGCGGAAACTATAACGTAGCCCTTGGTGCAACCACACTAAGTGTTTGTGTTAGCATGTTTAGATATCGATACGCATAACGTCTGCGGAGTTTCACTAGCTAATTTAATTTGACTTTATACTCTGGCACGTGATGACACGAGTAAAGAAAGTGCTAAACATTAATAGCAAAGTAATTCCTGGCTGGATATTTGTCAAGTACACTATATCACACACGAAACGAAACAAAATCTATCTCAACTGTTCCATTTTCAAAACCGTACCAAGAATTTCTTTTTGTCTTCGCTCCATTTCCATACTTTATATGAAGTGGACCTTTTGCACCTGTCCATTGTCTCATATTGCTCTTAATACTACCTGTAAGAGGGACCCTCTTTCCTTTCGACAGGTACCTCTACAGCCAATAAGAGAATTTTGGCCTTCATCAACGTAGTAAATAGGATGGCTTTGTCGAAGCCAGAGTGTTGACATTTTCAGGAGTTGTTGTAATATTGCAAGAGAATTTTGGAAATTTTGGCTTATTTTTAGTTGTTTAGTTGTCAGTGGATTGGGTTTTGATTTGTATTCATAATCATTAATGTCCACATGTAGCCCGATGTCCACGTGTAGCCCGACACCACGTGTAGCCAGATGGCCACGTGTAGCCCGAAGTCTACGCGTAGCCCGATATCCACGTATAGCCCGATGTCTACGTGTAGCCCGATGTCTACGTGTAGCCCGATGTCTACGTGTAGCCCGATGTTTACATGTAGCCCAATGTCCACGTGTGGCCCGATGTCCACGTATAGCCCGATGTCCACGTATAGCCCGATGTCTACGTGTAGCCCGATGTTTACGTGTAGCCCAATGTCCACGTGTGGTCCGATGTCCACGTATAGCCCGATGTCCACGTATAGCCCGATGTCTACGTGTAGCCCGATGTCTACGTGTAGCCCGATGTTTACATGTAGCCCAATGTCCACGTGTGGCCCGATGTCCACGTATAGCCCGATGTCCACGTATAGCCCGATGTCTACGTGTAGCCCGATGTTTACGTGTAGCCCAATGTCCACGTGTGGTCCGATGTCCACGTATAGCCCGATGTCCACGTATAGCCCGATGTCTACGTGTAGCCCGATGTTTACGTGTAGCCCGATTTCCACGTGTATCCCGAAGTCCACGTGTAGCCTGATGTACACGTTGTTAGATAATAGTTTTGTTTCCGCAAAAGTCAAGGTAAGTTCTATTTCCAAACTTCTAGAATCGATAAGTTTTGTTTGGCTTTTCTATAGAAATACTATCATAAGCACTCTGAAGTTTAGAACTCTTTATACAAACTTGACATTTATGAACTTACTATGTCCATACCTTCGGGAAATATACACACACACACAAACACACAGCACACACAGTACAGTAAATAATCTAGCTAACATTTATGTGAAGTTTCACCAACTTCACAGTCCAATTTCCTTCAAAAGGACTTATTATCTTACCCTCCAAGGTCAAAGGGTCACAGTTGACCAATTCTCTCTCCCCGGTCTCTTCGCTCCCCATTCAGTGCTTCCGGCGGCCATTCTTATAAAAAGATATTGAAGTCATTCTGCCATATCCTTTCCCAGGATGATTTCTTATGTTTATTTATTTACAAATAATTTGGCTTATTTTTTGCCCCATCTATTCTGGGGTAGATTTTGCAAGTTGGTTGTTTGTGGTGGAAAAACACGTCTTCAAAATGGCAAAATGCAAAAAAAAAAAGTTGTGTGTGTGTTGTGTTTTGTTGTTGTTGTTTGGTGTTGTTGTTGTTGTTGTTCTCCAAAAGATGTTGTGTAATGTGTGCAATGTAGTCAGTTATGACTGGATCTTTTTGGAAGTCAAAAGAATTTATGAAATTATTTTATACAGTGCAGTAAAAACATTCTTATCACCATCCTATCTTCCTGGCTTCCTGGCTATCTTACTGTGCTGGCACTGCTGCTGCGGCTGCGGAAAACGTCAAGCGGCAAAGTATAATAACCTTATCGGTAATTATATTTGTGAGCCGTTTGGGGTTGGAGTGCTCATGGTTTGTTCAACGAAATCTCTAAGCGGCTGATTGACACTTCCCGTGACCCAAGGGCTGGCTTTTACCTTGCCATTGCCATACAACGTGGCAATGCCGCCAGTCTCTTGGGTACTTTACCAGTTGACAGCGATGCGGAGGAATTTTTCGACACCATATTTTAGTTTTTAATAGTAGTTAGGTTAGGAAATATCCTAACCTAACAAAAAAAAAAAAAATAATAATAATAAAAAAAAACAGTTAAAAATATAATAATATTTTTAACTGAATTATACTCTTTAAGTAAAAACTAGATATTATATATCTCCTATTATGTTATTAATATCAAACCAAGTTCCTAAACGATCTGTTGAATTGCATCATCAATAGTTATGATTCCATGATTGTTAAGTTTTTGGATTAAATCCTGACTTTAAGGGTTTCCAGAAGTTGGGTTTAGTGGGCGTAGTGTGTAAGTTACGACTACTTACTGCACTGCTGCAAGCCTTGGACGTGGTACGACACTTAGAAGTACCATTCTGGATCGTCCGTATTCCATAAAGGACAATACATCGTAAAAGGGGCCATGCCATGAAGTGTTATAGCCAGTCGTTGGGACGAGAAATGCTGGTACACACCTTGCATACCCTCTCGCCCCTACTATTGTATTTACTTGTGAATGTGAGAAAACTGTGAGATTCTTTTCTGATTTTGAAGGCTCTGACAATTTTTCTCAATTTCCTAGGTCAATACAAAATCAATATTATTGTAAATTGCCTCAATGTAGTAGTGTTATCTGCATTAACCCAAACAACAAAGTAGTAAATAAAGTCATCATCCGCCTAGCCTTTTCTCAACTATGTTGGGTTCGGCTCCCAACCTTACTGGATGCAGCTGAATACCAGTAGGTAGCTATTTTACATGGAGCGACTGCCTATCTTACCCCCCAGTTACTGGGTAATACGATATCTCTTGTCAGACTTTTGGGCTTCTGATGACCCGTAACGACTGTCAAAGACCACGAATGACAGCCGGGACCAACGACTTAACGTGCTTTTCGAGGCACGGAGAAGTCTTGGCATGTAAAGATGGTCACCCACCAACGGACTCAAGTAGTAAATAAAGTATTTATACAAAATCCGAACTAAGTAGGTATTGTTGATAACAGTAAGAGTCATCATTAATAATTCATTGCCAAGAAGAGTGTGAACTAGAAAAAGGCTGGATATATTCTTCTAAATAATAAAATTATAGGTAGTTAGTTTGGCAATGGAAGTTAAACGTATCGGAATATTAAATCACTCCAACATTTGCAACTTTACCTACCTGATAAAGAGCAAAAGGATTCCTTTACAAACTTGATACAGTTCCTAGCCTTGAACAAAAACCAATATTTACTTTCACTAGTTGGTCATCGCTACACCCCGTCAGGGGGTGCGACTGGCGGTGTCGGGGCGTGGCCCCCTCTCCGCGGTTGCTATGCGTTGGCCCGTCACTACGGGCCCCTCATTGTGTTGGCCTGATGAAAAGATGATGGGACGCGGATATGCGCGTCCCTGTGAGTGATTGCTATTACTGTGTCTGTAGGCACGCCACGACGCTGCTAATCAGCGCCGCTTTCTTCACCGTATCCCGGCGGTCAACCCCTACCAGGTGGAACCCCCACCTACATGGGGGAAGCCCAGCAGAAGGCGACCTGCGACAGAGATACGGACTCGACGTTCCTACAGAAGGGGTGAGTGGCTCCCGCCCGCCCCACTTTCAGAGCTAGCCGAGCCTGGCACGGGTTAGGGAGACCGTGTAGTGGGTGTGTGGGTGACATTGTGCTGTGTGACGTCACCCGGTGTCTACGTGAATCGCGCGCCCGCGCTGCGTCTTCACGTGTGTATTTATGCGCCTGTATAGAGGTGAATGTCTACTGTTTGCTGCGTGACACGCCTAAATTATCCTAGCACGCATCACGCAACAGATGTATGTTATGTGTGGAGTCTATTGTCACAAGTGAGCCGCGTGTAAGCTGAGAGCGACTCACTCGGAAGTCCAGTCCGGGGTGGAGTCACACGTCCGCGAGCAGGTCGCGGGGCAAAGGTCTCCTCGCGTCAGGGGGGCGCGTATGCCAGGGCGCAATCTGCTTGATGTGTGGCAGAGCAGACGCGCCGGCACGCGCGAACATCCCCTTCGCGAGGCGCCGCACAAACTCATCCAGGCCCTCAATCCCGAGGTCCCTCTGGATGACATCGTTCCTCACGAAGCGAGGGGCAGCGACGATAGTGCGCAACGCGGCACTTTGCTGCGTGCGCAGGAGCCTACGGTTGGTCTCGCTCGTGAGGGCGAACCATGCAGGGGCGGCGTACGTCAGAAGCGGGCGTACGTCAGAAGCGGGCGTACGTACAGCTTGTACACGCCCAGCTTGACGCGCGCCGGGATGCTGGATGAGAGCACTGGTCGCAGGAGGTTGCGGGCGACCCTACCACGCGCGGCGACCGCGCGGACATGTGCCTCCATTGAGAGCCGACGATCTATGGTGACCCCCAGGTACTTGACCCGGGGCGACCACGCGATGTCGGCTCCCTGCAGCTTCAAGGGTGGTGGGAGAGGCGCGGCGCCGGTGACCATCGCCTGCGTCTTACCCACGCTGACGGACAGCCGCCACTTGGACAGCCACTCGGGGAGCAAGTTCAGCGCGCGCTGCATCTTCACCGCCGCGTACTTCGCATTAAGCGAGGTGGTAATGTACGCGGCGTCGTCGGCGTACAGCGCGAGCATGGCTTCAGCGGTTGTGGGGATGTCGTCGGTGTAGCGTGAGTAACACGCCGGCGAAACGCAGCTTCCCTGCGGCACACCGGCGCGCACCGGCCGAGCGCCGGAGAGCGCTCCGTCGACCACCACCCTGAAAGTCCTGTGGGACAGAAAAGCAGAGACCACTTTTACGACGCGACGGGGCGCGTCTGACGTGGCCAGTTTATAAATTAGGCCCTCGTGCCACACACGGTCGAAGGCCTTCTCCATGTCGAGGAATACTGCCACCGAGTATTCCTTCTTGTTTAGTGCGGCTGCGAGGTGGTGCAGTACCCTCGACAGCTGAAGCGTCGTGCTATGCTCCGACCGAAAACCGAACTGTTCGGGTCGTGGCGCAACGTGTGGTAGGTGTCGCAGCAGGAGCGCCTCGAACACCTTGGAGACGGTCGACAGCAACGTGATCGGCCGATAGCTCTCCGGCTTCAGAATATTCTTCCCCGCCTTGGGCAGCATAACGACGCGCCCCTCCTTCCACGAGGCGGGAAAGGCCCCTGTGCGCAGTATCCCCGTAAACAGGCGCGCCAGCGCCGCTACCATACGGAACGGCAGGTGGCGCAGCGCTGTGTTGGAGATACCGTCCGCCCCGGGGGCCTTCCTAGGCTTCGTCCTTAGGATGGCGCGTCTCACTGCGCCCGGCGAGAAGAAGACGGGGTCCTCTTCGGGAGCTATCGGCGTAGCGAAGTAGTCTCCAAGGTATTTCTCAACTGCCGCGACATGCTCGTGGTCGTTGGTCGGATTCGGTCGGAACTGACGCTCCAGGTGTTCGGCGAAGACCTCCGCCCGGTCCTCCGATACATACTTAAGCGCCCCGTCGCTGCTTCGTAGCGGGCGCACCGGGGTTGGGGTATTCATCAGTTGGCTGCAGAGTTTGTGTACCGACGGCCAACTATCCGTAGCGGCGTCAATACGTTCCTCCCAACCCGCGGCGGTGTACGCCTTTAGCTCGGCCTTCACCTCCTCCGCGAGACGGTTGAGCTGCGTCTTGAGCGTCGGACATCTCAGCTGTTGCCACTGCTTGCGTATGCGCCTCTTCGCGGCGATCATCGCTCTCAGGTGTGATGGCAGGGGCGGCAGTAGCCCTCTCCCCTGCGGTTGCGTTGTAGTCGTCGCCGCTTCTAAGGCGCCCTGTATACAAGCAGTGACTTCGTCCGTCAGTAGGTCTACGTCCGCGGCGGTGGTAATAGGCCGAGTCGGCGTAGTGGTCTCTACTTTATCTGTGTAGGCTTTCCAGTCCGTTGATCGACGTGGCGCCAGAGGCTTCAACCGTATTCTTATATATGCGGGGTGTCAAAATCGAGGCTTGGCGAGGGAAACGTGGGCCCGCTCAGTGCCACCGGTGCCAGCGTTTCAGGCACAGCTCGCACCAGTGCCACCGCCCGCTCGCTTGTGTGCGATGCGGGGAGGGGCACGCAGCTAGAGACTGCCCGCGCCCGCGGGAGGAGCCAGCCACTTGCGCGAACTGCGGTGGCGCGCACCCCGCGTGCAACATTAAGTGCCCCGTCTTCCAGACGGAAATAAGGAATAAGCGAGCGGGGACTGTCGCCATCACGGCCGCCGCACGCCGGCCACGCGAGGCCACCGAGAGGCTGACAGGAGCCGAGACACTAGAGGCTCAAGGCGCGTCACTGATGGCGGCAGCCAACGGGCCCACGCAAAGGAATGAAGCCACCTCCTCGAGGCGGAGGAAGAAGAGGCGCGGGGGGAAAGGAAGAGGGAAGAAGCCCGAAACCCCCGCGGCGACACAGGGAGTACTTCCCGAGGCCGCCGTCCCTGCCTCAGCGCGGGCTGTGAAACAGCCGCCGACCAAAGAGGAACCTACCACTAGCGCCACCAATGCGCAGCGGAAGGGAAAGGAGGCCGCCACACACAAGAGTGGCGGCGCGATCGACGCCAGCGCCACTTCGGTGCAGCGGCAACTGGGGGAACTACAGAAGTTCCCCAAACCGACGGGTGGCGCCACTGGTAGGCAGCCGCTACAGAAGGGAGAATTCACAGCCTGCGCCATACAATTGTTGATGGACCTAATCAAGGCCATCAGGCAGGGACAGGATGTGGAGACGGTCATCCTCGATGGCCTGGCCACACTGCTTACGCTGTATCATGGCTAGCTCATTGAGGGTGATCCATTGGAACGCCCGCGGCCTTCGGGGAAAGGTCGCACTCCTCCGCCATCTCCTGAGGGAACAAAACATCGACGTGGCGCTCATAAGCGAGACGTTCCTGGGACCTGAGGACAGGATCAGGTTCCCGGGATATCTCGCTTATCGTAAAGATGAGCAGTCGGCAACGCACAGGAGGTACCGTGGTCTGGCGGTACTTGTGAAGCGAAGAGTCGTACACCAGGAGCTCCCCCCGCCGTCACTCACCACCTTTAGCGCGCTGGGTGTCCAGCTGCACTTAGCCGGCGAGGATATAAACTTGTACGCCTGCTACAAGCCGCCCGTGACTCCTCTGGACCTGTCAGAGTTGCGGGCCTTGCTGAACCACACTTCACGTGCCACCATCCTCGCCGGGGACCTTAACTGTAAACACCCAGCGTGGAACAGCAGCGTCATGAATACCGGGGGTAGGCGGCTCTTCGCGGACGCGGAGGCCTTCGGGTACACGGTGTCCGGCCCGGACACGCCCACCCACTATCCTGAGAACATTGCCTCGATGCCAGACGTGCCGGACGTCGTAGTCTACCGAGGGCTACACCGCCAGATCACGCAGCAAGTCATTGACGACGAGTTGCAGTCGGACCACCATCCTGTACTCGTCGTCATATCGGGGTTGCCGACCCGATATTTACTTTGACGAAGACAAAAAGAGGTCATGTTTCGGCGGAGAATCTTAACACCGCAATTCAGCAGAGAGTGCTAAATGTACATCGCCATCTATTGATACATCAGGAACTAAAATATCGTGTAAAGTATCAATCTAAACGCAAGATTGTACATAGCCGTATAATAGTTCAACTCTGTCCTTTATTTCCAGGAATAATTATTTTATACCGTCTGTGATGGTGTAGACAATCGACAGGGACGCTCCTAAGAATATTACATCCTACTTACAAACTAGGCTTAATTCTCAATACACCTTACAATCTATCACGGCTGGAATACGACAATATTCCAAGTCGGTCCATTCTCAGTGGAAGTGTCAAGTCTCTCAGTAACAGATAGTAGTCTTCAGCTGAAAACTTTACTCATAAACATGTCGACTGCCTTTATAAAGTGCTCGCCCAAGTTCGGGCCGACAGTCACACCGGAGTGTAAGAAGTTGGTGCAGTGATGAGGTTGAGAGTGTTCTGTTAATGAGGAAGGTTTGAAAATTAAAATGAACATTTTTGAAGTGAAAAAGAAGCTATTGAATAAGAATCAAAGTTTTCATGCTACATGGTATCAAAGTCCGCTAGATCAAAACTCATTGTTGTTTCAATCTTAAGTTTAAATTTGGGTTATTTTTAGGGTTCCGTATCTCAAAAGGAAAAAAACGGAACTCTTATATGATCACTTAGTTGTCCGTCTGTCAGTCTGTCGAGACCCTTTTTCTCAGGAACACGTGAAGGTATCAAGGGAGGTAAGTTCAGTAGTCAATCTGTTAGCTTATGTACTAATTGAAATTTATATTTATCTAGAGAAGGTATAGTTTGCTATTATGCACCCAACCAAAATAAGAAAAATCAACACTGTTTTTAGGGTTTGTACCTCAAAAGGAAAAAAAGGAAACCCTAGTCCGTCTGTCTGTTAGTCTGTCTAACTATCTGTCAGTCTGTCAAGACCCTTTTTCTCAGGAACGCGTAGAGGTATCAAGTTGAAAATATCAAATACGTGTATTGTCCCTTGAAGTTCTAAAAAAATCAAGCTTCTAAGTCATATTTTGATACTCGCAAGTAAATCAAAACCTATAGGGTACTTCCCGTTGACCTAGAATAATGAAATTTGGCAAGAAGCAAGGTCTCACAGCACAAGTAAAGGAAAAAGTCCGAAAATTGTTTATTTGTAATTTTATCACACAAAAAATTTTTTTTTTTAGGATTACAATATTAAGTTTGTTTTTGGGTTAAATTCTTATCAACTATGGAACCCTTCATTGTTCGTGGTCCGACACGCACATGGCCGGTTTTTTGTTAGTACGCATTATATGAGTAAAATATCGTTTGATAAGATTTAAATTCGCTCGTCTTTATATATATATATATATATATATCCAATGTAGTTATTTTGTAGTAACTTTTGAATAGCAATCAACGGTTAGTCCTAATTATAATTCCTAACAAAAAAAATGTGTTTAATGTGTCCAAGCAGTGTGTTTACTGTTCCATACATAATTATTACTCGCAATATTTTATAAGTTAGTGTTGTCTCCAAAAACAGAATAAAACTTTTCTAGGGTTTCACTTTATAATATTTTTTTTTGTCCTAAATAATCCTTTTTATATGTTTTTTTTTTTTGTGGATGGGAAATCATCAAATGACTTCTCCCGCTCTGGGCCCGTGTTCCTTCAGTTGCCCGTGTCAGGGCCACGGTATCTCTTTCGAATAACCCGCGACCCCGGCGGCTCCTAAATAATCCTTACAAAGGCAGCTTTTTTGCATAGACCAAACTGAATTTCGTACCATCTAACAAATACTAGTATGCCATCTCTATACGGTGTGACAGTCAGCCATATTCGGTCGTCTATACAAAAGCCTTTGGTAGAGTTCAGCCGACACGTTGTACTAGAAAAGTTTTTGAGTAAATACGCATAAGTTTCTTATACAGCGCTTTTTACGATACAGTCTCATTTTATTGTCAATCCCTTTGTTGCAAATTAATTTGTTGCTCTCTGCCTCGAAGGAGTCCTGAACAAAGGGCCTTGGATTATCGAAACAGGAAAGTAGGACGAAATTGGAGATAACCTTGGCACGAAATAAAAAAAAAACAGAAGAAGGAAGAATAAAAATATGTTGCGAGAGAGTACAACACAACGTTCTAGAATTATATGCAGTTGCAGAATATAAATGTACTTATTTTAACTTTTTTTTCTTTGAATATCGTCTGTTTTTGCCTAAACTGATAAATATCAGAATTAGAGGATGCAGAAGGTATATTATGGTTCCTAGAACTATTTTAAAAAAACTTGAATAAGTATACAGTAAAAGCCTGTTTTTGACAAATTCTTCCTTCCCTTCCCCTTTCTCCGTTTGGTTCCAAAAAGACTTACTTGGCGCTGTTACAATTTCGATACAAAATCTGGCAATGTCGTCTTGATAACGGAGACTACGTTTGCTTGACATTCCTGCTAGATGTGTTGAACAAGCTAGGATGACGTAATGTTGACAAAACAGAAGTTACAACACGGAAGCGTCGTAGAAGTTGTAGTAATGAAGTTACATCGTGAATATTGTTGAGAGATATATACTCGTGACGCAATCTCTCATCATTAACATTGATGTTATATTGTCATAAATGTTTATTGGAAGCAGAACACTGTTTCCTTGTATGATTCGTGAATGGAACGTTTCAGGAATTTCCTTTATTCAGTATTGTTTTGTCAAAAATTCTTTTCAATACACTTCCTCAAAAACTGGTTCTTTGCGCACTACGATTAGGTTCACAATGCATTGTCTTTCACACGCGTACGATTTTTCATTTTCCAACACGTGTGCGGGATTAAAAATTGCCACAGATAACTTATACCTTTACTTAGTCCAAATTGGTTCGATGCCTCTATTCACACAGTCTCGCGCCAGTTTCATTTTAGCACTTGCCGGTGCCAAGTGCCAAAATGTAACTGGCGCGAGACGGTCCTCTCTACTCGGAGGTGAATGTTTTTTTAATCTTGGCAAAGAGATATGCGTCTTTACGGCGTTAATATTTTGTTGAATATTTAAATAATGTTTCTAAATAGAATATCATCAAAAACCATGATTATTACAATAAAAAACAATTATGAACAAATTAACATTTATTTGTTCTCTAAACTCAAAAACATTTGAATTTTCTATTTTTCATATTAGGCTGTTTATCGGCTTTATACCTTTGCTTCTCCTTCAACCTGGCGAAAGCAAAGCGCGAAAAAAAAAAGAAAATTTAAATTATAGTTTCCTAATAATTCGTGACAAAAATATTTTTCGTTATTTTATTTTATTTCTTCAAAAGTGTATTGAAAAACGTCGGTTGATACACGTAGACATTTGTTATTGCAACAAATCCCTTAGGATTACCTAATTATTTTGTTATTTGAAATAAGATAGACAGGATAAGTTAGTAATCTTTCTAAAAGGTGTACTTAAACCAACTTTAAAATATGTACCACTCTTGAACAATGTCCACTATGAATCTCAATTTAAAACTAAAACGTAAACATCAAATATAAACATATTATCAAATCTGTCAGTTTAAAATTGAGATGCATGATCCACGTGGCTCTAGGAAACCTTTTACGACTCCCTAGATATCTTAACCGGCCCAAAGCAAGGCATTAACTTAGACATTTTTAAGGTCACACATACTCCTCCAAAAACAAATCGTCCTCTACTGTTATCAACAGAATGATATATATTTTCCAATATGGCGGCCATTGGCAAACTCGTCTAGCTACAGGCAGATTTATTCGCCGCAATCTTAGGATTTATATGATTATCCGAAATGAACATTATTGAGTGCGACATGTGAAATTAATAAAAGGAATTGGTTCGTGAGTATTGGCAACAGATTCTGTGCGAATTGGAATACTATAGTAAAGTAGATAATATACATAGAATCACACTAATATTATAAAGGCGAAAGTTTGTGAGTTTGTGTGTGTGTGTGTATGTTTGTTACTTCTTCACGCTCAAACGGCTAGACCGATTTAGATGAAATTTGGTATGTAGACAGCTTATACCCTGGATTAACACATAGGCTACTTTTTATCCCGAAAAAATGTAGTGCTCCCGTGGGATGAGCAAGAAGTTCAAATATATTTGCTACTCTTTCAAACTCAAACGCCTCGACCGATTTTGATGAAATTTCGAATGGAAGTAGCAGACACTCTGGATAAACACATAAGCTACTTTTTATCTCGAAAAATAGAGAAAAAACGAAAGAAAGAAAAAGTATTGATTGTGACTAGCACAGGAAGATCACCAACTTAACTAAAATCACAATAATAAAACTTTGAAAACAAAAAAAAAAACAAAAATAAATAATCACACAGCTGTTCAGTACATTTATGTTCGCATAATTCGTTAAAATGTAGGGACCATCTGATTTTTTTTCGCGATTTCTGGTTTGGTCCGATAGTAAAAGTTGTTCGTGATGATGAGTAAAATGACCCCTTAAAATATTGCCACTGTTTACACTTACACCCTGTATTAATAAGTATTGGAAAGATCAGGTGCGTAGTACTCGCAACTGGCGTGCGTGTGAGCACATGTAGATATGACCATAAACGAAGCAAAAGGAGTAAAGGATCGTAGCAGGTGGCGTTCGGTGACTTCGTCCGCGTGAAATTTCTTGTTCCCCCGACCCACCCCATCGCATCGCATTACCTGCCCGTTTTGCTAAGAGTTCTTTTCGACATTTCTTATTTTTGCTCGGCTTCTAAGGTTATCAGTGTGATGCAATAAATAGCCTTCCTGTAAGATTTCAGCTATCAAATGCAAAAAGATTTTTTCAAATCCTTCTGTTAGTTCCAGAGATTGGCACGTTCAAAGAAACAAACAAAAACAAAAACTCTTCAGCTTTATTATAAAGGTATAATATATAGATTCCTGTTTTGTTAACCAGGTGAATGATAAGGAACGTCAAGAACCGGCAAGTTGCAGAACTAAAAACTCTAAACTAAAAAAAAGTACGTGACATTCAGCAATGCGCATAAAACTCGCGTTGCGAATTACACCCCATTAATTTTCACAGAGAGAAAGTTAAGACAGTAATAACAGCAACACGTTCAGGTTAAGCTACGCTTGCCGCGGTTGGTCCGTGGATGGGTGACCATCTTTACTTACCAAGACCCCTCGATACCTCGGAAAAGCACGTTAAGCCGTTTTCTCGGCTATCATTCGTGGATCTTTGACAGTCGTTGCAGATCGTTTTAACCAGTAACTGGGTTGTGGAGGTCAGATAGGCAGTCGCTCCATGTAAAATACTGGTAATCAGCTGTATCCAGTTACACTGGAAGCCGTCCCCAACATAGTTGAGAAAAGGCTAGGCAGAGTGAAAGAAGCCTGATTCTCAGCACCTCAGCAACATTATAGGCTGAATTTATCAAGTTCATGTTTTGCCAGAGGCTTCCACATAAGACAAATGATAATGAAACTACCCACATATTGATATCCATTAACAAGCCGAACTTCTGAACTACAAGACAGAACATCATTATACTAAAGAAGAACTTTTAACTAGCCACTTGGTGTAAGTGGCAACATTGTACTAACGACTGAGATGGTTCAAATATGTATATATTCTTAGAATGGAAACTATAGTGGAAGTAACAGTTTTGATACTTGTGAATTTGTTGGTTTGAAAGCTTTGTTTTTTGGAAAAAAAAAGTGTTTTATTGTGATTTTAGTCTGCGATTAAATATGGTATTCATATGATTGAAATACGTGAGCCATCTCCATAGTAAATTTTTTGGAGTTTATTCCATATGAATCGATTTTCATTAAAGGCCCCCGGTGAAATTTTATAAGAAGTGAAATAAATACAAGCATTAACTCAAAAGCGTTACGTTTTTCTGCGCAACGTACCTTGCGCACCTTTCACTTTGAACTCATGTATGTGTATCTTGTTTTGTTTATTTTCAGCCAGTCTTCGTTGTCACGGTCAATCTATCCATTATATTCAAAGACAAGGAGCATCTGATCTACATGTACTTAAATTCGGAGATGAAACACATTTGTTAGGATTCTGTACCTCAAAAGGAAAAAACGGAACCCTTATAGGATCACTTTGTTGTCCGTCTGTCTGTCTATCAAGACCCTTTTTATTAGGAACGCATGGAGGTATCAAGTTGAAATTAATGTCAAATACGTAAGTCTATGGTCCCTTGGAGCTCTAAAAAAAATCAAGCTTCTAAGTCGAAGCAATAAAAAAATAGGGGCATTCATGCCACATATTTTTATACCCGCAAACTAAATCAAAACCTATAGGGTACTTTCCGTTGACCTAGAATTATGAAATTTGGCAAGAAGCAAGGTCTCACAACACAAATAAAGGAAAAATTCCGTAAATTGACAATTTGTAATTTTATCACATATATATTTTTTGGGCTATAATTATAACTTTAAGTTTGTTTTTGGGATAAACACTTTTCAACCACGGAAACCCTTATTCTGAATTATCCAGTACACGTCTAGGAACGCTAAAAATATATAAGGTCTGTAAAAATTAATGACAAAGTTTGAAAAAAAACTACTTTATATTTTTTGAAGTTGGTTAAAAATGATGACATTAATTTGTACTTACTAAGTGGGTACTGATCAGACTATAACGTTGGTTCAAGAAAAACGAACATAGAAAAGCATAAAAACGTATATTTCCTGTGTCACGGAGACAATAAAAATCTCATGCTTGAAGTACTCATTATTTGCCCTTTCTATCTTCATAAAACTCTCTGCTCCCATTCAGCACAATCATCAAAAGGGCATAAGTACACTTCTGCAATAGGTCCTTTCACAATTATATTCAACATTTTAGTTGTAATATAAGTGGGAGCTACCCAACCATGTCTGAAGCACTTGGAAGTCAAAAGCCGGAATATTTTCTAGTGAGGACGCTCTCTCTGAATACGAACTGGTTTATGATCCATCTTCAAAAAGGCCTAGTTTTTCTTACATATTCGCTAAGAGAATTTACATGTTTTCTGTAGGAATGAGAATGTATAAAATATTCTTGTTAGATAACTCGAAATTGTGGGATTGGTTGTCGGGGTCTATATTTGGAAAGGTATGTTTTATCCGGTCTGGGAGGCTTATAACCAGTATCACAATAAAACTTTGTAACAAAACTAAAACAACGAGTTATAGC